>CM033457.1:2105496-2137356 GCA_019425755.1 Amaranthus cruentus | reverse complement strand
TATATATAGGTGGAGGATTGACGAATAGTGGACTTTTGTTGCCCGATTTTCTTGTCTTTACTCATGAGAGTGAGAAGGATGAGATTTTCGGAGGTGATCCCAAGCCCGATCCAGGATCGGATCACTCTTTGTATTGTGTTCCACTTCTCTCTAATCAAACTAAAGGAAATCAAAACACATACCAAAGGATAGCCGTCACAAGTGAGCTAACCTCATCCCATTGCTTCGTTGTTTGTTATTTTTATAGTTGTGGTTGTAGTCTAGCTCATCACCAATCCCCCCTACATGATCCTTCAACACCTAAAGAGGCCCTAAGTCTCACAACTCGTCTCCTTGTGGATCGACCCCCTACTTGTCATTACACTTGTGTAGTGTTAGTTAAGGGTGTTTATAAATTTTGTTTGATTAGAGGCTTTAGCAAACGACACCTAGAAGTCCTCTATCAGAGATGTTGGGTAAAAAGCGACAAAGAAATCTAGTGGCTGATGCTTCGGTTAAGCAAACTGTAGGGGAAGAAGATGTGAGTATAGTGGAAAATGATATACAAGGCGAGCAAATTGTTACTGATTCCTTTTCATCCACATCGACGAGTCTCGGGGAAGGGACTCATCGGTAGCAATGAGTTGCCTAGCTTGGAACTGCAGGGGTTTGGGGAATTCCTCTGCAGTTCAAGCTCTCACCGGAATGGTGAAGAAAAACAACACCGATATAGTTTTTTTAATGGAAACCATCAGTAAAAGAGGTTTTATAGAAAGGCTAAGAAATTTAATGGGTTTTGAAAAGAGCTTTGTGGTTGAACCCAATGGAAGATCCGGTGGCTTAGCTATGTTATGGAAAGAGGAAGTTAATGGGAGCGTGAGCTCTTATTGTCAAAACCATATTGATTTGGTGATTTCTACTGAAGGTAAAACAGCTTGGAGGCTAACGGCGTTTTATGGTCTTCTTGAAAGGGCGAGACGTAGGGAGTCGTGGGAACTTTTAAAGGCGATTTGTAATTCATGCTCGTTGCCTTGGGTGGTGTTAGGAGACTTTAATGACATTTTATCCAATGATGAGCTTAGTGGCCCTAATGAAAGAGAGAATTGGATGCTGAGAGGATTTCGAGAAGTTGTTGATTATTGTGGCTTAGTTGATATCAGATTTATTGGTCCGCAATTCACATGGACTGGTATCCGTAATGGTGTAGTCGCGATTGAAGAAAGACTTGATCGAGCTTTTGCAAATCCTGCCTGGCTTACTATCTTTCCGAAAGCTTTGGTTCGCAATATTGTTTCCTCAACATCCGACCATCTACCAATTCTTCTGCAGTTAGATGGCATAATGATAAAGGGGGGTCTTAGAACAAAGAAAAGGTTCAGATTTGAGGATTTTTGGCTGCGTGAAGATGATTGTGAGATAGTTGTAGCTGATGGTTGGAAAGGAGAAGTGTCAAATGGAGTGATTGGACGTATAAAGAAAGTTTCCGCTTATTTACTACATTGGAGTGATTCAATTTTTGGGTATTTAAGAAGAAAAATTGAAGAAGAGCAGCTCAAACTAGAAAAATTACGAAATATCCCGAAGGAACAACGTGATCTCAATGAGTATCGAGATCAATGTGCTCTTGTTAATAAGCTCCTTCAAGAGGAAAGTATGTTTTAGAGAAGAAGATCGAGGGATACAGTAATTAGGGATTATGATCGAAACACCCGATATTTTCATCAAAAGGCGAGCATGCAAAGTAGGAAGAACAAATTGATTGGGTTACGTGACTCGAATGGAATTTTGCTAGAGGATTCACACAATATGGAGCAGATTGTGATGGATTATTTTAAAAATTTGTTCAAGTCGTCAGGCGATAGAAATATGGATGAAGTCTTGGATGCCATTGAGACCACTCTGGGGGAGCAAGATATTGAGATTCTCTCACGAGAATTCACGGGTGAAGAGGTCCAAGCTGCTCTTTTTGAAATGCACCCAAATAAGGCGCCAGGTCCGGATGGTATGTCTCCTTCCTTCTTTCAAAATTTTTGGCATATTGTTGGCAATGATATAATTGAATGTTGTTTAAACTTTCTTAACCATGGTGTCATGCCGAAAGAATTTAATGTCACTAATATTGTTTTGATTCCTAAATGTACAAATCCAGAGTGTATGACTGATTTTAGACCTATTAGCCTATGCAATGTGCTGTATAAAATAATGTCTAAATGTCTCGCTAATAGAATTAAGCCTTTGTTGCATTCATTTATTTCTGATCAACAAAGTGCTTTCATTCCTGGAAGACTTATTACAAATACTTCCTCCGTTCCGAAATACTCGCTACATTTCGATTTTGTGCACTATTCATCGTTCAAGCTTATTTTACATATTGCGACTAATGTGTAAGTAAAAATATAGTCAAGTGGGATCTTGTTGGAATCGTCTAATCGCATACTTTCATAATATTAAATTTTTATAATTTTTAGATAAGTGTAGTTTAAAATATTAATGATCAAAATTGTGCATTGGATTGCGTAAAAAAGTGAAATGTAATAAGTATTATGGAACGGAGGAAGTAATATTCTTGTGGCTTATGAAACTTTACAATGCTTAAAGAAGAATAAAAGTGAAAATAATGTGACTATGGCAGTAAAGCTCGATATGAGTAAAGCTTATGATCGAGTGGAATGAGATTTTTTGGAGGGTGTTATGAGGAGAATGGGCTTCCTCGTGCATTGGATAAATTTAGTAACAACTGTTAGCTTTAATGTTTGTGTAAATGGTAATTTAGTAGGTCCGATCGTTCCGAATAGGGGCTTAAGACAAGGGGATCCATTGTCTCCTTATTTATTCATTATATGTGCGGAAGGGTTAACTAGCTTGTTAAGATGAAGTGAACAGATAGGCAGTTTGAATGGCATTAAAGTTGCTGGAGGCGCTCCTAGTATCTCATGTTTACTCTTTGTTGATGATAGCGTGATGTTCTGTAATGCTAGGGGGTCAGAGGCTCAAAAGCTTAAGGATGTTCTTTTATCCTACTCTAATGCTTCTGGGCAAGTGATAAATTTTGATAAATCATCGATCTCTTTCAACGCTAGAGTGAGCGAGAACATTAGACAAAGGTGACGAATATTTTAGAAGTTCGGGAAAAGGAGTGTGATAGCAAGTACTTAGGCTTACCTTCTTTTGTGGGGAGTTAAAAAAGGAAGTGTTTGCATATTTGAGAGAGCGGGTAAGGAATAAAATTAAGGGATGGAAGGCTAAATTGTTATCGAGGTCCGATAAGAAAATTTTATTAAAATTTGTGATTCAATCAATGCAAACCTATGCCATGAGTGTCTTTTTACTGCCTAAAAGCCTATGTAAGGAGATTCAGAGGATGATGAATGCTTTTTGGTGGACTTCGTCTAGGGATAAAGGATTAAAATGGATTTCATGGGAGAAACTTTGTATCCCCAAAAAATTTGGTGGTATGGGATTTCGTTTGTTACATGAATTCAATCTTGCTCTTTTGGCTAAACAGGGTTGGCGTATACTTTCTTGTCCTAATTCTCTTCTAACTAGAGTTTTTAAAGCTAAATATTTGGCAAATCGATCTTTTTGGGAGGTGGGTACTAGTAAAAATGTCAGTTTTGTTTGGAGAGGTATATTAAGAGCTAGAAGTGTTTTAGAAAAAGGAATGCGATGGAGAATAGGGTCAGGAAGGGAGATTAGAGTTTGGAATGATAAATGGATTCCAAAAGGAAGAGATATGAAGGTTCATTCACCGATTATTGAGGAGTTTAGGGATCTTAGAGTTAGTGATTTAATTATAGAAGAGAGAGGAAGGAGAAAATGGAACTTTGAGTTATTAGAGCATTTGTTCAATAAGGAAGATAGGGATTTAATCGTAACAATTCCTTTAGAGAATAATTCAGTTAATGATCAACTAATTTGGGGCTTCACTGCTAATGGATTATATTCGGTCAAATCGGGGTATTGGGTAGATATAGAGTTGAGGAATGATGAATGGAGAAGTAATTTTATTGCTGATGATATTTGGAGAAGAATTTGGAACTTAGAAGTACTTGGGGTGGTTCGTGATTTTGCATGGAGGGGTAGTAGGGATGTGGTTCCTACAAAAAATGCTATGAAGAAAAGAATTAATGTGGGGTTAGATTATTGTGAACTTTGTTCCAATGAAACAGAGAATTTACTTTGAATATTATTAGAGATTGCGTGTTTGCTAAAGAGGCTTGGGCTTGTACAAATCTTGCTTTACCAATGGATTGCCTAAATGCTAATTCATTTCGGGATTGGATACGTGCTATATTATATGCTTGTGATAGTAAAAAAGTCGTTCTGCTTGTTTGTTTTGCATGGCGTCTTTGGAATGCTAGAAATGATAGAGTGTGTAAAATTCTACGGATGTCCAGTCTCTTTTTTCACAGGAACAAGCTTACGTTCAAGAATGGTGGTTCGTCAATGATAAATATAACACATCGACAAAGTCATGTAGTGAAAAAGCAACTTCTTGGAAAGCTCCCGATCCAAGCAAATGGAAGTTTAATGTTGATGCAGCAAGTTTTAAGAATACTAACATGTTTGGTTGGGGTGGTATTCTCAGGAATCATTTGGGTGAAGTACATGTAGCAATATCAGATGTTCATTTTGGAGGCAGTGATTCAAGCATTTTAGAAGCAAAAGCATTGGAGTTTGCAATGAGATGGGCTATTGATAATGGAGTGAAGTGTGCTTGTTTTGACCTGGACGCGCAAAGAGTTGTTCAAGCTATGAAAAATTTTGTAACTGATATTTCTGAATTTGGAGTTATTATTAATCGTTGTAAATATCTTATTGTTGATTTCATATCTTGTGCATTTTCTTTTGTTTCTAGAGACTGTAACAAAACAGCACATATGCTTGCTCGTAGGTCTATTGATTTTGGTTGTGGTATGATATGGATGGAAGATTATCCTTCTTTCATCCAACCAATTATTTTGAATGAAATGAAAAAGTAATCCCTTTTCATCTCAAAAAAAAAGTTTTCATTGAATTTTTTTCATAATAAATTATCACTATTGGGTACCCGCTATGACTTAATTTCAGCCCATAACCCGACCAAATTAAGGCGGGTCGGACACCCAACCCGTAATTTATAAATTTTTTTAAAATTTAACCCGTCATTTATGACGTAGATCGACAGGTTAAAGGATCGAAATTTTTTTAAACAACCCTATAAAAAAGTGAATCTTGCAGACATAAACTAATATACAACGTGTCGTCTCCCTATTTCGACCATATTGTATAATTTCTACATTCTAGTTCCCCACGATTGAAATATTAGTTATATTTAGGGAAATTCCACATGGTAGCATCCAGTTTTGATGAAATGCCAGTGGTAACACTTTTTTAAGAAAATTCCACATGGTAGCATCCAGTTTATGCACTATCTAATTGCCGTAGCATTTTCCGTTAAATTCTTGTTAAATTCCGTTAAATTCATCATTTTGTAAGTTTTTTTCCACATGGTAGCATCCAGTTTTTGTTAATTTACCATTTTAACTTTAAATTCACCATTTTAATGTTTGATTCACCATTTAATTCATTAACGCTCATAAATGTTTAATAATTTTATTGAAAAATTATAAGAAAATATCTAATCGGGTCGAAACAAGTACTTATTCGCATATTTTTCGATACGTAAACCGAAAATGATATTTGACGTCATTTTTACCCATCATAACGATTTTTTTTTGAAAAACCGGACGTCGCTACTATCCTTATGGGATAAATCTTTCGAATATTCGATCGAAACAAGTACTTATTCGAAAGAGTACTTGTTTCGACTGATGAATTAAACATTAAAATGGTAGATTAAATGTTAAAATTATTTTTCCGTAAAATTATTTAACATTTATATTTTTTTTCCCATAAAATTATTAAAGATTTATGAACATTAATGAATTAAACGGTGAATTAAACAATAAAATGGTGAATTAAAGCTCAAAATGGTGAATTAAACAAAAACTGGATGCTACCATGTGGAAAAAACTTACAAAATTATGAATTAAACGGAATTTAACAAGAACTTAACAGAAAATGCTACGGCAATTAGATAGTGCATAAACTGAATGCTACCATGTGAATTTTTTTTTTAAAAGTGGTACCATTGGCATTTCATTAAAACTTGATGCTATATTTACTATGAAATCATTTGTATTAATTACAATTCTGCTTTGCAACTGTGACTGAAAGGGTATGTTTGCAAATATTAGAAAACACTAAGAATAATATATGATACCAAAATTAATTGGATAATCCAACCATTAAAAGCCAAGACATAACTATATATTGGATGATCCAAACATTAATTGAGCGACAAAATATCAGATAAACAAATCAATAAAGAAATTAAAGAAGACATTTGTTTCAGATCAAAAACAACCTGAGACTCCAGATATGTAGATTAGAAGATAAAAACAAATAAAATCTCTACTTTAGAAAAAAAGCCAAGAGCCCAAGGCATAACGATATACACCCTATTTTACACCACACGACGGCAAAAACATTAAGAATAATACATGATGCCAAAATTAATTGGATGATAAAAAAAATAAAATCAAAAATTTACCGGACGGTATTCTATCTACCCTGCCTTCCCTGTGCACTAGCCTTGGAGACGGCCATCTTGAGTTCCTCATACTGGGTTCGCACATTGTCGCACCACAAGCACAGCTGCCTAATGGCTTGCCGTTTCTGCTCATCTCGCTCTTTCAGTGTGACATCCATCTCTCCCGTTGCCTTTTTCAACTGATTCACTGCTGCAAAAAGCTTCTCTTTTTCTCCCTTCTCGTTATCAAGCTCGACTTCTAGTTTTCCTATCTTATTGTTCATCATTAGTCCCTCTTCTTTTTCGTTCTTTAACTGCTCTTTTAACTGGTCTCTCTCGACATTCATCCCTACTGCACAGTGCTTAACAGTTAGGACCTCTTCCGACATTCTAAAGATCATGTTTGCAAATTTCTCGTGATCATCCTCAAACTTCTTTGTGACGGACTCCATGTTTGTTAGCTCTATGTTCATATTCTCTGAGATGTCCATTATCATTCCACAGTAAGCTTCCTTATTAGCAGCAAGTGCTTCAGAAAGCCTTGTGGCTCTGTTTTCTAGCTCTAAGCATTCTTCTTGATGTTTCATTTCTGCAATCTTAAATACCTCTTCTTTCTCAATAAGTAGTTGTTCAGTTATCCGAAGCTTCTGGTTTGCCAAGCGAAGCTGGACTTCGATTGTGCGGGTTTTCTCCCAGGCAGTCTTTTCTTCATCTATAGCCAACTCTAGATCTCTTTTCAGGTCTTCAACTAATACCTCAAGCTCCAAAATTTTCTCATCTTTTGATTCGAAACTCATGCCCAATTCCTCTTTCAGCTCCTTGACTTTCCTCTCTGCTGCTTGGAGCTCTGACTCAGTCTCATGAACACGAGTTTCGAGTTGTTCACACTGCTCTTTCCTGTTACTCAGCTCATCTTCTAATTCTTTCACTTTCCTGAGATGATCTTCTATTTTGTTTTTTAATTCAGAATTTTCGGTTTCAAGCAGGTTCAAATCTGCTATATATTCCTGTTTCTCCTCAATTTGAGCCTCCAACTGGCTATTGATAGCTTGAACGTCTTCCAACTTCTGTTTTAAATCGCTGATCTCATCCATTAAGGCTGTAATCTTCAAAGACACTTCTTTCTCTTCATCCTCGACTTTTTCCTGCACAGCGATCAACTCTTCTTCTCTCTCTTGTAACACCTTCTCCAATTCTTGAATCTTATCTTGCAACCTTTTTACCTCTTCTTTTAATTGAGTGGCCTCGCTGCTGCTTGTCGTTGATTGCTCTTCTAGTCCCATTTTATGGCTGTGAAGCGTTTTTATTTCTAGATCTCGGTCCTTCAACTGAGCTGTCAAAGCTTCTTTTTCTTCAAAAAATTGTTTCAGAAGTGCATCACTACTATTCAATTTCTCATGTAAACCTTCTATCTGTATCCGATACTCTGCAATATCTTCGTCCTTTCTCTCTAGATCCAATTTCATCTCTCGTTCTTGAATCCGCAAGTTCTTCAATTCATGTTCTAATGAGCTAATCTGCTCTTGCAATTCCTTGATTTCAGTTAATGCTTCCTCACCTATTTTAGCCAATCGTCTCACTTCTGCGTCTTTACTCTCAAACTGCTCTTCCATTTTTCTCTTTACCCCCATCAATGTCTCTAAATCAAGTATCAAACTATTTGTTTGTTCCTCAAATGCCTTCATTTGTTCTGAAGCTTCACTGGTATGTACATTGTGTATCTCCTTTAGGGACGAGATTTCTAGTTCCCGCTCAGCTAATTTTTCTTTCAAGCTACTTGCCTCTGCTTTCAGCTCCTCTAGCTCCACTTTTATCTGACAGGACTCCTGGGTAGTTGACTCCAATTTGTGCACAGAGTCTTTTTTCTCACTTTGCAACTGATCAACCTCACCTTTCAACTTCTCTACTATTTGGTTCTCTTCTTCAAGTCTTTTCATCACGTCTTCATTCTCAGTAGATAGAATATCTCGCTCTCGCATTAGTTCTTTAATTTGTTGACTCAGTTCAGTTGCTGTCTTAATGGAGTTCTCTAATTTTGAATTTAGCTCTTCTCTTTCATTCCTGAGATCTGCAATTTCAAGTTTTGCAGCTTCGAGCTCGTGCTGAAATTCATTTGGTTCATCTTCTAGTTTACCATTTTTACTGTCTTTTCCCTTGGAAGAATTGTCAGAGTCCGACTCTGAATCTGAAGAAGATGATGAGAATTTCTCTTTTTCTTGCCGCGGCCTGTTAACTTTCTCCTTCATGTTTTCGGTGATACGATCATAGTGAGAAAAGAGAGATTCATACTGTTTGTGGAAATCCTCTATGAGTTCAGCTATAGGCCCTTTTTCTGATTCATCATTTTCTTCATTGTTTTTCACAAAGTCCAATATTTTTTTCTTTTTCTCCTCCATACCTTCAACACACAAGAAACTTGTTAATTCATGCATTCCAGTGATTTAATCTTAACTGGTTGTTGGTACTAAATGGCGAGAATGATTTATAGTGTAAATTTTCAAGAAATGTACCATGTCATTACCATGATAATGAACCTTTCATCATAAAAAAGTATTTTGTCACAAATTACCATTATCACTTAATACCACCTTTTTAATGGCAACACATTCGAATAAATTTTGCGAAGAAACTGAAAGTTCATATATAGCAAATATGACCATTGTCAAGAAAATTTTTCGAAAAAAAAAATACTCCCTCCACCCCTTTCTTATTGTCCACTTTCTAGTGGGGTATTTAAGTGATTATAATAATTGTAAAAGTTGTAGTTGGGGTATTTAAGTGATTATAATAATTGAAAAGGTGGTAGGTGGGGTATTTTAAATAATATAAGTCGGGGTAGTTGGGGTATTTAGGTAAAAAATCTTTGCCAAAAATAGAAAGTGGACAATTAGAGTGAACAAACCAAATAAGGAAAGTGGACAATAAAAAAGAAACGGAGGGAGTATTACACTAACTTTTCATTATCATTTTCATCATTTGTTGCCAACAATCAAACAGGCCGTAAAAGTACTTTCCAATTTGACAAAGATAAACCAAGTGATAATTAGCTCAAATCATTTCGTCTTTGACGAAGATGTTCAATAACGGTTGCCAATTTGCTGAGGGGATAGAAATTATTTTCAATTGTTGGATGCATCAACATACACTAAGCAACAAAAATACTATCACCCTAATCATCAAGTAACTCTCCCACATAGATACGGTAGAGAAGTTGGATGTCAACAACCTTACACAAGTAACAACAAAAATTTTCTTTTTAAGTGATCGACTCTTGATAACAAAATATCATCGGGAACCATACATGATAAAAAATACACATAATTTAATAAATCATTTACTAAGTCTTCTATAATCCGAAACAAAAAAGCTACAAAATTTTGGCTCCCACATCTTACAACAAGATATATAGTAAATGAGTTTTCCCAACAGAAAAACCAATATATGATTTAATTTTCCCATTACGTGCGTCTTTTTACAGCATAATATCATAAGCCTTTCTATCATTACGAAGCCAAACTCTAACACCAAAATCGAATAGACTGAACTTACAAAATGCACATAGGCCACCAAGAAATACAAGGATAAATCTGAAGACAACTTGATTCTTTTAAAGTTTGAAGAACAGAATTCCAAGCTAAAGGAGCATACCTTTTCTCGTTTCTTTGAGCTTCTCATGTTCTTCAGGATCGGTGTGCTTTTCGAAAAAAGACTTTATTGAACTTCTTATACGGTGTCGCTTCTTTGTCATCTTCACTAACTTGTTACTTCAACTAGTTCTCAGCTTCTATACATCCGATGAAGCTCGACTGCTCAAGACAGAGAAGTAGATTTAGTACACGGACTATATAAATGTATTAGCAAGCTATGTTTTGTCACTGTCAGCTGGAAATAAAAATCTAGATCTGATAATGATAAAGACATGTGGAGTTTTTATTAATAGAAGTATTATTTGCTTTATTATTACCCTCTACCAGAAAATGCCCCCTTATCAACCAATGAGATAGCATTACACTTCAAGATGTAGATATAATTAGATTTAAACTATCCTTAAAACAGAGTAAAGTATAAACTTACGTTTAGGTGTTGACCAAACTGGAATTGAGTTGTTCATAACCAACGTAAGCACATATAGGACCAATGTTCACTACAAGTTTTATTATGTACTTCTATTTGTCTGTATGTAAATTTATTCTCTTATTGGCGCACCAAATAACAGATAATGACTTGTCAGGTTGTCCTCCATGACAATCCTGATCCCCACCATTTGCAAGCACATGCCAATTCATTTTTAATCAATTCGATTACCACCCCTTGGATTCCGGCATGGATGTCCAGATGTACTCTTTCAATCCATTTGATTTTGCTACACTTGTAATTTTGTGCATGTATTTAATTTGCGACATCCTTATTTTTGGTTTTGGTCATAAATGACTATATTCCATAGAGTAAAAATGCGGTAACGATCGTGATAACAGAACGCTGATGCGGTAACGAGAGTGATGCGGTTAACATATCACCTAAATATCGGTTGAAATCATGAGATATCCCTTTATGCGACCCAAAACGCGGGTTTTTTACACCTTTACAATGCGAGAAAATCGGTACGTTTAATTTGAAAACCTTTACAGCGCGGCCGATACTATGCGATGCATTCTATGTTAGATTCTCTCCTTTTAATCTTATTCATGAATTCGCTCTTTTTCCTACCCAAAGCTTTACCTTTTCACTTGCTTTTTGTTCAAAACTCTTTACTATAAGTTTATAAAATTATATTTTCTTATTGTAGAAATTAAAAGGACCGAAGGAGCATAAGATTTTAGTTCTCTAACCTAAACCAGAATCAAATATTGGAAAATCAAATAGAGGCCGTGGTGGGGGTTCTTTTTAAGAACAATTCAATACCCACCAACCACAACCTACTATGGTAATGGTATTTTCAAAAAGCATAATGCTAAATTTCTAAAACAGGCTAAATAGTTTTAGTATTAGCTGTCCATTTTATTTCAAAAGAATTCTTAAACTTTGAAACATTAGGTACTTTTCTTACCTAATCTCAGAAAGACAACATTGTTCTTTCAAGATAACACCTGAGCCATGCTTGGTTTAGTAAATGAGAAACTCAACAAAAATCTTTATCAGAGTAGGTAAATATCTTTTTACAAAAAGAAGAAAAAGAAAAAAAATTAAAAATTTAAAAAAAAAATTTTTTTTAAATTATTGAATAAAAATTAAAGTTTCTTCAAGATTAGAAGAGAATGGAAATTTTAGAGAGGGAGCTTAGAGAGAAGGAACATGAAGTAGACATGAATCAAGAGGAAATATATAAATTAGTGAGTTTCACAAACCATCTCAATTTGTAACTACATCGTTCATATCCTTTTACACTCCTGTCCTTCAAATCAATCTTCGGTGTTCCTTGTAATCTTTTCAACAAAGGCCAACGAAAGCTTAACAAAAAAAAATTTCCTATACCTCAAAAGTACTCCCTCCGTCCCTCTAATTTAGCATTATCTTCCATTTTCATTCGTCTTACTCGATGTGTATACTATCATTTCTATTTTTAGACAATGATCCACCAATTACTTTAATTATCATCGATACATTTTAACTCACTTTTAATTTCATCTATGACTTTTTCCTTAAAAACAATAATTTTTTCTTTGCTAAAGGTTGATACATGAGTATATTGTAAATTAAATCATTGACTACATCAAATGACAAACATCAAGTTGTTCGCGCAATGTAAAACTAGTGATCCGAGGTAAAACAATCTAAATGAATAAATAAATAAGTGTAGTGTTCCATTAAAACAGCTTGAGAGGAAGATAGAAGATAAGGTCTTCTTTTTTGTAATCAACTACTGTCAATACTTGGTATTCGAGATCAGTGTCTTACATAGATAATCCCAAACATATGTCACATGAAATACCCATAATTTGTTCATATATAACAAACACAAATTAAAAAGGAAATTTCTATAAGTTAAAATTTGGGGAAACAAGCATTTTCGTTTCTCCGGAAAATCTTCTTAGCAATAAATTCTTATTAATAAAACTATGTGATTAGAATTTAGTATGATACTAGATAATGCCCGTGCGATGCATGGTTTTATCAAATTTTCTGACCTATTAGTATTCTATTTATATTTCGTTTCACTCTGCATAAAAGCACAAATGGTTCGTACCCTGAAAACAATATGAAATTATGAGTTTCTTTAATAGAAAATAACTTATTAATTTTTGCTAACAAAAATAACTATTACATCAATTTGTAGAAGTATTAATTAATCTTCAAAAAAAAATTATTACTATTAATAACACACATTAAAATCAAATATAAATAAATAGAAATATGTAAAATTATTTTATTAGTTTACAAAGATAATTTTTTCCCATAAAAATATATAAACATAGTCACAACCAAAATCATATTAGAATTAATCATTGCATTTAAGGAGCCAAGAGTATAAATAACAAAAACAAATCCTAGTAAAAGTATACTACCTTCGTTCCATTTTACTTACAACACTTACCAATTTTGGAAGTTTCATATTACTTGCGACATTACTATTTTTGGCAAAATAATCTACTTATTTTATCCTCACTTTATTCCTACCCCACTATCACCATCAATCATACATCATCCCATTAATTATTTAATATACCCACAAGTCACAACCACTATCTACTTATAATAATTTTTTTTTATTTCTACCCCACATATCACTATCAATCATACATCATCCCTACTTTTACCATACTGATTTAACGACCCTTAAAAAACATGTTAAACCCAATGGTGCAACTAAAATGGAACGGAGGAAGTATTATGTTTTAATTATCTCAAAATATCCAATACACTAAATAATATTCATTTAACAAAATAGTAAAATATAATATATAGTTTGCTAATACATTAAATATGATTTGACCAAAAAATAAAAAGAAAAAAACAATTAATAAGAAAAATAATATACTCAAAATAAAAAAGTAGAAAGTCAAATATCATAATGACAATCAAATATCATAATGACAATGACATAATCATTTAATTTAGGAGGGGAAATTTTTAATGTGGAAGCGACACGTAAGCAATTTTGAAAGGCGATGATGTAAGCGTGTTTTGTTTTAGTAATAGTTATAGATATAGATTGGTTAATAACTTTGATGCGTCCAACTATGAGCTCTAAATGCTACCGTCTACGCAGTATTAATTTTCACAACAACAAAAACGTTACTGAAAAATTACATGAAACAGAAAATTTTAATTTTACTTCTATAACTTACAATTTAACAGAAGTTGATTGGAAATAAATTATCAGAAAATTGGGAACAATTTAGAAAAACTTACAAATAAAATGAAGGAAAAATTGTCTTGAATAATCCGACTTATTGCCAATTTGCTATTAATAATCCCTACTATTGATTATTTTTAAATAATCCGACCTTTGAATTTTTTTTTGCTCACAGCACCCTTTCCACATTTTAACCGACTATTATAGCTACTTATCACCAAAGAGGAGTTGGCTTAGACCAATAAAGGGAAGAAAAAGTGAGCGTAATGGCCAGTAGATGCCTATAGTAGTCGATTAAAATGTGGCAAAGGGTGCTGTCAGCAAAAAATATACTTCAAAAAGGTTGAATTATTTAGAAATAATCAATAGTTGGATTATTTACAGCAAATTGGCAATAGATCAGATTATTCAGGACAATTTTTCCTAAAATGAATACGCTAAAATTACTCTTAATTTCCAGTGAAAATCAGGAAATAGATTTAATTTCCTCATATGATTTTGAGAGCTTCTCAAATGTTACGTGGTACTTATTATTCAACATCAAAAACGATGTAACTAAAAATTGTAAGAAACGGAGATTTCAGTGGATATATCACATTTAGAAAATCAAAAAAACTAAAATCGAGATAAAAAGATGAAAAAGATCGAAAATTCCATCGGAATGCTTTGTACGGTTGAGTAAAAAAACTGAATTCATTGCATGCAACCAAAATTCTAGATAAGTATTAGAGTTTAGATACAGTAAAAACGTCAAATTTTGTTGAAAAAATCTCGAAATCAAGAGAAAAACCATGAAACAAGATTTCCGGAGCGGGAATTAGAAGAATCTTCAATTAAGTGACGAAAATCAAAGAAACTAGTGCTATACTTTCCACATAAGCAGAGCCAAATCAGTGAACTTTTCAGAAAAAAGTTAAGATTATCACCAACTTTTCAGCAATTTTGATCAAACAACAGATCAAAAGCATATGATTTCAGTATAATCAAACATAAATCATGTACTTCTATAATTAATCGATAAATGATTTAGGATTTGAAGGTTAATTACCTGAAGAAGAAGAAGAGAGAAGCTGAAACACTTGGCTTCTTCGTCTGCAGTAGTCAGTAGAAATTGAAACACCGAGGGTGGAGAAATGGAAGGAGAGAGAAAAAGAGTGATGGATGATAGAGAAACTATTTTGCAAGGAGGATTTGTCTGATTTGGAGCTTCAGAAAACCCCAATATTACTTTTCTTTTATTTTGAAGAGTAGGTCTTTTGGAGACGCAATCGTATTTTTGAAAACGAAAATACAATAGACTCAATTATTATCAATCATCTATGATTTGTTATTATCTAAATTATAATTGTAGTTATTCGGCCAAAACAAATTTGGCCTAGACAATTTGAATTTACGGTTTGGATTCGTTCTCCAAATGAAAAATACGATTTGGTGCGGTTCGGTCTAGGAATTAATTATGCTTGGTGTTGGTCTGAAATATGGAGACCGAATAAAATACGGTTTGATTTGGTTTTGATGATAGTCCAAACCGTTGACCGAACTTGCACCCCTACAGTAAAGTACTACTACGGGAAAATTGTAAAAAAATAAACTAATTTTTGATCGATCCGCTGAAAATAAGCTTATCTATTTTTTTTTTAAATAAACTCATCTATTAGATATAATTACTGAAGATAAACTGAACTATAGTTTATTCCTTATTTTTGACCTACAAAGAATTTTTGAAGATTGTTATAAACAATAGAAAGGTTTATTTTTGGCAAATATAATATGCTAAATTGGTTTTTTTATTTTTTGAGATAAACTTATCGACATATTATTGATCAACTGCCGCCAAAGCCAAAAGCTCTTAGGGGAAAGAATTCATACAAATTTTCTCATTTCCCGCCCCAGGGTCCCATCTAGCAACCCTGTGGGCTAATGCATTACCCTTGCGAGATACATAGCTACAGCAAAAACCCTCTAGTCTAGATACAAAAATTTGATATTCAGTCCAAAAACATGTGAATATATGAGCATCCAACATTACGATGATCAATAGCCCTGACTACATTAATCGCATCTCCTTCAATATGCATCAGCTGGTAGTCTAGACGAACAACAACTTCAACCCCAAATAAAGCAGCAGCCATCTCAGAAATCTCCGCAGACCATGAAGCCCGAGTAGTACGGACGCCAGCTAACAGGATCTTGCATTCCTTGTCCCTAAAAACGATTTCAAGCCCTCGTTGGACATTAGAGGGGACAAACACATCAAAATTAATCTTCACCCAGTCATCAAGAGGGGGATGCCAGGATTGAAATTTCAGTAATGGCTCAACTAGGGGGATATGGGTTTTCATAGCATAAGAATTGTAGTCTTGAACCAACTTGTGAAACGACAGATTCAGTGCTATAGGATCACAGGCCTTTGTGGTGAACAGTGATTTGTTCCTGATAAACCATACTGCCCATAAAGTAGTGCACAAGGAAAGAAAGTCATCTTGAGAAGAATGCGCCTTCATCCAAATCAGGAATTCTATCACTGAAGATCTCGGAGCATCAGGGATCACCGCAGCCAGATTTGACGGGGACCAAATAGCATCATTTTTCCGACAATCACAAATAGCATGAAGGATCGACTCCGGAGCACAGTTACACAGAGCACACATAGGAGAAGGTACACAATACCGGTTATACAAAATCTGTTTGGATGCAAGGGACCCATTGCACGCTCTCCATAAGAAGTGACGAAGCTTTGGAGGAGCAGACAAACCTCAAACACACCGCTAAAAACTGCACACGTCATCAGAAATAGGCGAATCATCAATCTCCTGGTTTCCCATTAAGTCGAGCCAATAACCACTTTTAACCGTATATTCACCACTCTTCGAGTACCACCAAAATATCTTATCATGAGAACAAGAAGGAAGAAGAGGGATAGTCAAGATAGTAACCACTATAACCTCATCACAAAACTGAGTTAGAGAGTTAACATCCCATTCACCCCCTATCAAAATTAATAAGCTCCCAAACACGCAGCTCTAACGGAGGTTGACCAATAAGTCTAGGTGTTTCGATGGTGTTGCCAAAAGGTACCCATTTATCATGTAGCGCATCGACTAACGAACCATTACCAATTCACCATCCAATACCTTCGAGTAAAATAGACTTCGCTCCCCAAATACTCCTCCATGTATAGCTAGGATAGTGACCTCTAAAAGCCTCTAAAATACTCAAGTTCTTAAAATATCTTGCTTTAAGCACAGCATAAACTAAAGGATTTGCCTCTGTCAACATTCGCGAAGACTGTTTGGCGAGAAGTGCCGCATTGAAAGTCGACAAATCCCTAAAACCCATGCCCCCCTTATACTTAGGCAAACATAAAGTCTTCCACCGATGCCATTGAATTTTCTACCGATCATCATTTGAGCCCCACCAAAATTTCGCAAACATAGCATGAATATCATCAACAAGACCATCCGGAAGACGGAAAATGCTCATCATATAAATCGGGACCACCTTAATAAGTATTTCTTTGCCCGCCCTAGACATGAGCTTTTCCTTCCAACCCCTAACTTTTTCCAAATTCGGCCTATTAAGCAAGAAAAAATGGCCTTCTTCAAACGTCCCACAAAGGTAGCCCCAAATATTTTTCATGGCGATCAAATTCCCGAACACTAAGGATCTCAACAATTTCCCTCCAAAGGTGATGGTTAACCCCTTTGCTAAAAGTAATTTCGGTCTTCTCAAAATTCACTTTTTGACCAGAAGCTCCTTCATAAATGCAAATAATTTTAGCCACCGTCGAGCATTCTTGCACCGAAGCCTTTGCAAAAAGGATACTATCATCTGCAAAAAAACAAGTGAGACAAACTAGGGGCACCACGGAAAATTTGAATACCATGGATGAAGCGTCGCTTAATCGCCAAAGTGATTAACCTGGAGAACCCCTCTGCACATATAATGAAAAGGTATGGGGATATGGGGTCTCCTTGTCTAAGACTTCTAGACGGAATAACATGACCATAAATTTATCCCATGTATCTTAAAAGAGAACGAGACACTAGTGATGCAAGACATAATGCGACACATCCAATATTCACTAAAGCCCATACGAAGCATAACTCGCTCAAGAAAAGACCATTCAACTCTATCATAAGCTTTGCTCATATCTAACTTAAGGGCAAAAGCTTCTTTACCACCCACACCCCATCTCTTCATAGCATGAAACGCCTCAAAAGCAAGGAGAGCGTTATCTGTTATAACTCTCTTTGGAATAAAGCACTTTGATTAACCGAAATAAGTTTCCCCAAGAAACCTTTAAGTTTATACGCAAGAGTCTTACATATGATTTTATACACCACGTTGCAACAACTTATAGGTCTAAAACTAGCCACCGTCCTAGGGTCAGAACATTTAGGGATAAGGGAGACACATGTTTTATTAATAAAAGATAGATCAAAGAAACCCTTCCACCAAGATTAGACCAAACCCAGTATATCATCCCCAATATTATCCCTAAATTTTTGAAAAAACGTAGCATGGAAACGGTCAATACGTGGGGCTTTAGTTGGATGCATCTGAAAGAGGGTTCTCCGAACTTCATCCTACGTGGGCTCTTCATCCAAGATATCATTCATTTCCGGAGTAACAACATTATCAATCCCTTCAAGGGCCTCTGGCAAGCCAAAGGGCGAACTGGTAGCAAAAATATTCTCAAAGTATGTGGTTATAAGTCTCTCGATGTCGGTCAAAGAAGTCATCCATCTACCACTAGTATCCTCCAGGCCTCGAATCAGATTCCGTTTCTTTCGCGAACTCGTCTTATAGTGGAAATACTTAGTATTGTTGTCCCCATCCTTAAGCTCGTTCGATCTCAATCTCATGTGCCAATAGGCCTCTTCCGACCTATGAAGCTGATCTAATTCCACTACCATAATGCTACAAGCCGAAATCATCCCAGCATCAGGAGCCATCTTCTGGGCTTTCGCAAGCTTCCTCTCGATAACTTTAGTTAAATTTCGAACCTCCCTAAAAGTCTTCTCGGCCCAATCTCTTAAAGAACTCACACAAAATTCCAATTTGGTCTCAATGGAGCTTCCCAACATCTCGTTCCAAGAAGAATCCACCACATTCCTACAATTCTCATTAGAAAACCATAGGGATTCAAAACGAAAATTTTTATCATTAATCTCCCATTTGCTGCACTCCGAATTCAAAAGAATCGAGGCATGGTCCGATCTATAGATCGGGAAATGACGGACATTAGAATCAATTCGGATTTTTGCCCCGACACCAAGTGAAACAACTACCTTTAAAGCCCAAATCAACTACATTACAACAATTAATGCAATCAAAAAACGCCTCCATATCTTTTTCGTTACGACCAACCCCCCTTCCTTTTCCGAGCCCATAAGGATCTCGTTAAAATCACCGAAAAGACATTAGAATCAATTCGGATTTTTGCCCCGACACCAAGTGAAACAACTACCTATAAAGCCCAAATCAACTACATTACAACAATCAATGCAATCACAAAATTGTCGCGAGGGCCTAAACTGTCGCGAGGTTGTTAATCCCACGACAGTTCCAACTTAGGATCTTCATTTGTATTCACGTGGCTGGTCGTCGCCAGCACCCGCTACTGAACCGATAAGCAAAACATCTTCACAAGACACAGAGACACCATTCCCATAACATGACCGTTTCGAACACATATCGTTCTACTCCATAACATCATCAAAATCGTATACTTTCCTCTTACTAACTGCTTCATGACTCAAAAGAGTACTGGAATCACCCTTACTGTTATTCCCATTATGTAAGGCTGGCTTATGAGTAACAGATCCTCTACCATTTTTCTTCCTAGGTTTTATCACTTTTCGCTAGCCTAAAAGGTCACTACCAATCTGAAACAATGATCCCACCCCACCACTATCACCCTGACATTCAGGACCTTGATCAACGTCAACATTACCAGGCTTATCAACACCATCCACTTTATCGAACAAACCCTCAGCACTCATAACTGGAACATTTACCAAATCCTCAAAACACAACAAGCGATGCACAAAGTTATCCTTAACAGCCGATCCTTGCCCCTTATGTTGTTCATTTAACTCCACAACCCCATCATTATCTTTTAACAACTTCTTCCTTGTTCCAGCAATGATAATATCCTCACCATAATCTCCCTGTAAAGTTGATTGAGCCATACAAGGCGTAGGCAAAGATTTTGGTTTAGGGACGAATAAGCATTTTTCAACTTTAAAGAATCAACTTCTTCTTTAAGTCGATTGAACCCCTTACACAGAGAAGCCCTAATATCCATACCCCACCCAATTCGGGTTCTTTATCTTCATCGGTCATAATAGAACAATCTTTTTCAGTGTGACTCATCAAACCACACAAGAAACAAAAATGGGGTAATCTTTCATATTTAATATTTATCTTCGTAGTGGTATTCCCCTTAATTCTAATCATTTGGAATCGTTTTAACGGTTTAGTAACGCCCACCATGACTCTAACTCTTTGAAAATGATTAATATCCAAGAAGTCCTCCTCAATTTCTAACACCGACCCAATCATCTTAGCAATGACACTTATACGGTCATCCGATCTGTATCCAAACGGTAAGTTATACAAACGAATCCAAAAAGTTGAAAACTCAGTACCATATCCGACGGTTGAGAATCTTTATCAATTTCTTGGAGAACAAGTAACTTATTCTCAAAACACTATAGCCTTCCTGTCAACACTTTATCCCTATCTTTCCAGCAGAAAAAACGAAACAAGAACAAATTGACACCCATTGTTCTAATGATAACCCCGTTTTTTAAGGACCAAATGTGCATAAGCGTTCTCTTTACTGCATCAAAGTTTAACGCCTTCTCTGTTAGAATTCTTCCAACGAGCCGTAAAGATAGATTTGCGTCCTGAGAGTCGTCAAAACCTTTATCAAGCAAGATCCACTATATCTTCTTCAAAAATATTCATCCTCAACTTGAAGCATTGTTCGACTAATGAATCAACCACAATAGCGAAGAATACTGTACGGGAGATACAATGTCTCAAGAGAAAACTCACTGAGAGAAAAACTCTATCTTAGAGAGAGAAGGGGATTGTTATGCTTACTTTTACTTTGTACAAGTATAGGTTGGTTTTTATTAACAATTTACCCTACTATTTATCCAATTAATTTATTTATCCACTAAAAACTTTGATAATGTTAACAATGACTAAAGTTTTATTTGCACTATAAATATTATTTTATTAAATAATAAGTTTGATATTGCATACGTGAAAATCATAGTCATTAAAACAAATATAAAAGAAAGTTATAGTGAAAACATGTGAAAACCATTAGCAAATATAAAAATATTAAAATGAAGTTTGTAGCAGATACGTGAGATTAAAAACATTATTAGTGAGGATGAACACGGTTAATCAAAATAAATGTCAAAAAAATATTATAAAATGTTAAAATTCTTTTAGAATTTTTATGTAAATTTTAAAATTTTTCTCTAACATTATAATAATTTTCAGTTTACAGGTCATCCGGATACTTAACTTTAAGCAAATAACCTATAAAATTTAGATTATTTATGTCAATGATTAGTTTGAATTATTATAGGAAAACCATGAGAAGGTTGGATTGTTTTAGGTAATTTTTTCCTCTTTTAATCAAAACACTAACTTTATGTATTGTTAACAATAATCTTAGATTTTAAAGTTAATGCTTCACAAAACGTGAACCACTTCCATATCTAACATACTTGAACCATGAATGAAGTGCATGGTAGTGGATTAGCAAGGGTAAAGCGCGCTTTCGTCCAAGCCTAGAATTTGATAAGGCCCAAAATTATATATAATTTATGATTTTGAAATGTAATACTCCATTTCGGTTCTTTTTTATTTTCCACTTTTGGGTTGGGCACGCATATTAATTAAGAAAGTGGTAGATGAAGTATTTTAAATGATTATAATAATTATAAAGGTGATAGTTGGGGTATTTAAGTAAGGATAATAATTGTAAAGTTGGCAGTTGGGGTATTTCAAATAATATAAGTGGGGGTATTATGATCTTTACTTGTGTGAACATAGGGTATTTTGGTAAAAAACTCTTTGTCAAAAAGAGAAAGTGGGCAATTTAAGTGAACTAACCAAATAAGGAAAGTGAACAATAAAGTATTAGGCCTGAAAATTTAAAGGGTCATTTTTATCTTTCGCTGGGGAGCCTATAACTGAACGAGACGACCCTATTGATGTTTATTGATGTATTTAGGGACTAGTAGTTGACACAATCCTATTTGTTAATGGTATAATGAGGCTAAGAAAATATATATATTGTCATTAATTGGCAAAAGTACTAGTTTATGTAGTGTTTAGTGATTCTGACAACTATTTTCATAATGTTACAATTCATTAAAAGTATTTTTCAACTTTGTTAAATTATATTTCAACACCTATCATCAAGTTTGTTAAAATAGAGATCTGAATCGTTAAATTGTATGATTCTAAATAGAGATCTCAATTGCACGAACCAAATTGAATTGGAGTTAAAATCATGCCTCATTAAAAGTTCCAACAAAATCGATGAAATCAACTAAAATCGTCAAAATCGTAGAATCATACGATTTTAATGATTTCGTAAAAAAGACGTTTCACATGATAATTTTAAATATTATACGTTAAGCAACTATTCTTAACTTGTTTGATTTATATTTAAACTCAAAGAAATGTCTTTTCACATTTTTTTTCACTTTTCTTCATCTAGTAAGTCTCATGGGAGACGGTCTATCCTATAGACGGGTTACCAAACAAGCCCAGCCCAAACAAAATTCAGTAACTTTAGTTTTGTAGAAAAAGGAAAAAGGAAAAAAAATAATAATAAAATCCTGTCAACCGCCATTTTGGAAAACCAACCGTTCATCTCTTCCCAAAAATACATCCTCTTAACTCCCATTAGAATGTTGTCATCTCTTCCCCAACACCATTAGAATACCAAAAGACAATCATCATTGATATTGTAACTGAACACCAAAAACCTCAAGAACACCAAATACCATTAGAACACCAAAACACTATTAGAACACCAAAAACCTGCAACAACAATGGAAGACATAATGTGTGAATTCGATCAAGTATATTCGAAGGAGATGGCTCAAAGTATGTTACTGATTTGATTTTTATTGTTCATGATTTCTTAATCATTTCTCTTATGTATTTATAAATTGAATTTTTTATTTTTTTTTGTTCACCAAGTTTCATCAATGGCTTCACCATGGCGGCTGAGAATTACCATATTGAAATGGAAGACGAAGATAATGAAGGTAATACCATATTCGATAAAAAAATTTTTTTATAAATTGACCTGGTATTTTTTTTAATGGAAAACGAAGGAGGGGATGAATTTCGTTTTGATAACAACGTGGTGTGGTTTTTTTTTTTTATGTATTTCAATTCTTGGAGATGGAGATGATGATAACGACCATAACATATGCCTCTATGAAGGTATTAAATTTTGAAATTATGATATAATGTTTTTGTAATTATATTAGGTTTTTTTTGGGACTGTAATGGTATCTTTTTGGGACTATAATGTCTGTGTTTGGGTCTATAATGGTATCTTTTTAGGACTATAATGTCTGTGTTTGGGACTATAATGTAGATGATGACAACGACCATAACCAACGACCATATAATATTGTTTATGTAATTATAATGGTTTTTTTTGGGGCTATAATGGTCTGTGTTTGGGCCTATAATGGTATATCGGGGTATAACGGATTATTTCTGGGAGTATAATGGTATCTTTTTGGGACTATAATGTCTTTTTGGGACTATAATGGTATATGTTTGGTGCTATAATGGTTTGTGTTTGGGACTATAATGTCTATGTTTTGGGGGTATAATGGTATATGTTTGGTGCTATAATGGTTTGTGTTTGGGACTATAATGTCTGTGTTTGGGGGGTATAATGGTATATGTTTGTTCCTATAATGGTTTGTGTTTGGGACTATAATGTCTGTGTTTGGGTGATATAATGGTATATGTTTGTTGCTATAATGGTTTGTGTTTGGGCGTGTAACGGTAAATTTTTGGGTCAATAACTGATTATATTTGCATATTTGCATAGATGATTGTAATGAAGAAATTGAGGCTTCTGGAGCAATTGAACAGAATGAGTCATGGAGCAATTGAACATAATGAGGCTTTATCAATGACGGTTGTTCCCCAAACTTCATCAATGGTGGTTGTTCCCCAACCTTCATCAATGGCTGTTGAGAATGACAATTAATGGAATGAGTCATGGTATTAGGCCCGGAAAAATCAGTTACTAAGGGGCGTAGAAAAAGGATCAAGAGCCACTTTGAAAAAGAAAGAGCACGACCAAAAAGGAGTTCGGAACTGCAACACCCAAAAAACATATAATATAGATAATGTAGTTGATGCTTTATAATATGGATTTTGATGCCTTATAATATGGATTTGGTATTAGTTAATTGATATTAAACGATTTTGATGCTTAGTTATTATAACTCCAAAACTTAGTCATTATAGCAAAAAATCAGAGATAAATAAATTCTGAAATATGATACCCAATTTTCAAAGTAATAAATACAAAACGAAGGCGTTGTAATTCCAAATCTTATGCCTTATGAAAACAACTTAATCATTGTCTCCAAATACCATTCATAATAACTAAAAACAACTACGCCATATGTCTTCAATAATTTACAACACGCAAAAATTAAAGTGACATTATTGATAGAGTTACATGTGTTCATCACACAAATGTTTCAGTCAAATTGTCTTCTTTGTTGTGACATTCTTCCTTTGCCTTTTGGGAGCATACTTAGTCATTATAGCTCCAAAACTTTGTCATTATAAACCCAAAACTTAGTCATTATAGCTCCAAAACTTAGTCATTATAGCTCCAAAACTTTGTCTCTATCTTTATAAGAGAGGTATGCGGCCTCGGAGCCCGCTGTTTGGTAGGTTTACCGGCGGTCCCTATAACGGGAATTGTTCCTTTAGCCTGCTTATCACCTATTTTTCTGTTCATAGTTGATATTCCGAACAAGAAACCTAAACAAAATGTAGAGAAAAGAAACATAATCAAGTTCAAACACCAATTCAAAAAATTAAATAAATTAACAAAACCCATTAAAATAACAAAACAAAATCAAGTTCTTTGTTCACTGGAAAATTCACCCCATGAGACTTACTGAATTCAAAAGTTTAAAACACATTACAAATCTGGAACAAAAACACCCATTGATTCCCTCCTTCGTTTTCGAAATGGATTTTAATGGGAATTTCATCTCCCATTAGAATCTGGAACAAAAAAAACCATACCTAGAAACCCATTAAAATCTAATTATATGATATTATAATCATATCAATGTCGAATACCCATTAAATTTCAGGAAATAACCAAAACAAATATGTTTAAAACCCATTACCCATTTAAATGTCTGGGAAATTCATAAATTAAAAAATGTTGAAAAATGTTTAAAACCCATTACCCATTTAAATGTCTGGGAAATTCAAAAAAAAAATTGTTTAAAACCCATTACCCATTTAAATGTTTAAAAAATGTCTAAAGTTAAAAAAAATGTTGATATTCCATTTAAATTCATAAATTAAGAAGAAGATCTGGAAATTCATATACTGAAATACGAAATACCCATTTAAATTCATAAAAAGTTTAAAACCCATTACAAAAACAAAAAATAACCCATTAAACAACCCATTAAAATCTGGAAATACCCATTCGAAATCTGGAAATTTCGAAATTCCCAGTTAAAAAACCCATGTCGAAAATGAAAAAACATTACCTAGAATTGATGAACTTGTTTACTTGTTTTGCAGGAGAAGATCTGGAACAATATGAAAATCTGAAGAAAAAGGCCTACAGGTTGAAGAAATGGCGAAATGGCGTGAAGGTTGAAGAGTAATAGATGGTTCCTTCTCCAAATGAGTAATGATGAGTAGTTTAGGAAGATGAAATGAGTAATGATGAGTAATGATGAGTAATGGACAGTTCCTTCTTTCAAAACATTGGGAATCAATTTTTTTTCTTTTTTTAAATTTTTTTTTAAATTTAAAAAATCAGTTAATGGGATGAAAATGGGCTGGCCCATTTTGATGGTTTATGGGATAGACGGTCTTCCCTGAGATTTTGTGTTCTTCATCATTTTTTTCAATTCTTTTCAAATTTTTTAGTTCTCCTTTCTTCTTTCTTTTATTTTTATTCTAAATATATTATTTTTTTCGTTTTGATTATTACCCAAAATAAAAATGAGACTTTTAGAGTGACTTGACTCAACAAAAAAAATAAGACATCTAAAGTGAACACGACTTAATTTATTTTGATTTTGATTCGAATTAAAGGTCGTTTCATTTTGATTTCTAATTGTTTTGATTTAGTTATTCATTAGGATAGAAACCCTTCCAATGCACGAATTTTTAAATACGTTAATATTTTAGTAAAATTTTATACTAATAAAAATATTAGGAAAATTTGATTCTAAAGGTGTGAACTTTTCCTGATTTGCTTCTAAAGGTTCGAACTTTCGTTTATCTTATAAAGGTTCGAACTATGGGGGTCATCCGCTTTTAAAGGTTCGGCTGAATTGTAACCGGATGAAAAGGTCATCTTCATCTTCATCATCATCTTCTTTACTTCTTCATCATCTTCATCTTCTTCCACCATCTTCATCGTCTTCATCAAAAAATAAATAAAAAATCAATATTTTTCTGGGTTAAGGTTGTTACAGTAAGATGTTTTAAATTTCTTTCTTCTCACCCACTCTTCTTCTCTTCTCAATTAATGTAACACACTCTATGTTTCGACTGCAGACATACCTAGCAAATAATCATTCAAAAGTAAATTTGCGTGTAATTCTTATATGTTCTTTGATTCTTCGCCTGTTATTGTCTCACCCATTACAACAATATTCTTCAAGAAAAACAACCTCACTTCCAGAGAGGTGCTCACAAAATTAAATCCACCAAAACCCATTAGTTGTTACACATTACTAATTACTATAAGTCACATAAAAGTTCAAAAAACTAAACCCATCAAACATCTAAGATAAATTGAAATACTAGAGAAGAACAATACCTGGGCAGGAGTAGCCATAAGCTGGGGAGAATCAAACAAGTCCAAATAAAGGGGAGTATCAGAATTAACAGGCCTATTAAGTAGCAATTCGGGAGAATCAACAGCAACTGAAGCGAGTTTTTTAAGAAACGGGTCTTTAGGGTCAATTATCCCAATTGAATCTGTTGTATCTGAATGATAATAGTCTAGGTTGATTCCTTCTTCGATTAGCCAACTTGGTTCATTGCAATTTTTTAGGGTTTATAACAATAAGATTAATGGGGTTTATAACAATAATTCAAAAACTTAATTTTTGGAAATTAGGGATTTTAAAAAAGAAGTGATTTTAATTTATGGAAGAAGTCATAAGTAGAATTGGAGTAGAATTGATTAAAATTGGAATTGAATTGGGGATTTTTATAGTGAGGTTGAAGTAGAGGTTGAAGAAGATGTTGAAGAAGCCATTGATTAAGAGGTTGAAGAAGCCATTAATAGAGGTTTTTAAGGAAGAAGCTGTTGAGGAAGAAGATGGACACCTGATATTCCAGGTTACCAAAACCGGTTGAACCTTTAAAAGCGGATAACCCCCAAAGTTTGAACCTTTATAAGACTAGTTGTGGGCCACAAGTTACACTATTAAATTTAATATTGTTCTTTTATAAACGTTTATTAGCAAAAATACGAATGGAAATATTAGAATGTCAATGTGTTACAAAATGTTAATGATGCAAGCGCTGGAGTTAACTATAAGTGTTAGACGAAATATCATGTCCTCGAGTTAAACTCAAGACTTATCCAAGAAATATAATACTTGCTTCAACTGAGACGAAATATCATGTCCTCAAATTTAATTTTGTAAAGAATATGAAATATATAATGGACTTAATCATCAATAACACACATTCACAAGATAGCTAGTCTCTTGAGAGACCATCTCTTTGAGAGACATATCTCAAGCCCAGTTCATTAAAGATTAATGCAGGGTATTTTAATACTTAGTTACTTACATTATCCTTAATGCTTACTTATCGTATCCTTAATGCCTACTTTCAATATCTTAAATGTCTACTTAAATCATTCTTAATGCCTACTTACAATATTTTAAAAAATATATAATGGGCTGGCCCTGTTAAAGATGATCTCTCACGAGAATTTGCGTTCACGAAATCACGAGCAAATACTCTACCTACCCTTAGAAAGCTCAGCAAAGAAATGCCACAATAAATCAATAACAACCCAAAAATAAAGTTAATTGTTTGTCAACTTTGAGTGAAGATAAGTTGCAAAAGGAAAATCTAGCTCAGAATGATGATGGAATAAGAAGTGGGTTTCAACAAATTTTTTTAACACTCTTTTCAAGTACATTTCAAACTAAGTATAAACAAAAATAAGCATGCCCAACACACTAACGACTCTCTTCTAATTTGCTTACTCAATCTTACCCAAGAAAACATAATAAATCTTGTATACATAAAATACCTATTTGGCTGCCATAAGCATGTTGCTCATAATTGAAAGGATAAAGCCACTTGATCTGCATAAAAATAAATAGGTAATGTATCAGTAAGAGTAAGGGAAGAAAAAAGATAATCACTGGAAATACTTTACATGTGAGGCAAGATCTCACATCGATAAAATAGTGGGTAGTTATAGTGGTTGAGCTAATCTTCCTACTACCATATGGTTTTGGGAAACAATGACCCTCATCAAGTGTATGTGCAAGTCAACGCTCTTGACCCGTGGGTTTGTGGGCCCGAGCCCACGGGTCTCCCGTGTCCACACGAGTGAGCCACGGTGAGATTATGTGACGAATTGTCACAGCCGAATAAGCACAATCACAAGAAAACAAGTTCTAAAAAAAAGTACCATTAATCATCAATGGAAACGAATTTGGAGGAAGCATCTTTCAGTTCAGGAGGTTGAGATATGAAACCATAGTATATGTGAGTAAAACACCAAGTCTTTTCCTAACCCTTCCAGAGAAAAACATGACAAATATCACCAAGCCTGCATGCTCTTCGCATTGTGCGGATAACTTTCCTTGCCCAACAAACTATCAATTAGTGGCACACAAGTGTTATCACATATCATTAAGCTCCACATTTGCATCTGTTTAGATTCTCCACTCAGGTTTGCCTGCTCTCAAAAAGTATCCAAAACTATCGAGAAGGAAATGTTTGTCAAGGTCAGGGACTGTCAAGAAAGTCTGAACACCATATACAAGCAATAAAATCCAAAAATCAGACACCCTTGTGACAGTCCATCATTGTTTGCTGTGAATTTGCATGATTGCTGAGCAACTAAGTTTTACAACCAAGACAAAACTTAGAAACACTAAAATGAAGGCACTCATAGAATAAACTTTGAAAATTAAGTAAATATTGTTGGAGTAGGAGTGACACTCTCAAAGTCTTAATTCTATTGATGAGATGGTTTCACTTCATTTCCTTTAGGATAAAGCAAATGTTAACAACTCAATTTGGGAATGAGTCACATACTCAAAAAGCCTTAAGAGTATGCATGAAATGAAAAGTTCTCTTCATATTCTTAAAACTATTAAGTCAGGATACAAATTAAAACGTTTTATTCAAGATAAGCGCTAACAGACTACAATGTTGCATATACCCTAAGTTACTCATCAACTACAAAATATGCAGAAAGGATACAACCTCATGTAATTAGCCACGTATAACGTCGACTGATACTATTACAAGAAGCTTTAAGCTCTCATTTATTACATACAAACATGCAGTAGAATTGAGTGAGCTAACCTAAACAAGTTGGCTAATAATGAGCTAGGAAAAGCACATTACAAAAGTTATCACACAAATGCAGCAACCCCTATATCATTTATATTAAGCTCACAAAAAATTTGAATGTTTCAGGACATGCTAAAAGAATGAGAGAAAACAAATTGTGTTAAAGCAAATAAAATTTTAAAAAACGATCAATGACTAATTCAAAACTAAAAGGGTATGAAGAAATCACATGTTATCCAATAAAATTTGTTGAGTTTTAAATAGGATACACACATTTGTCTTCTTGATAATTACCATTGTAATATCGAAGGATACAACAACCATGCCAAGAGTAGCAATCTCAACAATATCATTAATTAACATCCTAGAAGTAGGATTAAAACACCCACTTAATCCTAAAATAGAATAAGAATCATACATTTTCAACACCACTTCCTAATTTCTACTTCACAGATAACAAAACAGAGCAAATTTTACACAGATATGAAATGATTCAAACCTCATCTAATCCCCTAATAATCCAAACCATGTGAACCATCCAACAGGTATGAAATGAAGGCAGAACTGAAAAAACCCTTAAAAGAAAAACAAAATCCCATCTTCTATTGGTCAACAAAAGAAATTGATTTTCTATCAAACACAAGAAAAAATTCAAAAATAAAAATATTTGAAGGTAAAATAAGAAAATCTCTATATTCCTTCAACGTTGAATAAATCTACAACAATTACAAACAAATTACATCATCAAATCAAAACCATAAAAAGATCAAAAATTGGAAGAAAAAAAAAGATATCATCCATATCCATATACAACAAAAACTAGAAAAATATTTGAGCAACCATAAAAAGATGGCTTGAGATGAGCAGAAGGGAGGTGCAATGGTGAAGAGCAAACAAACATTGATTTATAACACAAAAACCCAAAAAGCCCAAAATGATATCACTCACAAACAAAACGACAAATGGGGGAGAATAAAGAAAGTGAACGAGGAAAACTGACCTCAATTGAAGAAATACAGGCATTAAAAATGCAGCTATCAAATTTACGTTTCTTGTTTGAATCTCTATCATCATTCAAATGCAGTAATTGATTTTTGCTCAACTCATTTTGCTCGAGTTATTCCTACCAGCAAAATCAGCATATGTAAAATAGCCCACCCAAAATCAAAAATAAAAAAGAATCATAATTATGAACAATAGAACAAGAAATTAAAAACCCAACCTGATTAATTGAAGAACAGCTTAATTGAAAAACAGGGTTGAAGAAGAAAAAAAGGGTTCATAAGAAGGGAGAAGCAGAAAGGAAGATCAAGGTAGTAGAAGCAAATGGTGATGAAAAGGGAAAACTAGAAGGATCTTGTTGCTGTCTGATTATGAGAACAATCAACTATTTAATTAATCTCCTGATTTATAGATTAATCAGAATGATTAAGCTGGTGGAAGCCCTTTAACTTAATTCTTTGCCAGTTATGCTGCCAGATCTTTATGAGTGAAGATGTCTGACAACCTACAAAACACACCAAGGGTCAGTAAGGTCCGAGAGTCTTTCTCGGAATCCTACTCCGACGCTCAAGTCAGTTCTAGATTCAATATGAGATTTGCCTACCAAGTCCTTCAAGATGCCCAGTGGCAATCAGGTGGATTATTGCGTAGGGCTTGTTTAGACGTGAGGTCTTTGATAATAAATAATCACAATAAATTCTTCTGTAAAAGTTGAGAGATTTCTTAGTTCATTTAAGTTTGGAGAATTCAAGTTACCTCATTTATGATGCTGAGCACTGTATTTATAGCCAATGATTCATGAGATAGACCTTCTTTCTTCAATCCCAAGTAATACCTTTTCATCCAAGTTGTACCTTTTTGCATGTTTTTCCTTACTTTTACACATGTCACTCTTTAAGGCTAAGTAAAATACTTTATTTGTCTTTTGCAATCCAATCACCTCAATCTAGGCCCATATAATAGTTGACATGTGTCCTAATAACCCACGTGAAGCTCTTATACTAAGAACCCTAAAATAGCCAATAAGGAACGCTTCTGCTGCATATTTGGATCTTCCTAGATTTTACCTTAATAATTCCTAAGCTGCCAGATTTTGATGCAGTTGACTTTCTTTGACCATAATCAACCTTAATAAACCTTAGTTCATATTTTTACCTAT
>CM033457.1:1997238-2105486 GCA_019425755.1 Amaranthus cruentus | reverse complement strand
CTTCTTCTTCTTCTTCTTCTTCTTCTTCTTCTTCTTCTTCTTCTTCTTCATCTTCATCTTCTTCTTCTACTTCTTCTTCTTCCTCCACTCCTTAACCAGATAAAATTGAACCAAAAGGTTCACCACCACCACCGTGGCAAAGGCCACTATCACCATCAGCAACAATACACATCTGTGAAGCATTAGTGCTACTCCTAAGTCCGAGTCAAAGCATACAAGTACTTGTTCAAAGACTCACAAATTCATTTAGCATATATAACTACAAAACTTCAATTAAATCAATAGCAAAACAGGATAATTCATTTAGCATATAGAACTACAAAACTTCAATTATCCCATCAATAGCAAAACAGGACTGTTATAAACAGATCTGGAACCCAAAAACAATAAAAACATGGTTGAACATACCTGAGCACCTTGTCACATAGTGCAAAGGAGTATATCCATCAGATCCACTACAACTAAACCTATTATGCTATGTTTGGGAATGAGGATTTTTTTTGAAAATATAGATTTGACTCACAATTAGTGTTTGACAAACACTAGAATTTAAAATTTGGATTTGAGTCAAATCCACAATTATTATCAAAATGGTTTAAAGATGAGGATTTGAGAATGACCTCCCAAACCTTGTCATTCTCAAACTCTACATTCATGATTTCATAATTGAAATCATTAATTTGAAATGAAATGTTAGTTCCCAAACACAACATTAGCGAATTTCAAAACCTCCATTGCAAACATACTAAATCCTTTAGCAGCCGCTACAAAAAGCAATCAGATCTGGTACTTAATTTTTTCTTCCCTTTATTTCTTCATTCTCTCTTCTGATTATCAATTGGTTTCTTCTCTTTTTGTTGAATTTCTGATTGTTTTTACACGATTTTTGGGATCAATCTTGCTTTGATTCTTTGTTATACCCTTTTATTTTAATTTAGTTGATTATCGATTCACTGTAAACTCGATGCTTTAACATCATTAATCAGTTTAATTTTCTAGGTATTTGATAAAGTTTGATTTTTTTGTCAATGGTGTTGAAAGATTGCTTAATTTAATCCATTTGTTAGTGATTTTTGATGAGTTGTTTGATTTTTATATTTGATGATTGATTCTGAAGTGATTTTCTTGCTGGGTGTTTCTCTATTTAAACATAAATACAATGAACTAATGTGAAAATTTTTGATTTTTGATATGGAAAATAAAAACTAGAAGCATTACAATCTGAATTAGCCATGGAAGGAGTGGAGGAAGAGGAAAGGGAGAACAAGAAGAAGAAGAAGAAGAAGAAGAAGAAGAAGAAGAATAAGAAGAAGAAGAAACTAACCATAGTTAGGTTAATTTAGAAAAGTTAAAGGATTTTTAACGGAAAAAAGTTTAAAATGTCACGGTTGTAATTACCGCAAAATGTTGGATACCACTGAAAAAAAACTAGTGGATACCATTAAGAATAGCTCATACCTCAGGGGTACTATTGATAATTTCCCTATTTTAAATGATTATACTCCCTCCTATTCAAAATAAATGTCCACTTTCCTTATTTGGTAAAGTCTCTTTACTTGTCCACTTTCTATTTTTGGCAAAACTTTTTACTTAAATACCCCCAACATCCCACTTAATTTTAAATATATATATTTGTAAAGGTGGTAGTGGGGGTATTGTAAGTAGTAAAAATGGGGTATCTTGGACATTATTTGTGTGAACATGAGGAATTTAGGTAAAAAAAAGATTGACAAAAAAGAAAATGTGATAATTGATATGAATTTGCCAAATAAGAAAATGTGACAACCAAATAGAATCGGAGGGAGTATTTATTAAAATTAATGGTTGTTATTTTAGGAACAATAAGTCTAATATTAAAGGTTTAGGTTCATAAAAAAAATACACAAAAACTTCCATAAGACCGTCCTATTCTAAGACCACAACTAGGCCAGCCCATTGCAGGCGTGTGTTTTACACGTGCGCGCCTATTTCTCTCCAGAATTCCATTTTTTTGTTTTTTTCATTTTCTGACAATTTTTTAATTTGAACCTTAAAGGTATCAATTTTGACCTTAAAGATATGAATTTCAATGTAAAGTAGTACTTAAAATATCAATTATAGTAAAAATTTCAATTTGAACCTATAAGTAATCAATTGTGGCGTTAAATTGGTCAATTTCTACTTAAATTGAAATTGATATCTTTAAGGTCAAAATTGATACTTTTAAGATTAAAATTGAAAATGCCCAGAAAATGAAAAAGAAGAGAGAAAGCATGTAAGGATCGCGAATTGGGCCGGGCCAACCTTGTCTCAATTTGAGACGGTCTCGCCGAAGACGAGCTGAAAAACATATTCATTCCTTGCACTATTCGCACACATGACCTTAATTAAATTAGTCCAAAACATAAATAAAGTTTGCTAATTCACATTCACAAAAACTTGCGTAAGACCGTCCTATTCTAAGACCACAACTGGGCCGGCCCATTGCAGGCGCGTGTGCTACACGTGCCCTCTAGAATTCCCTTTTTTTTTTTTTCTTCATTTTTTGGGCATATTTTAATTTGGACCTTAAAGGTATTAATTTGACCTTAAAGGTATCAATTTTAACGTAAAGTAGTACTTAAACATATCAATTAAAGTAAAAATTTCAATTTGAACCTATAAGATATCAATTGTGACGTTAAACTGATCAATTTCTACCTAAATTGAAATTGATATCTTTAAGGTCAAAATTGATACCTTTAAGATTAAAATTGAAAAATGTCCAGAAAATGAAAAAGAAGAGAGAGAAAGCATGTAAGAAGCGCGATGAGCTGGAATATTGTGCCGTCTTATTCTAATACGGTCTTCCCAAGATCGTCTGATTGACATTTGTAGCTTAAGTTACATATATTAATATGTTATTTGTCTAGAATTTTAACCTGGGCCAAGGCGTAGTCCAACGAAAGTCTACATTCGCCCATGACTCTGTAATAGTTTCTTTATAGACAATACAATGCTCTCTTGCTACAAATAATGATATCAGAACTTAGGAAGAAGTATATATCAACTGTAAACATGCATAAAAAAGTAGCTAAGACAATTTCTAACACAAGGTGATTGATACAACAAGTAAAAAGAGTGCTTCTTAAGTGGGACATTTAGAATAGAAAAAGGTTTGAAAACTACTAAGAGCGTATACAGTGATTGAAAGAAGACGTATGTAGAACCCGAGATCAATTTAAGAACAAGAAGTAACAAGGTTTCCATACCGCAAACTTATCGGAAGATTTTTTTTTTTGCCAAAAGAGAGGATTTTATGATATTTTTTTGTGAATTAACATTGTTTAATTTGATCGAAAAATACCTTATATGATCTCAAATTTTTAAAGGGCGCGTTATTAAAATTTTTACCGGGAAGCCAAAGCAGGCATTTCTTTTTCCTTTTACTCTCTATCTACTATTGTTTCCTCCTTAGTCTCATTTCCAGTGAAGCAATCAAAAGAATAAAATCCCATTATCTCTTTCTCTATCTTTATCCTTGGTACTGATAGGCCAGTTGCACATAGAGTACTTCTTCTCTAGTGATTAGGCATTTTGTTTGTCCTCAAAATTTTTTTGAATAGATCAGTTTGACATGTCACTCCAAAAGTTCCATCCGTCTTGACCTTATGTATTCTTTGCATAGATTTTTTATTTGCACTTAAGGGAATGATTGTTGTTTCCCCCTATAATAGGTCCTTATTCTCCATTAAATAGCTCATCAAAATACTTCACCAATAATCATTGAGGTTATCTGAAGAAAAGAATAATGTGGAATTAAACAAGTTTAGGTTTGAATATTCTGTTTGTATTGATGTTAAACAAGGATTACAGCCCCATTATATACACAGACTAAACTTAACTATGGAAATATTTAACTAAGGAAACCAGAATAAATCCGCTAATATCTCAGCTAAATTTGGGAATTAAATATTACAAGAATAATAACAAAAATAATACATATATTCCTACACTCCCCCTCAAGTTAGGTTATGGGGTTCCCAATGCCTAACTTGGATAAAGTCGCCTCAAAAACTTCAGTTGAAACAGATTTTGTGAGGATGTTAGCCGGCCGATCTTCAGATTTCACGTGTGGAATGCAGATGATTTTATTTTCTAGTTTTTCCTTTATAAAGTGTCAGTTTATCTCCACATGTTTTGTTCGATCATGTTAAACGGGGTTTTCTGATATGTCAATATCTACTTTGTTGTCATAATACAAAGTGCATGCCTCAGATGGTAGAAAATCTAGTTCACATAAGAATTTCTTGAGCCATAGTATTTCTGTTATCCCTTTAGCTACTCCTCTGAACTCTACATCAGCACTTGATCATGCAACCACTTTCTATTTCTTACTCCTCCAAGTGACCAAGTTACCCCCTATAAGTGTAAAGTACCCTAATGTGGATCTCCTGCTATCTCGATCTCCTGCCCAGTCAACATCGGTGTATGCTATGAGGTTAAGGTGACTATTCTTCCCAAAGAAAACTCTTATCACTCGTGCCTTTTAAGTTTCTCAAAATTCTTATGACAGCTTCCATGTGTGCAGTCTGGGGTAAATGCATGAAACGACTCACAACTCCAACAGCATATGCTATGTCAAGTCTGGTATGGGATAGGTAGATGAGTTTTCCCACTAATTTCTGATACTTCTCTCTGTCAGCTGGTTCACCTTTTGATATTGCTTGAAGTCTATGATTAGTAATAATTGGGGTGTCTGCTGGTTTGCAGTCAAGCATACCTACTTCAGCCAATAGGTCCAAGATGTATTTCTTCTGATTAATGAAGATCCCTTTCCTCGATCTAAATACCTATGTGCCAAGAAAATATATTAAGTTCCCCAAATCTTTCATCTCGAATTACATGAAAACTTTCCTCTTAAGATCACTAATCTCCTCTTCATTGTTCCCTGTTATGACCATATCATCAACATAAATAATTAAGCACGTGATCTGATTGTTCCCTTTCTTCAAGAATAGTGTGTGATCAGAATTACTCTGTTCGTACCCAAATTTCTTCATAGCTGTAGTAAATCTACCAAACCAGGCTCTTGGGGATTATTTTAAGCCATATAGAGCCCTTCTTAAGCTACATCCCTATCCTGGAGCAAATTCATCTGAAAACCCGAGTGGAGCATGCATATATACTTCTTCAATCTCACCATGAGGGAAAGCATTCTTCGCATCGAACTGGTACAATGGCCATTCCTTGTTAGCAGCTATCGAGAATAGAACCCTGATGATGTCTATCTTGGCAACCAGAGAAAAGGTTTCAGAGTAGTCAATCCCATATGTCTGAGTATATACCTTTGCCACAAGCCGAGTTTTGTACCTCTCAATGGTTCCATCAGCGTGGTATTTTATTGTAAATACCCATTTGGAACCCACAATTTTCTTTCCTTTGGGTAGTACACACTTATCCCATGTGATGTTTTTCTTTAGTGCTTAGATCTCATCTTTCATTGCTTCTCACCACTTTGAATTTTAGAGGGCTTCTTCAGTAATGCGAAGAAGGAAACTAGAGTATAGATTGGTTTGGAATGCTACTGTTGTCTGTGCCAGATGATTCATATCATCACGGCTAATAGGATATTCGAGATCTCCGTGATACAAACTCTGGATCATACCTCTTCAGGAGGAACACCTCTTGTGGTTCTAGGAGGTAACTCATATCTATTGGAAATATCAACACTAGGCACATCATCATTAGATATATCAATTAAGGGTTCAGGTGTTACCTCATGTTCCGTTGGATGCTCATCAGAAGGGACTAGAACTAGAGTGGACTAAAGAGGAAAGTCTATGACTTCAGAGGCAACATTGGTAATTTCGCCAAATTGCTCTTTTTGGTCCAAATCAATCAAAATTGGGTGTATTAGCTAAGGTCATCACTTACAGTCTCCCCCTGAGGACAAGGCTGGGTATACATTCGATTTTATAGGGGGTCAAAACATCGATATCCCTTTTGATTTACCCCATATCCCAAAAGACGCACTTAATTGCTCGAGGGTAAAGTTTGGTTCTGTTTTGTTTGGAAAGATGGATACAAACAACACATCCAAAGATACGAGGTGGTAAGGAATGAGAAGAGGGAAGAGAGACAAAGGATCCCAGGGTTTCAAGGGGAGTTTTGTATTTTAAAGGTTTTGAAGAGAGACAGTTGGTGAGATAAGTGGCTGTAGCGATTGCTTCAGGCCAAAACGCTATGTTGCGGCCTTTTCGCATGTCTTAGACTTAGAGCCGTTAGAGCTTGATGAGAGCCTAACCTATGAGGAACAACCTGTTCAGATTTTAGACAGAAAGGTTCGCAGTACTCGGCGAAAGGATGTTTGTAATGGTTAAGGTTCTATGGTCAAATCATCGGTCACAAGAAGCAACTTGGGAAACAGAAGCTTCCATGCAAGCGAAGTATCCACACCTTTTCTCTCAAGTTAGTAAGTTACGGGGACGCAACTTTTTAAGGGGGTAGAAAGCGATAGGATTTTCGCGCGTTGAGTTATTTTGACCGAGTTTTCCTTTGGTTATGTGCTTGTTTTGGTGGTTGCGTGGGTGCTTGTTTTGTGTTGTTGTGTTTGTAAATTGTGGTTTTGGGGTCAAAACCTGTTTAAGGGGGTAGTCTGTAACACCCTGATATTTTAAAACGATAATTTCCCGATATATTTAATAAATTACTAGTAATATTATTTTATATAAATAATGTCTTATCAATTCATTTTGGGCTTAACCATGTATATTCAGCCTTTTTAACAATTTAGCTTTTCGGGCCCAAAAACCTTAAACCATTCTTATTTCAAATTTTTTTTTAAAAAAAAGAAAAAAAATAGGAGGGAAGTGCTAGGGTTGGCCGACCCTATTGGAGGAATTAGGGAGTTTGTAACTCCCATGGGAATATTGAAGAATCACACTAATTGCCTTAAACATTATTCCCTTAATTATTCATTTCCTTAATCTCCCTAGTTGCCTTAACCTAAAATTCATTCTATCTCTCAAATTCCTAAAAACCTCAAGAAAATAACCACAAAACCCTAGCAAGCCACACGCCTAGTACTCCTTTTGCAACCTTGATTTTTGGTGTTTTTCATATAATTGTAAGTTTAATTCTCCATTTATCCTTTTATCAAGTTTAATTTCAATTATGTGATTTGTGCATATGTATGTGAATTTTCATCCATGATCATTTCTTTCCATGAGTTGATATGATGATGTGAATCTTATATGTATTTATCAAGTTTTAGTGTAGGATGTTTTGTTTTAGGATTTATTTTTATATGAATATGTTAAATTAAGGTGATGGGTGAATGTATATATAAAAAAATAGTAATAAAAATATATATTTAAATTAGGGTTATTCATGGAGAAATTTGTGTTGTAGTATAAGGAATTATTTAGGTGTGGTATGTAGAATTCAATGTGTTGGTGAATGATTTGTTTAGGAAAATTTGTATTTGTAAGAAATGAATTATTTTGGAATTATGAAAATGATTTTTTTTATGTGGGCATGAGTTTATGATTTTGATGGTATGGATTTAATAGGAAATGTGAACATTGGGATTTGTATGTATTTTTAATAAAAATTGACAAAATTCCGTAGGTTTTGAAAATGATGAAAAAGGGTGTTTTTGGGGCATTTTGGCTTTCCAATTAGGTTAAAAATACTTATACTATGTTATAAATCATGAAAATTGGTACCCGAGGGTTTTGATGCCTTCCAGACGCAACGGTGAAGTCGGATTTTCAGTTTGACAGTTTTAAAAAGTGTTTCTGGACAGATTTCATATGCTATTTGTTTTGGGTGTTTAACATGTCATAGCAATGTGATGGATGTTCATGATATGTGTAGTGTTCTAAGTGGGGTGGTAGTTGTATGTATGTGTTATGGTTTGATTTGAGGAAAGTGTGAATGTGTGCTTATTTCCCGAATACGATTGAACCTTGTAGGAAGCCGATTCGTGACAGGTAATTGATTAAGACGTTTGAGAATTTGTTTTCTTGTTTAAGGTACGTACACGTAGCGAAGTTTCGTATTATGTGATATGTACCATATATTAATGGTAACAAAGGTAAAGTACGGACGTATAGTACCAATAATGATATGCTTTCCGAATAAGTAATTTCGACATATTATTTTAATAAGCTGAGGTAGTATGACTTCACTAACTTTAAAGTGGACGTAGTATGACGTCAATTGGTGGAAAGAATTACTCGCGGCATATGGGGGCATTATGAGCCACCGCGGGAGTATGCATACTTAACCATAGACACCGAAGTAAGGCGTGTGTCTATGGTAGAGACTTGCTTAGGGGTTAGCTCCCCCTAATGTATTCTCTCACCTATAGAGATTGGAGTTGAACCGGCAGTATGGCTGGAAAAGAATACAGCAGTATGGCTGACTAATAGTTACATGAATTTGATTATAATTTGTTGTATTTAATTGAATGATATGCGACTTCTTGCTGACGTGTACTTTTGGTCTTAACGATCCTACGATGATGTCGTTTCCTTTCTGGACAATGACTAGCGGTAAGTTAAATTGCAGGTATGGGGAGTGAGGATTATCCTTGGAGAAATAAACTATTAGATTATAGAAGTCTTGATATGAACTTTAATTTACGTATTATGGATCGGATATTTGGTTTTAGGAGGCGTTTACGTTCTCAAGTTGTAATAAGTAGACTTAACTTTACAAACTTATCCGCTGCTAAGTTTCCTTTACGTCTAGTAGATCATAATAACTCTAATAGAACTCGATTCCCAAGCTTTGTTTCGTTTTGAAAATTCGTTTTAAACTATATTCTAACATCCTGGTTTGACTCGAGCCGTATTTAGTTTCTTCAAAAAGTTGTTTTCTCTTTTAAAACGATCCGAGTTAAATTGCGGGATGTTACACTATCACAATACACTGTAGGAAAATCCTGTGCAATACCCAGTTCACCCACAAGGCCTTTGAGCTAAATAGACTCCGTAGCTGCAGAAGTTAAAGCCATGTACTCAGCTTCAGAAGTAGACAATGTAACTGAAGAGTGCAATGTAGACTTCCAACTAACCACAGAACCACCCAAGGTAAACACATAACCGGTCACAGGCCTCCTGGTATCCATATCAGGTGCATAATCAGAATCACTATACTCAGTTACCAAACACTCCTTATCATTCCCATACACAAGACCAATATTAGCTGTCCCTCTCAAGTAGCGAAAAATCCTCTTCACCCCCTGCCAGTGCTCTCTCCTAGGTCGAGCAATAAACCTACTCACAACACTAACATCGTGCGCAATATCCGGTCTAGTACAGACCATAGCATACATCAAACAACCAACCGCATTGGCATAAGGGACCCTAGACATATATACCAACTCTTCCTCAGTTTGAAGTGACATAGACAAAGATAATTTGTAGCTCACAAATGTTGGTGTACTTATAGGCTTCGATTTCTCCATCCCAAAACGAGACAAAATCTTTTCGATGTAACTTTCCTGAGTCAAGAAAAGCTTACCCCTAGCCCGATCCCTATAGATCTCCATACCCAAAATCTTCTTAACTGGACCCAAATCTTTCATGTCAAATTCCTAGCTAAACAACTCTTTAAGTCTATCAACATCAGTTTTATTCTTTGTGGCAACAAGCATGTCATCAACATATAATAACAATGACTTTAGCAATCTACATGCATAGTGCTCTTTCCCTGGAACCTCGAATCCCTCGGGCTGCTTCATCAAAATCTCCTCCTCCAAATCATCATGAAGGAAAGCCGTCTTAACATCCAGCTGCTCCAGTTCAAGGTCATAGTGCGCTATAATTGACAATAGCACACGAATAGAAGTATGTCGAACCACCGGTGAGAATATCTCCACAAAATCAACCCTTTCTACCTGACTGAACCCCTTTGCAACTAGCCTAGCCTTAAAACGAACTTTCTCAAACTCAGATGTCCCTTCTTTCTTCTTGAAGATCCATTTGTATCCCACAAGTTTTCTCCCCTCTGGTACCTTCATAGGTACCCACACTCTGTTCTTGTAAAGAGACTGCATCTCTTCACCCATTACAGCAAGCCACTGCACCGACTCACTACAACTGATTGCTTGTTTATACGTGGCAGGTTCATATGACTCTATATCATCAGCTACACTCAATGCATAACCTGTCAAACTATCAACACAGCAATTCCTTCCTTCCATCTCTTCAATCAACCTAACAAGCTTCTTGATAACTCGTTTAGGTCGCTCAAGAATGGTGTCCGATTGACTAGATGACCCTTGATTAGACTGCTCTACCTCCACCCCAGAGTTAGGTGAAGATGGAACAACCTCAGGCTCAGGAGTGCTCGACACTGGAACCTCAGCATTATCATCAATAAACTACACCGAGCTCTTCTTGGAATACATGGTGCTTTCATCGAAAGTAACATCCCTGCTAAGAATGACCCGATCCTCCGAAGGCGAATAGATCCCAAACCCCTTCACACCATCACCGTACCCAACAAAACACCCCACCTTGGCCCGTGTGTAACACCCCGAGATTTTTTGACGTCATTAATTAATATTTTAATAACTTTTGGGTATTTTATAATTATATTAAATAAAGCCTGAAGTAGTTTTTGATAAATTCCTTTCTTATACGAATTTAAATATTAATACATTTATACTAAAAAAAATAAATTAAAATTTCTAAGATAAAAATGTATAATCATATTAAAAATGTATCAACAAAACGAATGTGAGTTTTTCTTAGTTGGGCCTTGTGAGAAAATTACGCTAGATAAAAATAAATAAATACATAAAATAATTAAATAAGTTAGGGTTTTAGTTTTTAAGTAAGACCAAACCCTATGAGACGTCACTCTCTTCTTCCCATTCTTCCTTCTCATTCTCCTCTTCTCCCTTGTGAAGACTCATGGCTCACCGTGCACCATAGCCCACCGACGAACTCCTTCCCCCTCCCACAAACAACCCCAGACAGCAGCACAGCAGGCTGCGTGTCCTGCTCCCCACCAGCAGCAACCGGCTGCCTTGTGTGCTGCCAGCAAGAGCAGCAGCCACGGTGGTCCCTCAACCACCTTCCTCTTCACCTCTTCTCCATTTTTCATACTCCACCCTTGTAAGCCATCTTCCTTATTTAAATTTCTTTTATCATTGTTCTAATTAAAATCTTATTAAATTGATGAGTTTTGTAGTGATTTTCTTCATCAATCTTTATTGAATCTTGGTATGGGTAAGAATTGGATTGATGATTTGAATGACTTATGAATTAGGTTTTTGAAACATGAATGAAAAGTGTTGAACTTTGCATTGTTTTCATTGAATCTTGTTATGGGTAAGAACTTGATTAATGAATTGAACACATTTATGATTTTGGGTTTGAAGTGTGATTAGAAGTTATGAGTTTTGTGTTGATTGTGTGCTAATTTGTTTTAACCTTATCATGGATAATAGTTAAAAGTGTTACGTTTGAGCATGAAGTGACTAGGTATGGATTTAGAGATGAAATTTCTAATGATGTGTGTTTTATGCTATACTTTTGGTGGTGTGATGATTGATTAAATCACCTCAAAAGTTGTTTTAAGACTTAGTCGATTGGTCATTGTTGTGATAATTAGTAATGGTGATGCTTTTAGTTGACTATGGAAGTGAAATTTGGTTGTTAAACTAGGAGTAATAATTGCTAATGGTGTGGTTTGATTGTTACGAATTACAATAACTCTTATTAGGTCGTTATTGAAGTTATAACATAATCTTAGTAAAGTCAAGAGCTTAATGTCTACTTATTGTCGATGGTTGCTAAAGTTACTTGTCGTGTTGTTTAGATTATAGTTCTTTTTAGCTGTGGAGAATGTAACAAATGATATCGCGAGTCGATGACTCTAAGATTGCCTTATCGTTATATAAGTGTTACATTTAAATTGTAAGACTTAATTGTGATTTGTTATTTTTGGGTAATGCGAGCCGATATGCTCAAAATTAGTTATGGTAAAGAAACGATTCACATATACTTTTACTTTTAAATTGATGAAAAGACACATGTTATGTTGAGTTAATGATTTTGACTTGTATTGAATGACTTGTGTGCGCGCTAGAGTAATCGAAAATGAATGGGTGATAGCGGTTACTTTGGTATTTAGTTGGTATGACAAGGTAGTTAAGGAGACTTATTTGTTCCATTCCTAACTCTATAGGTGTCCATTTCATAAGAGGAAGGTAGAACTTTAATTGGATGATTTTTGTGACTTTTAGTCGCGCAGTGACGCTTACAGTAATTAACCCTTACCCGCATCTTGCATTATATATTTATCGATATTGAATTGTTTTAAAGCATATGTTGTACACTATCTATGAATTGTCATCGAATGGAATATCAAAGTTATTGGTTATATGATTTTCAAGTTTACCGATAAAAAACGATATAAGTATGCTAAATGCTGATGATGATTTCGAATGAGAACGATTCTCTTAGGAATGAGATTGATTATTAATTGTTTGAAAGGGAGAGATTCCCTTATTAATGAGATTTGATTATTATTAGTTGAAATAGTGAATGGGTTCCTTATTGATAAGATTGGTTATTACTACTTTGAATAGGAATGATTCGATTCTCATGTTATTGAATGTGTTATGATTTATATTTTATGAATGGGAAGGAGTCCCTTAGTGATGGAGTAAGAAAGTGTTGGATAAGGTGAAATGAAATGGGAATAAATCCCTTACTGATGGAGTAAGAAAGTTGTTGGTTGTAATGGGAATGAGTCCCGGAGGTAGGACCATCTATATATGGTCGCTGTACAGGGGTATGTTCATACTTTACCATTGGGCGCCGGTATGGCCCGTCACCGCCCTTGGTTAAGGTGTTGCCATGTGGGCCTTGCAAACCCTATGGTGGCCTCTAGTCACATACGTTTAGGTATGCTGACTCCACTGGTTTGGTACCCCAGTGGATTTAGTTCCCGGAGGTAGGATCATCTATATATGGTCGTTGTACGGGGGGTATGTTCATACTTTACCATTGGGCGTCGGTATGGCCCGTCACCGCCCTTTGGTTGAGGTGTTGCCATGTGGGTCTTGCAAACCCCAAAATGGTGGCCTCTAGTGACATATATATAGATATTTGAAAGCGATTAAGCTCTTGGTTCAAGTGATACTGAGAAGTTATGAAGTCGAAAAGAAGTTATGAAGTCGAAAAGATGTTATGAAGTCGAAAAGAAGTGAAGAAAATAGAAATGACAGTGAGAAGTAGAAACTGATGTTTAGTGGTTATGATTGGCATCGGGAGTGTTGTGAAACCACCCTGACATTATAACATACTTCATTGATACTAATTATGCCTTATTATGATATGATGCTAGTTACTAACGTGTACTGTTTGTTGTCATTATTGATGGCTCGTCTTTGATGGCCCTGCTATGACGCGTTGGTCTATGATCTTACCTTGAGCAGCGGGGACACCATAGATAGACATTACAGGTGATGGAGCTTCTATGCATTGCATACGGGGGGGAACGAGTGAGAACTTTGAAGCGTGCAATGTATATTTGTTTTGACGCGACATGTAATTCTTTGCATTTACATTGTTTATGTTTTTGGCTTCAGGCAGATGTCCTCGTTTTTTTTGTAAAAGTTATCTCCGCTGCGTGATTTTTGGGGTTTGTATAGTCATCGTTCTTTTTCTTTTAATTCAAGCGTTTACTTTGGAACCACGATCCGTGCTTGGTATGTAGATTTGAGAAGCCGGCTATGAATCATTCCGCTGTGATAGCTTTGATATGTCGCTGATGCCTTTACTTTATTAAATTCTAAATAACTTTTGTTTTTCTACAAAGGGTGCACAGTTTTAGGGTAGATGCTGCCGAAATTTCCACTCACCGTTTTATAGTTAACCTTTAACGTTTATCTAAATTTTTTCCCTTTTCTTTTTATGTAACACCCGAATTTCCTCCCATCCTTTATGATTTTGGTTTCGTACAAGGTGTCGGAAATTCAGGGGTGTTACACCGTGGATCCAGCTTACCCTCACTAACATGATAATAAGCAACACAACCAAAGATCTTCAAATTCGAGAAACTAGGCAATTTACCACTCCAAATCTCAAACGGGATTTTGAAGTCAATTCCCGAATGAGGACCCCTATTGATGATATAACAAGCTGTCAGCACAGCTTCACTCCAATACCTCCTCCCCAACCCTACATTAGAGAGCATGCATCGAACTCTCTCAAGCAGTGTCTGATTAACCCACTCTGCAAACTGTTCTGCTGTGGTGTCATCCTGACGGTACGATGCCGACCAATACCCTCATCTGCACAGAACTGATTAAACTCCTCTTTGCAAAACTCTAGCCCATTGTCTGTTCGTAGCTTCTTGATTTTCCTACCCTGTCGATTTTCCACCAAAGCTTTCCATTGCTTAAAAGCTTTGAAGGCCTCATCCTTTGACTTAAGCAACCTAAGCCATGTGTATCGGGACTTGTCATCAACAAATGACACGAAATAGCGGAAACCTCCCATACCTTCAACCCTAGATGGACCCCAGCAATCTGAATGGACATAATCGAGCACATCATGAGTAATGTGAGCACCCTTGCTGAACTTAGACCTGTGTTTCTTCCCAAACACACAATGCTCACAAAATTCAAGGTTGGCAACCTTGATCTCGAATAGTAGACCCCTCTTAGACAATAGATGCATCCCCTTCATCCGCATATGACCAAGCCTCGTGTGCCAAATCTTGGTCATCTCTCGGTGAGACACCGATGTGCAAACCGCAGAACTAGACAGTGTAACACCCTCAAAGACATAGAGGGTGTTCCTCTTGATACCCTTAAGTACCAACTCAGAACCTCGATAAATGAACAACTTCCCATCCGAAAACACCCCATTGTACCCCAAATCATCCAAGGTACCCAATGAAATCAGATTTTTCCCCAAAGCAGGAACATGCCGCACATTAGTCAAAGTCAATTTTCGCCCCTTACTAGTCTTCAATCTCATAGACCCTATACCCGTAATTTTACATGGTGCATTGTTACCTACAATAACCATACCCCCATTGCAAGACTCATACGTGTCAAACCAGTCTCGACGTGGACTCATGTGGAACGAACACCCCGAATCCAGAACCCAACCATCCGAAAGACCCCCAGACTTAGCTGAACTCACTAGTGCCAAGTCTTCCTCTAAATTATAGTTCTCTTTCGATTTTTCCTCAACTACTACATCCTAGGACTTGCCCTTCCTCACAGGACAATTAGCCCTAAAGTGACCCGATTCTTTACAATAATAACAGGTCTTTCCCGCAGTATTGCTAGATTCATCATTGCCGTTTTCAGCACCCGACCCAGTATTGTTGCCCTTGTTAAACCCCTTTTTCTTTTTAGATTTCCCGGACTTAACAAACAACCCACTGCCACTTTCCCCGTTATCACCTATAGCTTTTTGACGAAGTTCCCTAGTGTCAAGTGCTGCCTTCACTTCTTCTAAGGTCAATGAGTCCTTACCAACAACAAAAGACTCAACAAAATTCGCATAGCTAGATGGCAAAGACACAAGTAAAATCAACGCAGCATCCTCATCATCTATCTTAACATCTAAATTACGTAAATCCAACAAAATAGAGTTAAGTTTTTCAAGATGTTCTTGTAAGGGCGTACCTGACTGCATTCGGACGTTGAATAACTACTGCTTCAGCAATAATTTGTTGGTCAGCGACTTAGTCATATACGACTCCAATTTTAACCACAATTCCGCCGCCGTAGCCTGATCAGCGACCTCCGTGATGATATGATCATTAGGGGTGTAACTAATTTGGTGAAAAATCGAACACCGAACCAAACCAACCAAATAAGCAATTTGGTTTGGAGATATTTTAAATATGATTTGGTTTGGACTGAAATTTTAAAGTAATTTGGTGTTTGGTTCGATTTCGGTTTTGGGCCTCATGAACCGAAAAAACCGAACTAATCGAAATATAATATGCATTGTTAGTAGTTGGCCCACCAAGCCCAAAATGAAAAAAAACCCTAATGAGGCGCCTATATTAGCTCAAAATCAGAAAAGTGGGGCGCCTCTTCGTTATTTCCCTATTTCTTTATTCTCTTCCCTTTCTAACCCTAACTATGCTCCTCCATCTCTCCTAAATGTGAGGCACCTCCTTCTTCCCTCAGGCCTAAAAACTTAAATCTCTATTGTCATCTCTCAATGGTAAGCCAAAGGTTAATTTCCATTATTTTCTTTGTTTTATTTTATTTTACTTTATGTTTTTTCTATGTTTATGGTAAGATTTGCATTTGATAGATGTATTTATTTTGTTTTTGTTTTCATTTTTTATAGATTTTTTTTGTTTATTTTTATGTTTATGATTTGATTATTCCTTTTTTAGTTATATTTTTATGTTTATTCATAATTTTTATATCTTTTTATTCGTTTTTTTGTTAGATTTCGTCTATTCATTATTTAATAGATGTTTTATTCGATTTTTGATTATTACAATTTACAATTTACAATTTGCAGATTACAGTTTTTGTTAGATCTCCAATATGATGATTACTTGAGTAAAATGATATTGAAATTGCAGATTGATGTTGGTGGGATTTAGATGCTTCTTTAGAGATTAATATTTATGTTTGATGTTGTAATGAACAAGTTATGGAATTTGTAATGAATTTTTAAGTTGTTTTAATGTTCAATGAATTCTTTTAAGTTGTAGAGAAATTTTAATAAACTCATTATAATTTAATTACTATTTTTGGAAATTTTCAATTAGAATCAATTAAGCCAAATTGACTAATTCGGTGTAATTCGGTGTAATTCGGTTCAATTTGGATTGATATTTATAAATTCGGTTTGGTTCAATTTGTATTATAAAAAATATGATTTGGATTTGGATTGAAAAAATCAACACCAAATTTAGTTTGGTTTGATTTGGATTTGTGTATAATTCATACCAAACACCGAGCTTTCACCCCTAATGATCATCCAAACTTAGCAAAATGGTAGAATGAGCCTTTTCCTCAATTACTGCTAATTGCCCGTCAATTAGTCCGTCTTCCAACCCCGCAGTAGTGCTCTTTGGAGCCAACGGACGCCAGATTTGCTGTTGTTTCAACAGAGCCTTCATCTTAATTTGCCATAGCCCGAAACTATTTTTCCCGGTAAATTTCTCTAGTCTTATTGTAGAATCTCCAGCTATTGTTTCACACAAAAAACTCTCCAAGGATTAAACCTGAGCTCTTGATGCCAATTGTTGTGTGACAGCGAAAGCCAAGATCGAAAAACAATAATGAAACAATAAAGATTCAAAGCAAACAATAAGAAAAAGACACAAGAGATTTAACGTGGTTCACTATCAATGTGATAGCTACGTCCACCGGCACCGAGATCGAACAATTTCACTATAAACCGCAAAGATTTACAAGATGAATCAAACTCTCAATCACAAAGAATAATAGGAGACACACTAACAACACCCTTACTATTTTCTATGTTAAGAGAGTTGATGACCCTTCTTTGTTGCAGCTCTTCTTGGGCATCATTATTTGCATCGCATGATGTGAGTACACATGTATTTCGCTCCTCCAAATTCGCTTGTCGATTTACCTGTGACGGCGAAATCAGAGAATGAGAATCTGAAAGAAGTTGGTATTGAAAGGGTGAATTCTTGACCTCATTTTTGCCTGAGAATAAGCTTATATGCTTCTGCACTTTTAATCATAGTTAGAAACGAATGTGGTTTTTATGCTCTCCATGCTGCTGATTTCTAATCATACCGAGAATCGACAGTGCTGCCTAGGAAATGGTTCTGCAGGGGTACTTAGCTAGTTTATATTCTAGACAAATTTGTACGTTTCTTTTATTTCGGATTATAATCAATTATAGTACTTTGACTCCACATACCATGTCAACTTCTTATTTATGTGAAGTAGCAATCATATTTTTTTCAAAATGTCAATCGAAAATAATAATGGTGAGCTTGCGTACACCCAACCCCCAAGCTCCGACCTAAATGGCATTGGGGTAATGAAATGTTGTTTACGAATGTGGAAAATTTTCAAATCTTGTTGTAAGGCAAGTGAATATGTTATTAATTCTGTAGAAAACTTATTACAGCTATAAAGTAGTATTTTTTTTTAGAAAACAATTGTTCCTTGCTAAATTGTAAGTACGCTTTATCTACATTGTAATCTAGCTAGAGCTACCATTGAACATAGCTAGAAATTGATTTTGAGCCATTAACCCTAATTTTTCTTTTTTTAGTGGTAGTATTTTTCGCACTTGTTAGTATGCTGCATTTTTTTTTTTAATTGTTTCAATAAGATTGTGTGCATCGAACCTTTTGAAAAAAAAAAGATGGAAGCCACTTGAGCGCAGGTTAATGGCATCTTCTTTTTTTGGTCTGATAAAGTGGGAATATAAGAGCATAGATTGCTGCATTTGATTCCTTATTCTTGATTCCTTAAAAACAACCAAGTTTCCTTTTCCAATTTCCCTATAAAAGGTAGAAAGAACATGGAAATAGTTCATACAAAAATCTTTTCCCAAGGATCCCATATTTGCTTGGGCAGTAAGGAAACAGATAATGGCATGGATGTTTGAGAAGCTTTTCGGCAATGGCAGCAAGCACTCGGTCACTCCTGGACCAGTAGTCAATGGGGGTTGCAAATCAGTTGATGAACACAAGGAGGAGAACCCGAAGCCTGGGAGGAAGTATTTTCAGATGCCTCTGCATTATCCGAGGTTTAAGAAGGCTGATTACGAGAACATGGTTGAGTGGCAACTTGATTGCTTGCTTGCTTCATATGGTTTGCCTGTGACCGGAAATTTAGAGCAGAAAAGGAAGTATGCAATGGGAGCTTTTCTCTGGGACTAATTACTAAATTTCCATTTCTTTTATCGTCAAGTGCAAATTAAACATATGATCATAGTCATCAGTTCAGTATCCTGCTCGAAGTGCAAGTCATACACAGTCATACGCAATGTAACTGAAATTTATGGAGACTTTTTTCTTTAATGACACCCAAAAAATTTTCTTTATCTCATGCACATATTTTTTTTCACTTTTTTTTTTGTCTTTTCTTCTTATTTACTCCACTGCAATTCAAAAACCTACAAAAAATATCTCATTTCTAGTGAGATAGAATAATTTATATTGGTAAAAGTAACTTCTTTTAAACCCATAATAGATAAGAAAGTCTTGTATGTACTTGGTGTACAAGATTTTGGTGTGCATCAATCTTAAAAGGCACTACTATAATTTGGTGCTCATCAATCTTAAAAGGTATTATAAACGTAGTAAGTATTTTTATTTAACAAGTGCAAACAAGTATAATCATTGAAAAATACTTACTATTATTAGGTTGGTGCATATTAAAATAATGTGAACCTAATTTTTAATCGGTTTACACGATCATTTACAATAAACCCATCAAAAAGGCTTTGATTGGCTACACAACTTGTATTTGAGATTGTCAAACATACTTGGAGGTTCTCCAAGGTCATTCATTGGCCTTCCCTATAGTCATTTATGGCTTCATTGACCTCTTATGACTCAAGAAATTATCTGAAAACCTTTTTGAACTGGATTTGTATATTAAAGGCGGAAATTGAAGATGGAAATGGAGATTTTAAAGAAGAAAAATGGCGGAGATTTATCGCGATTCATTGGATGAATAGTGATTTCGGGTAAAACACAAGTTTAGGGTTTTCAATATTTTGTGTTATTGATCTCCATTGATAAGGATACATATTTATACATCAAGCTACCTAGGGTTACCAAGAATAAAAGATAACAAATATGACAACTTCTATATTTACAAATATACCGTATAAACTACTTTTCATATTCTAACACGCCCCCTCAAGTTGAATCGTCGGATCTCCGATGCTTAACTTGCACAAGACTTCTTCAAAGAACTGCGAGCCCACGGCTTTTGTAAGGATATCTACAAGTTGGTCTTTGGACTTCACATGGGGTAGCTTGACCACATCTGCTTCTAGTTTCTCCTTTATGAAATGTCTGTCGACTTCGACATGTTTCGTTCGATCATGCTGAACTGGATTCTCTGAAATGTTAATAGCTGCCTGGATATCACAATATAGTTCACAACTCTCCTTAGGAGCAAATCCTAACTCTGTCAACAGTTTCCTGAGCCACAAGATCTCCATAACACCTTTTGCGACTCCTTTGAATTCTACTTCTGCACTTGACAGTGCAACCACTTTCTGTTTCTTACTCCTCCAAGTTACCAAATTCCCACCTACAAGAGTGAAGTATCTAGAGGTCGATTTCTTGTCATCTCTGTCTCCTGCCCAGTCTGCGTCTGTGTATGCAACAAGGTTTAAGTGCCAATTTTTCTGGTATAAAACTCCCCTTCCGGGCGTTCCCTTCAGATATCTCAGTATGCGAAAGACTGCTTCCATATGTTGAACCTGTGGATTATGCATAAAGAGACTAACCACACCCACTGCATACGCAATATCTGGTCTCGTGTGAGCTAAGTAAATCAACTTCCCCACTAGTCTTTGGTGCTGCATACGATCTGCTAATTCTCCATCTTCAAGAATCTGTAATCTGTGGTTCATCATCATGGGAGTCTCAATAGGTTTGCAATCCATCATTCCAGTCTCGGCCAACAAGTCTAGAACATACTTCTTTTGGGATATGAAGATTCCTTTGTTTGATCTTAGAACTTCGATTCCCAAGAAGTATTTTAGCCTTCCAAGATCCTTCAATTCGAATTCCTGAAACAACTTCCTTTTCAAGTTCTCAATCTTCGCCTTATCATCTCCTGTGATAATCATGTCGTCAACATATATTATTAGACATGTTATTTTCCCTCCTCGTTTTCTAAGGAACAGTGTGTGGTCTGAGTGGCTTTGTCTGTATCCAAATCTCCTCATAGCGGATGTAAACCTCCCAAACCATGCCCTAGGAGACTGCTTCAACCCATATAGTGCCTTTCTCAACCTGCATCCTCCTTTTTCTGAGAATTCTGATGTAAATCCCGGTGGTGCCTCCATGTACAACTCTTCTTGTAACTCTCCATGAAGAAAGGCATTCTTCACATCAAATTGATGAAGAGGCCAATCTAAGTTTGCTGCTATGCTGAATAAGGCCCGGATTGTGTCTAAATTTGCCACCGGTGAAAACGTTTCTGAGTAATCAACTCCATATGTTTAAGTGTAACCTTTTGCAACTAGGCGCGCCTTGTATCTTTCAATAGTTCCATCTGCCTTGTACTTCACTGTGAAGACCCATTTACACCCAACAACTCTCTTTGTTCCCGGTAGATTACACTTCTCCCAAGTGTTATTCTTTTTTAGGGCATTTATCTCTTCTTCCATTGCCTTTCGCCAATGATCTGTTGCAAGTGCTTCTTCAACTGTCGCGGGAAGTTTGGTACTATATAGTGCAGTATTAAATGCCAGTGCACTCTGTGACAAGTTCCCTTCAACTTTAGCTTCAACTGGATACCTAGACCGTTTAGCCTCATAATCTGGATCATATCTCCTCGGAGGAATGCCTCGCGTAGCTCGGGGTGGTAGGACATAGGGTTGTTCCCTATTATCCTGATTCTCATGAGAGACCTCCTCAACTCCTGCAACTTCAACTTCATTTATAGGAACATTATCCACAATATCAATACAGTTATCCAAACTACTCACTTGATGATCAGACAGAAGCGGAGATGGAGATGAGGATTGAGACTGAACAGCTTAGAGAGGTGATTCAGCGGCAATGCCTACTTGTTCTTTTGGGTCGGAGTCAACCAAGACTGAACTAATTAACCATTTGAGATCGTCATCGGACTTCTCCCCCTAACATCGAGGATGATGATAGTAGAATTCACCCTCGAGAAAGTCATAGTCCATTGTAGTATGTATCTGTCGAGTAGAGGGATCATAGCACCGATACCGCCCATAGCCCACCAAGACACACTTCCCTACCCTAGGTTCAAACTTGTTACGCACTCATTTGGGATGATGGATAAAGACAGTGCACCCAAAGATGCGAGGTGATAAAGAATGAGAGAAGGGTAAGGTATGGAAGGTTTGGAAGGTATCAAGGGGTGTATGGTAGTTAAGGATTTTTGTGGCGAGGCGGTTGGTGAGGTAGTTTGGAGTAGCAACAGCTTCGGGCCAAAGATGGGTAGGAACACAAGATTCGAGCATAAGGGCACGGGTCATCTCAAGGAGGGTTCGGTTCTTTCTTTCAGCAACTCTATTTTGTTGGGGTGTATTCGGGCAAGAGGTTTGATGGATTAGACCTTTGATAGTGAAAAAACTATGCATATGAGAGTTAACAAATTCCCTACCATTATCAGATCTAAGGATACGGGGTTGGGCTTGGAATTGGGTACAAATCATGTTATAAAAATCAACAAACACTTCATAAACCTCAGATTTATGTTTGAGGAAATATATCCAACTCATACGAGTTGAATTATCAATAAAAACAACATAATACATATAACCATAAATGCCTACGATAGGAGCGGGACCCCAAACATCAGAATGAATAAGCAAGAAAGGAACATATGTTTTATTCAAACTACTAGGATAAGAATGTTTGTGACTTTTTGCCAAAATACATGTTTCACACTTACAAGTAAACTTATGCTTAACTAAGGTAGGAAACAATTTCCCTAAATACCCTATAGACGGATGTCCCAGTCGCCGATGCCAAGTCCATAGTTGTTTCTCCTCTGACCCGTGAACAAGAATTGTTTTGCCTTTTTAAATCTCCTCTTCTAGGTAGTACAGACCGCCTCTCTCAATACCACACCCAATAATTTCTCCTGTCTGAATATCCTGCACAATACAACAATCGGGTTTCATGAGAACAGTACAATTCAGATCCTTCGTGAGTTGACTAACCGACAACAGTTTATGAGAAAGTTCTGGAACATTTAAACAATTTTTTAAGGTGAGGTTATTCGTAAAAGAAATAGCCCCAGCCCCTTTTACTGTGATTCCTTCCCCATTAGCTGTTTTAATTATATTTTTCATCGGTTTGTCACGAGTCAAAAAATCAGTAGGGTTATAAGACATAGTATCCGTAGCACCACAGTCAAAAATACAACCCCTCCCATAAACAGATAAAGTATGTGATGATTTAGATAAGGGAGAAGGACAGGTGGGGCCCCCTTCCTCACTATTTAAGGGCCGGCCCATTTGGCATTTGGTGCCCCCCTTTCCAAACCCTACCATACCTCCTTGTGTGCCGTCATTAGGAGAGAGATTTTCTTTCTCTTCCAAACCTGTGGTACTGTTCAATGCTATACCCTCTTCTTCTTCTTATCTGATGTTGTCTGTGCTCATGCCCATGGTTGCCCTGTCGGTCCGGTTGTGCTCGAAATATTTGGTACTGTTCTTGCCCCCCTTTTTCTTAGCATCCGGCCACCACTCAGGGTAGCCCACTAACTTGAAGCATTCGTTTTTGGTGTGTCTTACACCACCACAATGAGTGCATTTGAGGTGGTTCCTGTCATCATCCCGCCGGTAAGTTTTTCCTTTAACAATGAATCCTACTCCTATACCACCCGATGATTCAAGATCCGATGAGGGTTTCATGATGCCACGCCTCATCGTCTCTCTCCTTATGCTTGCATATGCTTCTTCCACTGTGGGAAGAGGATCTTGAATGTGTAAGTCCCTTATGTCTTTGTCAAAGGACTCATCCACACCTGCTAGAAATTGGTACAATCGATTTTCTTGAATTAATCGATTATACGTGGTGATGTCGGTTGGATCTCTCATTGGGTTTGGTTGTCTTCTATCAATTTCTTTCCATAGGGCGATCAATTTGCTGTAGTATTTTTCTATGAATTCACTGCCTTGTTGGATTTTGTTTGTTTTGACCGTTAGATCAAAAATTTATAGGCCTTCTCTTCCGCTGTTGTATAATGTTTCGATTCCTTCCCATAAAGCTTTGGCTGTTGGAAAGTCGAGGAATTGATTCACCAAGTCTCCATCTATGTTCTCGAGTATCCATGAAATTACCATCGAATCGTGTCGGGTCCATTGATTATACTCCGGGTCCTCCTTGGTTGGTGGTTCGACAATGATGTGGCTGAGCCGACCACGACTTTTAAGGGCCAAGTGCAACAGCCTGGACCATGTAGTATAATTCTGGTGGTTTAATTTTTCGGACAGAGATACAGAGTGGGGATTGGTTCCGGTTTCGGTGGGTGTCTTGTTGGTATTTAACTGTGAAAACAGTTGCAACAGTTGACCCATTGTAGCGGGCTGTTCTGGTGTTATGATTGTTTTGGAGTCAGTCTCCATTTTTTTTATTGGTTTTTCTGGTTAACAGGTAAGTTTGGTAGATAATGAAACAGCAAAAACGACTCAGAATCGTTGCTGCTCTGATACCATGATTTCGGGTAAAACACAAGTTTAGGGTTTTCAATATTCTGTGTTATTGATCTCCATTGATAAGGATACATATTTGTACATCAAGCTACCTAGGGTTACCAAGAATAAAAGATAACAAATATGACAACTTTTATATTTAAAAATATACCGTATAAACTACTTTCCATATTTTAACAAATTGAATGTGAATTGAATGAAGATCAGAATCACCATTAATTTTATGCTTTTTTCATCTTCAAAATCGCCACTTTCATCTTTAATTTCTGCCTCTAATATACAATCCACCTTTGTTGTTGTACCTCTCATTCAAATTCTTCAAGAAAATATCAACAGATTTTAGCCTTTTAAAACCAAAAAATATTGTTAGAGGAAGTAAAGATCAACTGAAATTTTTGTCGATAAGCCAAAGCACAAGAGAAATAAAACGAATGTTGAAAACGTAAGGTAAAATTTGTGTTTTTGTTATATACTTCCTCTTATTCTCTTTATTTGTTCCATTCTGTTTTGGCACATTTGTCAATGTGCGTTTTCAATCTTAAATATTTCTAATTGTGCTTGAGTAAAAATTATAAAAAATAAATATTAACAAAATTTACAAATAAGACAAATTAAACAAGATTCCACATAACTATGTTATAACTTATAAATTAAGAACAAATCACATAATAAGCGTGATTGATGACAGTGTCGGCTTTCCACCGGAGCTAGGTGGTCGATGGAACTCTGAAGAGTAATAATGTGTTGGTCATAATTTGACTTTACTTGTTGAAGTATTGAAAAAAGACGGAGTAATTAGTATTGCTTAACCTAGAAACTAGAGTAGTAATGTACAAGGACTAATTAGTATTGCTAGATTTAGAGACTAGAGTAGCTACTAGTGTACTAGGAGTAATTAGTATTGCTTTAATGCTTTTACTAGCAAAAGCAATTGTACATATTCTGATCAAGACAATGTCCAATTCTATCAGAATTATTTCTTTATCTTCCTCTCTCTCATCATTTACCATGGAATATTGAAATTTTATTCTCTTTTTTTTTATCTCCATGAGTATCATAACTCTTAAAATTCTTCAAAACAAAAAATTAACCATATTTTTTTTATTTATTCAACATAATTCACCCCATAATAATGTTAATTATTTTTATTTTGCCCTCTTTAATTTCTCTGATATCAAAATTATCAATTTCCAATTTTCTGAAAATAAAATTGGGATGTTCATCAATTAAGAGTTTCTTAATGTTTAGGATTTTCATTTTTCAACGCCACCTAAAACTTCTTTTAGAATTTTCAATTGGTTTATCAATGTGAAGTTTCATTTTCACACAAAAATCAGGTTCTATTACTCATACTTTTTCTTTTATATAAATTTTAGTAAAATTTTCATGTGTTCTTTTGGGATGTTGTGTATACATTTGATTTTTTTATGGTGTTTGTATAAGGTTATATGTATAGATTAAATTTATTGTTTGCTTGATTAGATAATATATAGTTGATTTTTTTTTTTTTTGTCATTATGAATCATAAGAGAAACTAGAGCTGTTCAAAATTGACCCGATCCGAAAATTCGAATCAAAATCGAAAGTGAACCGACCCGAAAATGTGTTTCTTTTTTAGTTTTATCGAACCGACAGTACCCGAATCGAAGTTGTACCCCAATCGATTAACAACCGAAAATGGGAAAACCGAACACGAGCTGTAACCGATTTTTGTAACCGACACATACCCGTTAACCGATATTACCCGAACCTAATAATGACCAACCCGAGTCATATCCAAGCCGAATCATGCTCGAAATCGAACTCGATCCTGCTAAAACCGACTTAACCCAAACGAATTTGAGATTGAATTGCTGTAAACCTGAACCAATTTTTAACATAATGATAGACTCACCTGATTACTTGATCTAATAAAGTGTGATATTTTAATAAATTAAATTTTACAAATACATGGTTTCATATATTTAGAGTTAATAATCAATGGACTATGTTTATTTAACTATTTTTAATCGAACTAGATGAAAATCGATAAAACTTTATAATTATTAACTGATTGACAACCCCAGACCGATTGACACTCAACACGAACTTCAACCGACACTGAATCGATGCTAACCCGATAGCTCGAATAACCAATCATCAATCGAATCGTGACTAACCGATTCGATCCAAGGGTTACCCGTCGTAACACGCAACCGAAATTAATCGATCCGAAATAAAATCGAATCGAATGACACCCGTCCGAAATCGATCCGATCATTCGAATGAACACCTCTAAGAGAAACAATGAGTTAGGATGTGAAAAACGTAAAGCGAAAAAAAAGAGTTAGTTTAATTCAGTGGCGGATCTAGAACTCAAAATCATGGGTAGCAACAACGTGTTGAAGTAGATAATAAAAAATTTTCGGCAAAGTCTTATTTGTAAAATAATACCAGCTATGGTATGTCCGCTTCTTTTTGGAAAAAGAAAACTGCTCACCCGAATCCTGCCTTGTGCGGGAACTGAAATGATACTTTAACTTTATCTTTTAACAACACAAAAAAATTTTATTACTCCAAATTGACATGTAAGTAAAATATCGCAATAATAATCTCATGTCACTGCCAATAAAAAAAAGGCGATATATATCATCCACACCGCATCATACAAAATTTTCAGTTAGAATTTACGAAATCAAAAATTGACTTAGTGAAACACTTTCTCCGTTATTAAATACACATTGACTGACGGTTATTGACATTATTCATCATTCAAGCTTATTTTATATATTATGACTTATATGTAAGAAAAAATATATGCACCTGGAATCTTGTTTGAATCGTCTAATCACATACTTTCATAAAATTAACTTTTTATAATTTTTAGAGATGTATTTTTTAATATATAAATAATAAATGATTAAAATAATATATTGGATTACGTAAAAAGTCAAACATAGCAACTACAGTGAAACAGAGGAAATACAAGATAACAAAAAGAAAAGAAAATCTATTTTTTTTTAAAACATGGAAAGCCTATGCTACCCATTGTTACAATATACATCCGCCCATGGTTTAATTTTTTTATCAATAGTTTAATTTTTTTAACGATGAATTATTCATGAAATATATTACTATTGTTTAGGGTCTCATTTTTTCTTTTCGCTCTAGGCCCAAATAATCTCAAAGACGGCACAAATTTATGAATGATGTTGAAAAACCAAAGCGAATAGGAGGGATTCTTTATCTTTTTGCAGAGTTGATAAACTTGTTCACACAAATTGTAAACCGCAAGTGTTTTTTAAAACCTGCTCAACTAAACGTGGTAACATGAATTTGTTTTTCATGTGTTTTAAAGATGAATTTTGGAAAGTTTCCATCAGGTGTTATTCCGTTTTTGGTAGCTCATTTTGATGGTGTCAACAAAGTCTAATGTATCCCAAACAAACCAGGATACTTGGAACTGCTGACGATATTTGATGGCGTTAAAACCAAGAGCATGCTTGCTTTTTTCTAGAGTAGATCATTTCTGAAGGTCAATTGAAAGCAAGATTTGAGATTCAGAAAAACAAGGGTTGTGTGTGGCAAGGGGGGGGGGGGGGGGGTATGTGTATTCGACGGTCGTTAAGGATGCTGTCCACGTTGATGTTAAGGAAAATTCATCAACCATTTCTTAGAAGACAAATGACCTTCAGACAAGGAGCTCAAGTCAAAGACCAAAGATATGTTCTTTAATATTGAGTATTTTTATTTGTTTAAAATTTGTTTTGTTGTTTAATTTATCAAACTAATTATAATTTTTTACGCATTAAGTAGGTATTTGAAATATAAAATGTAGTTGTTTGCAAATACAATGCAAGTTTGATTTAGCAAAGTAGTTTATAATATATTGTCGATGTTTCTTACACTGAATGTTGGTATTTATAAGAGTGTAGGTAATTATTATATAAAATATAGGTATTTAACTATTTATAATAACTTTGCAAAAAAAAAAAAAAAAAAAACTATTTATAATATGGATTGCAGGTATTAATCATATATCATAAAAATTGCGGGTGAGCATGAACTACAAAAACCTGCTGTTGCATCAACTACAGGAATCTGGTAATTTTTAGTAGCAATAGCCAATAAAGCCATTTTTGAAATCATTCCAAGATGTTTGCCTCATGGCACTCCCCAACGCGACACTTTTGGAGAAATCGGTGACGAACAATAATAAAGAAATTAAAGGATTGAAGCCTAGAACACTAAGGGTCTTGGCAAATCTTGTAGTGCTAATTTGTTGGACTGAGATTCAATATTGTAAAAGGAGAAAGAAAAAAAAATAAAAATCGATACCTCATAATCAAAAATCGTGAGACATGGCATTGTAAATTGCACACATCAAAACTGGAAATTGCAGATTTGCAGTTCAAATGACATGAAGTGTTATATTTTCACCTGCTAACATTTGTGAAAGATGACCTGCTGTCGACTAGAGAGACTAGAGTACCCAAACACTTGGAAAACCGAAAAACGATATCAAGTTTAGAAGCCTAGCTTGGGCACCAAGTCTATCTACTAAATTCTTGAGAATACTCTACCAATGCCATATACTTCTATCATCGCCTCGTTACAACACAATCTTGCCATGGTCAGATTTCCAAGTCAGTTTTACTTCTTGCTTCCATCTTCAGATGGCTTTTCATCAGGAAGGGAGAATTTCTTCACTTTCTATTAAGAAAAAAGAGAGCAAAGTCATGATCAGAAGTAGGCCTGTGCAATGGGCCGGATAAGGGCCGGATTGGGCTCTAGTAGAAATGGGCCAGGCCAGGCCTTACAAAATATAAAACGGGATTCAAACAGGCCGGGTCCCTCAAGCCCGGCCCAACCCGGCCCATTATATCATATAAATAATTCATGAAACATTATTTCAATTGCTTACATGTCGCTTTTACATTAAAAATTTTCCCTCCTAAATTAAATGATGATGTCATTGTTATTATGATCTTTGACTTTCTACTTTTTTATTTTGAATATATTATTTTTCTTATTAATTGTTTTTTTTTTTACTTTTTGGGTCAAATCATATTTAATGTATTAGCAAACTATATATTATATTTTATTTATTTTAATTATTTATAAAAAAAAATCAATTTTTTTTTAAATGAATATTATTTAGTGTATTGGATATTTTGAGATAGTTAAAACATAATATACTTTTACTATGATTTGTTTTTGTTATTTATACTCAGAAAATTTGATAAAACCGTACATCACACGGCCACTATCTAGTCATATTAATAATTCATGAAACATCAACCTCGCCTTACAAAATATGAAACTGACCAAATTGTTTAATGGATCATTATATTCAGCAACTCTGAAATCTATAACTATTACTAAAACAAAACACGCTTACATTATCACCTTTTAAAATTGCTTACGTGTCGCTTTCACATTAAAAATTTTCCCTCCTAAATTAAATGATGATGTCATTGTTATTATGATCTTTGACTTTCTACTTTTTTATTTTGAATATATTATTTTTCTTATTAATTGTTTTTTTTTTACTTTTTGGGTCAAATCATATTTAATGTATTAGCAAACTATATATTATATTTTATTTATTTTAATTATTTATAAAAAAAAATTCAATTTTTTTTGTTAAATGAATATTATTTAGTGTATTGGATATTTTGAGATAGTTAAAACATAATATACTTTTACTATGATTTGTTTTTGTTATTTATACTCAGAAGATTTGATAAAACCGTGCATCGCACGGCCACTATCTAGTCATATTATAATTCATGAAACATCAACCTGGCCTTACAAAATATGAAACTGACCAAATTGTTTAATGGATCATTATACTCAGCAACTTTGAAATCTTGAATGAGTAAAAACAACAAAACCAATTCACTAATATTGTTATCCATTATCAACTTACTAATCACTAATAGTCATTCGTAGTGACCTGGCTACTTGAACTAAACAGTAATTTTGAGAATGAAATATTAAAAGGACAAAAGTAAAATGATATTGTAATATTCATGAACAAAGAAAGATTACAACCCTAGAAATGGTAAAAGAAAGATAAATCAAGCACTTCGAGAAGCTTGAGGTCTCCTAAAATGAGTAAAACCCATCCATCAAGTGTTTAACAATATTCATGATGATAATGAGCCTCTAATTCCCCTTATTTATAAGAAAACTACCACTTAAACCAGCTTATTCCCCAAGTTACTCCTAATATGAAAATTATCTAATTACCCTTTCGTAAACCATTATCCCCAAATATTAAGTCATAGCATAATAGTAATTTCTCAACTAAAAATTAGATACAGATTACACTTATGAAATTGAAACAAGATACTATTAGCTGTACTTCAACAGAAAAAAAATGATTAATACAAAGCAGAGTACCACACTAAAACCAGAATCAAGATTGAATTATCAAACATAGCAAATCCTACTTAAATGTAGCAACAAACTATTAAACAGAATGTTTGGATTAGGCCCATTTACAACCCTTTTTAAAACCCTTATCTTTTAATTTTTCTAAATTAAATTTTAAACTCAACCCTTTTTCAACCCTTAAATTTAAGGATTGGATCAAGGCCCCATTGAGGATCCGGCCCATTGCACAGGCCTAATCAGAAGCAACAGCAAATAAGCAGTACATTGATACCTTAAATCAAACCTCAGCCTTAAGGAAACGAAACTAAGAAAGATCATTCAGACTTGTAAAGACTGTCCATCAAAATAGAACTGGAAATTTTCAACATTAAAAGAAAGATATAGCAGGGAGCAATGCCCTTTCATCATCATTGCATTACTCCAACGCCATTAAGTGGCTCCCACCTAGGGTGAGATTTAGGAAAGTCGGATGTATACAACCTTACGCTTATTAATGATAAAACTAATACAAAGGTTATTTTAAATTAAACCTTGGTAGCAAACAACATATACAGCTTTACATAAATATGTGCACATGATTTAATAAGCCTTTTTGTTGAATAAGAAGTGCCACTATCCTAGTCATTTCATGCATCCGCCAAAAGAAATCCCGTACAATAATTTTCTTTCACATTGCAACCACAAACCCAAACCACATAAACTAACAAACTAGTTGATAACAATTAACTACATGATATTCTCGACGGAGCCAAAGACTTTAATAACCCGTTTGATTGTTGATACCAAATAGTGTAATAGCATTGATTTATAGTAAAAAATTTCATAAAATGTATTGTCATACTCATTCCCCTAATGATGAACTTTAATCATTAAAATTTTTCTTCACAATATCTAATACGACCTCTCTAATATGATCATGTATAGATATGAGCTTTGTGAAGAAAATGAACTGATCGAAGTAGAACAAGCATGACTAAATTATAGTTCCTACGTCCTTTTTTATTTGTACCACTTTCCTTATTTCCATTACTTGTACTCTTTTCCTATTTGGCAAAAAAACAACTTCACTAATACTTCACCTAGCCACTAACTCACCTTTAATACTCCCAAATTGTTATAAATTCACTTTGATCCAACCATATTTATACTGATTAGTCCCTCCAAAATTTAACATCAATTTCCATATAACATACAAACACTTCATATTTCCTATTCAATATTCCTTTTTGAGAAAACCAGTTAAATTACCCCATATAACCCACTATGGATGCACCCCATCATTGAATGCTCTCTTACTATCATCTAATCCATTGTTGCCAGGATCGCGGTACGTTCCGGATCGCGGAACCGGATCGGGAACGCAATTTACCAATGTTCAAATTTTGAGGCGGGAACGTAAAAGTTTCGGGTCGCGATTTTTGAATTGCGGTACGTTTTGTTCCGATTCATGGTACGATTTGGGATCAATTATATTCTAACATTTAATTTTTTTGTTTAACATTTAAAATCTAATGCTCAAATTTAACACAATCTTTAAAAATTCAAAGAAATATTAACGTTTTTAATAGAAGTAACATAATACTAGTAACTAAGATACATATATAAAAACCAAACAAAAAAAAATTTGATTAAAAATAAAAAAACAACTACTGTGATCAAATCATCAAAATACCAAATCTTAAAAAATAAAACCACAAACATCAACTACTTAATCATCTTCTTCTACATCTGGCATCCATATCTTCCGAGTCAACATCCCACATCTCAAACGGACCTTCCTTGTAAGTTTCAGTGAGACGAGATTGGAGTCTAATATTGTAATGAATATAAACCAATTTATCAGCTGTTTCACATTTCAATTTGTTTCTCTTCACATTATGGATATGACTATAAGTGCTCCAAACTCTTTCAGCAGAAGAGCTACTTATAGGTTAAGAAAGAACTTTCTTTGCCAATTCAGATAACTCCGGTGTCTGTGATCCATACGTAGACCACCAATCTAAAGAATTCATAGTCAAAGCATCGAACTGAGAAGTAGGCATAGCATATAAGCCCTTTTTCATGTGGAACTCAGCAAATTGATCCTTAAACACCTTTGCCTCCCTTTGGTTATTAGCAATTCTCTCAAATGCAGACATTACCCCCTTCATGACATCTAAGTCACAGTTAGGAGCTTTTCTAATTGATCCTACTACAGCGGGAATCTCAATATAACGAAGATGATAAAACCTAGGAGTCAAAGCAATTCCTAAGCAATGAAGGGGAATGTTCATCCTTTACAAATTCATAAAGCCTCCATTATATAAGCTTTACAAAGGATGATGAACATTCCCCTCCATTGCTTAGGATTTTCTTTGACTCCTTGGTTTTATCATCCTTGTTATATTGAGATTTCCGCTCCAGGAGGAACAATTAGAAAAGCTCCTAACTGTGACTTAGATGTCATGAAGGGGGTAATGTCTGCATTTGAGAGAATTGCTAATAACCAAAGGGAGGCAAAGGTGTTTAGGGATCAATTTGCTGAGTTCCACATGAAAAAGGGCTTATATGCTATGCTTACTTCTCAATTCGATGCTTTGACAATGAATGCTTTAGATTGGTGGTCTACTTACGGAGCACAAACACCGGAGTTATCTGAATTGGCAAAGAAAGTTCTTTCTCAACCTATAACTAGCTCTTCTGCTGAAAGAGTTTGGAGCAGTTATAGTCATATCCATAATGTGAAGAGAAACAAAGTGAAATGTGAAACAGCTGATAAATTGTTTATATTCATTACAATATTAGACTCCAATCTCGTCTCACTGAAACTTACAAGGAAGGTCCGTTTAAGACGTGGGATGTTGACCCGGAAGATATGGAGAGAACTAATACCATTGATATGCCAGATGTGGAAGAAGATGACTAAGTAGTTGATGTTTGTGGTTTTATTTTTTAAGATTTGGTATTTTGATGATTTGATTACAGTACTTGTATTTTATATTTAATCGAATTTGTGTTTTTTTTTTTTGGTTTTTATATATGTCTCTTAGTTACTAGTATTATGTTACTTTTATGAAAAAAATTAATGTTTCTTTTAATTTTTAAAGATTGTGATAAATTTGAGCATTAGATATTAGATGTTAGATGTTAAACAAAAAAAATCAAATGTTAGAAAATAATCGATCCCAAATCGTACCATGAATCGGAACAAAACGTATCGCAAGTCAAAAATCGCGACCCGAAACTTTTACGTTCCCACCTCAAAATTTGAACATTGGTGAATTGCGTTCCCGATCCCGTTCCGCGACCCGGAACGTACCGCGATCTTGGCAACAATGATAGGGAGTAATTATAACATCCAACAACTTCCTAAAATATCATGCCATTATACTTGGGTGCAAGTCAAAAAGAACGGCAGAAGTATTAAATAATATCATTCATTTCAGTTCAGCTTTTGCTCACTTATAGCGTATTCGCTCACATTTTCACTACTATCAATTTAGGTTTTCCTTCTACCAAATCTCCTCGGTCCTCACATTTCACTTAAGTGTAGTTGGTAAAACATACTCATGATAATGAAGATAATACTCATTGCCGAGAATCTGGCAATGGCATGGTTGTTTGTTGTTGTTGCCAAGAACTATCATCAAACCAAGTAGAATACACATTCAAATGTCACCAAAAATCTAAAGGTGTTTCGACCAAATAGTTAGCAAACTTGAACATGGATATTTTGCATCAGAATCCCAATGGATTTTTGTTCATGACCAGGCTCAAACTTTCAAAGGTTAATAGGTACACAATACTAAAGGTTTACAATAAGGAGCTTTAGAAAGTCCAGTTTTGGGTTTTATATAGTGCCTTGTCTGGCATTTCGGAATAACATTTCATATAAAATTGGGTTACAGCTAGTAAGTTAAGTCTATCAAGATAAACAAGAAAAAACACAAGAATCATGGAAGCAATTAGTTTATTCATCAATCAAATAGATCAATGTATATTCTAGAAGAAAACCTAGTTATTTCGGTTTTCTCAGGCAATAAGCAGAATTGTCGAGTTTCATGTTAATTTCGGATTGAAACCGAAATTTTATCTAAATTTAAGTCAATAATCATTAATATCTAATCCTAATTTTGCGTAACCCGGAAATTTATTCAACCAAAAATTGGAAAAATTCGAACTTTGTTACCGAATAATAATCAGTTAACAGAATTATAATATCAAAATACTGGAGTTAGCCGAGCCATGAACATGATTATACTCAATTGAACATTATTATTATAAAAAAAAATGCCGAACCTTGGAGAGAACACATTGACGAAGAGATTGCAAAAGATGGAGGCATTTCTCCTGATCGTAATTAGAATCCACAACACAATTGAGAAGATCCAATGCTTCTTTTCCGCAAACTGCCTTCGCTGCGTCCATTCTTCCTCAGTTTCTAACCAGATAATTCTAATTTATCAACAAAACGAGAGCTAATAATTTAATTTCTTTAGATATTGAATGATACAAGGAGGAAAATGTTTGGTGGTTTAGGGTTTATCGCCAAGAACACAAGGGGGAAAAGGGGGAAAATGTGTATCTATTGAAAATCTATGTGCTGAAGAAATTTCAAGATCTCTCTTTTGAAATTAGTAGTTGGTGGGGCGCGAGTGTATGCCCAACAAATCTTATTTACGTTAAAAATTTAATTTAAATAAGTTAATTAACTTTTTAATAGTTCAAGTAATCAAATACAAAAAGGTTTAATTTAATTAATTTTATGATGTAGCTAAGAAAATAAAATACAATATCCTGGTTATTTGATTGTTCCGGTAGAAATACAAATGATCTCAATTAAAAATACAATTTATGTTCTTAAATAAATTTAGTTAATCCAAACAACAAACCACGAACTAAAAGACATCTTACATGAACTTCTTGTCTTGCTTTTTACATGCTTTCGTAACTAAATCACGAGACCTTAAATCATAAACATCTTCTATTGTTGCACATTCATCATGGCTTTCCACTCTAGAGTTTAATCTTTTACTATTAAATTTCGAAATTCCAATGTGTAAATCCTATAATCCACACCTAAAACACCAAGCTCTTGATAATTTATAAATAATCAACATGAGGGGTATTGTCACCACTTAGTTATGCAACAAGCCAACAACTATATCACAAAAGCTACCAAATAGCAAAATTAATTGATGACTAATAGAAGTATTACAAGAAACTTTACTGTGAGCATTACAATGGCAATTGGCAACCTTAACTAAAAAAGGCCTCTTTTCGGATGCTAAAGCTGCTATGAGCTTATTTACCCCGTAGAAGAATACATGTTCAAATTTTTTTTTCTACTAAATGATATATGAAATACTTATATTCATCATAATCATAATCTAAAATAGAAATTTTCATCACATGTATAAAATACCAATCAAATGGAAAATGTAATTAAAATCATTGATTAAGTCAAAATGCTCAAGGTTACAACCAGTGTAGCCTGGATCGTTGAAATGGCATCTGATCCACGATTTGGATCGTACGACCCCAATCGCGGGTCACCAGCGTTCTGGAACACACTAGTTCACGACCTGGATCATTCAATTAGTTGATCCCAAAACCCTAATTGCAATAGTAAAAAACCTATAAAATTACTTACAATATGTTTATTAAAGATGAAGAATGAAGATACTAGGAATTGAAGAATATGAGATGACTCCATTAAAGTTGAATCAACAAATTATAAGCACCATTAAAGCTCCAATTCTTTACTTCTTGTGACTTGAAGATGAAGATAAGGGGAAGGAGAATAGGAGATGGCACCATTGAAGCTTAAAAAGATGAATATGGAGATATTTTAATAATTTTGAGAAGATAAATCATACAAACTATTGAATTTGCAGTAATATGACAGATGACAGTTTAATAAAGGACACACCGAATGTTGCCATCTATCTTTTGTTAATTGGTCGAACACTGAATTGCAGAGATTGAATAATAATTGCTTTTCTATTGGTTGAGCCAGTTTCACACAGATTGATCATATTCTGTAATTTTAGAACTAACCAATAATAATCAAATAATCTTTAATTGACAATAATCATACAAGCTATTAAATTTGCAGTAATATGACAGATGACAGTTTAATAAAGGACACACAGAATGCTGCCATCTGTTTTTTTTAATTGGCCAAACACTGAATTGCAAGGATTGAATAATAATTGCTTTTTTATTGGTTGAGCCAGTTTCACACAGATTGATCATATTCTATAATTTTAGAACTAACCAATAATAATCAAAGAATCTTTAATTGACAATAATTACTATTAATTGTCTGAAACAAATTTCCACAAATAGATACATTGATACATTGCTATAATTTATTGACTGATACAAAATTGGACAAAATTTTTCATTGATTACCAATATGCTAATAATGAATATTAATTGCTTTTCTATTGGCTGAGACAGTTTTGCACTAAAAGATTAATAACGCACTTTACATACAAATTTGCACAAATTTATAGCAGATATTATTAAATTTTAAATATTTAAGTACATATTTGGAATCAATTAAATGATGTATTTGTATCAAAACCTCTAGAATAGGTATCATCAAATATCTTTACTAATAATTCGGATGATGCATAATATAAAAAAATCTTAGTAAATAGATACCACTAACTATAAATTGTATGATGAATATCTACATACATAATATTTATAAAGATAAAATATTTTACTTAAAAGATGTCATTCATTATAAACTGTAGTATAATTATCTAGAATACTATTGAAAGGAATTACTACCCTATTTAATCTAATTTGAAAAACAAAAAAATTAATTCTATAATATATTATAAATAAACTTCAAAATGCACTATAAATAGGCTAATAGTTTTCAAGGAAAAGTACAAATAACTCTTACCACATATCCCTTTCTTATTTTCTGTGAGTGTTTATTTTTAATTTTTGAATTTCTCAAAAGGTATTGAAATAATGGAATTGAATTATTTAGAGCAAATCAATAGGGATCGTGGCACATGGAAAATTAAGACAAAGGTTACACACATGTGGGAGTACAAAAAACAAGGAGAAACACACACAATAAACTTAATACTAACCGATGAGAAGGTATACTCTATTGATCAATTTATTTTTAATTGATCTATTTTTTTTTTAAAAAAATTTTTTCAAAAATATAGCACCCCAAAACCGCCGGCATAAAAAAAACCCTGTGAAGGAAAAAAGCCATTGGAAGAGGGGACCAAGAAACAGGCCACTCAAAAACAGCATAGAAGTGGACTATACATCACCAAAGAAAAAACAGACAGTTTCTAACAATTACACACCAAAGGGCATAGTACATCACCACCCTAAAAAACCACCACTACGACACATCTATGACACCAGATATATAAGATTAACAGGGACCCGACATGGTCGCTTCACACCAATCATCGCAGTTGTACTCACTCGAAATGAGTAACAACACTCCAAATTGCACAAAGAGAGCACAAAATCACCTCGCCATAAGTATCGGATTCACAGAGACCCAAATCACACGGACAAAACCACCCCATACACCGCAACTCAGCAAAAAAGATAAACACCAAACAAAATCCCCAACGGCCATCAAAGGATCAATACTGAATCCACCAACACCACACACCAGCAATCACCAAGAGGGTGCTACCTCACCAAACACCAAGCAAAAGTCAAAACACCAAAACTGTTCTTCGCCTTCTCCAGTTCTTCGCCTCCTCCGACACCAACTCCAAACTCCAAAGTCACCAACGAAAATAAAACCAGCAGTCCACAGCAACTCCAAACACCCTACTGTCAACACCAACATCCCAGCATCCTTTCAGGTTCTACACTCCCATCCCAGAACACGGCCGGTATTAAAAGGAGAAAAGGGACCACCCCATTTCAAACACCCTCACCACCAGCTTACACCACTAGCTCCAAGACGACAATCCTGCCCAAAGACGTAGCAAGCCAAGCTAGAGGGACTCTCCCAAAACATCGAAATAGAACAACGAAAAGAAAAGAAACACCACCGTCAAAGACCTCCATCACCTCCGTTCACCGCCTGCATCCACCTGCAAGTGCCCCTCACAGAGCCGACAACACCAAAAAACACCAAAAAGAGCATCCCACCAGTACAAAAACTCAGAGAAAAACGCCCATCTTAAATCAGCAGCCCAACATCAACAAACACCAAAAAACACCAAACCCACCATCTCTAAAGCTCCGCACCCTATCTTTCAGGAAAACCAGCAGCCCAACACCACAGAAACCACCAGCATCCGTCTGCAAGTGCCCATTTTAAAGTACCCAGTACAGAAACGCAACCTAGTTCAAACGCAACACCTCAGAAAACCCAGCACACCGTCACAACACACGAAACTCCAGAAACCCAAGATATCACCTCCAAGACGAAGATTAACCGTCAACAACACAAGAAACACACAACACCTCCATAAAACAAAGACCCAAAACGAACCTCCAAAGAAGAAAGCCAACCCAAAACTAGACACGGGTAACCGTCAAAAAAGAAAACTAGACACGGGTAACCGTCGAAACCAAAACCAATGAAACACCAACACCAACTCCCTCGACAACACCAAAACCCATCGACAAAAGCAACGAGGGACCAAAACACCTACCCCAGCATAATACGGGCAAGAAAACAAAACCCAGAGAGCCCAGAGTACCACAAACTAGAAACTCGAAAGTGAAAAGCCGTACCGTCAAAGAAGACGAACCATCAAGAGAAAATGACCCCAGAAGAAACGAAAACCCAGTACCCAGAAGATGAAAAGCCAAAAAACAAAACCCAGAGAACCAGCAAAGAAGACGTACCGTCCAAAGAGAACCCTAGAAGCAAAAACACCAAAAACCCCTGTAGCCCTAACATCAAAAACCCCCGCCGCCACCAAACACCTCCAGCCCCAACTCGAAAACCCAACTAAAAAACCCAGCGGCACGAAGCACTAAACCTGAGAATCACCCAACATACTAACTAAAAAACGCCAAAAACAGAGGCTAGAGAACCGCTCATAATAACGAACAAACATACGAAAACATAGCAAGGAGAAAAGACACTCAGACCGGCACCAACTAAACCACCGAACAGCCGCTGTGAGGCCCTCACAGGGAAGGAAAACCTAAAACCCTAGGAGAGCCTCTCACTCTAACTTCTCTCACTACATTTTATAATATATATATATATATATATATATATATATATATATATATATATATATATATATATATATATGACTATTATTTAAGTATTTAACAATGCATCATGTTGCTACTTTTGATAATCGATTGAATATTAAAGCTCGATAATCGAAATTCAATCTGTTTGGATAAATTAATAGACTATAAGACTAAGACTAATCTAAACTATCTTATAGAATTTAGACTATTAGCCTATTACATACTTAGACTTATAAGTGTTATTAACTTATTGAGTACTCTAACCTAATAGTCTCTCCAATTCAGAGTAATTGTCTCGATTTATTTTTAGGCTAGTAAATAAAATATATTAAATAGAGGGATATTTATGAAAATTCCAAATGAGACATTTGTTCTTAATTAAAGGGAGTATGAGCTATTCGAATATACATTACTCTATTACACTAATTATCAATCGTATTTCAAAGTTTAATAAATCGAAACTTATTCTTATAACGTAATTAGATTAATCAAGAAATCATAACTACCTGATATATATTATGTATTTATACTTATTAGTGACCTTGCATACTTTAAACTAATAAATCTATTACATTAATAATTAATCGTATGTAATTTAAAGCTTAATAATGTTCGAAACTAGATATATTTGGAGTTAATGAAACTAATACAAACTATCTTATAGTTATAGATTATTATTGACAGTTAACTCAACGTTAATAGTGATCTTGAATACTTATACTCTAATGTAATTTATAAGCTATTAATAATCGAACGTAATTCAAAGTTCACTTAACGTAATTCGATCTATTATAGTAAATGAAGCTAATATTTCACCTTTCTTGTTACTTTGAATTAAATAGCCTAAATTATGTTGATCAAATTCATAATAAAAATATTTAATATTTGAAAATACAATATTACTCAAATAAATTATTTTAGATAACTAATTGTCCAATTTGATAATACATTACTCAATTGATACATCAATTATTCTAAGTCATTGATCTTTGTATATAGACGTGTGAGATCTTACCATATCAGCAATCCATGAGTTGTACTTGCACAAAAGGTTATTGTTTATTAAGATAGCACACGAATAAGGTATTTGAGGTGTTGGATTTTTAATGCTAATCAGATCAACGGTCAAGAACACTCACATGGGCGGCTACTATTGGGTCTCCCTAGCACGTGCCCCTGGTAAAATTATGGTTGGATATTATGCGTGATAATGTCAAGTACATTGATTCATCCGAGGCAAGGATGAATAGGTTTAGACATTTTGTATCTCAGATAGAAAAACCTTCTTCGCTAAAATTATGGTTGGATATTGTAACGAGATGGAACTCTACGTATCTAATGTTGAAGCGAGCTCTTCACTATAGAGTTGCGGTGAATCGCTTTGGTAGTACTGAGCCTGACTACACCTTCAAGCTCACTGATCGTGAGTGGGAATCAGTTGAAAACATGGCTTCTATTCTTGAACCTTTCTATGAAATGACTAATATTTTTTCTGGGTCAGATTATCCTACTGTAAATCTATATTTTGAACAAGTTTGTAAGGCAAAATACCACCTGCGACGTGCTTGTGAAAGTGAGGATACTTGCATTAGAGAGATGGGAAATGAGATGTTTGAGAAGTTGGAGAAATATTGGGGGGAGTCCTCTTTAATTTTGTCTATTGCTGTGGTGTTTGACCCTAGGCATAAGATTCCATTTCTAAAACATCATTTTAGAAAGGTTTATCAATCTGAGGATGAGGTTTATCAACAAATTGAGAGGGTTCGCACTGGACTTGTCAATCTTTTTAATGATTACAAGTCTAAACTTACTTTATTGACTAAAGCTCATCGAGCTTCTGCATCTGAAGATCTGGCATCAATTAGTTCATGCTCTCGTGATTTTGATGGCTATGAGGTATTTATTACTTAATTTATTATTATTAATATTTATTTCAATATGTTTGTCTTTCCATTATAATATTTATACCATTAACAAGCTTCATATGTTTTATCGTTTGTTTACAGAGTTTTGAAAGTTCACAAGAAGCACGTTTTTCTTCAAATAGTATATCAGAAGTGGAAAAATACCTTGAATCACCTTTGCACATGCATAGTGATTCCAAATTTGATATTTTGTTGTATTGGAAAGACCAACAAGCTACTTATCCAATTATGTCCAAAATAGCTAAAGACATATTGGCTATCCCAATAACCACAGTTGCATCCGAATCAACTTTTTCTATGGGAGGAAGAATCTTGAATAGATAGAGAGCATCCCTTTTATCAAGACATGTTGCCTTGATTTTAACTCGTAATTGGTTGTTTGGATATGAAGAAGAACCTGATGAAGTAGGATTAAATGTTGGCAATGACTTAGTCCCCGATGCAGAATCTCATGCTAAGGGAGATCAGGGTCCAAGTGGATCCTCGTCTTTAGAATCTGGTACGTATTTTATTTTTTAAATTAAGGTTAGTTAATTATCATTTTTTATTATAACTCGTGTTTCGTGTACTTTATGTACTCAGTTATGGATTGTTCACTTGATTGTTGCCATGCAAGTGATGTTGGTTCTTATGGATCTGAATGTGACTCAAATTGAAACACAGAATCTAGACACAAGTAATTTAACCTTACAAGCCACGTGGAAACTTGATAGCCATTGGGTTGGGTGAATGTTATCCATGAGTCTTAGTCTTATAGGCAACTTTCTAATAGCCTTATTTACTTGGGATTAGGCAATTAGAGATGTTTCCTTTGCTATGATTCATGTTGGTAGCTTTGCCTGAGTCTTTCGTAACGTTTCCTTGCTGAACATGCGACGATTGTTGACCTTGAGAGGCATTACAATGATCTCACTGGAGTGGAAACTTGATATTCTGGTAGCAAAAGTTTAGGCGTTTATTTTTTTTATCTTTCTTATAAGATTTAATTATCTTCTTTTAATACTTTTTTTGTTTGTTTTTGTTCAAGATTGAAATGTTGTACCACAAGCAAAGCAACAGTACGTGAGAGATTTTGGTGCTCGTTGTCGAGTTTTATGTTTCATTTTGGAGAAAGTGATGGACATACTCACGTACATTTGATGGATGATACTTTTGTGGTGGATATATAACTATTTATAACTGTTGATTGAATGTTAATTTTTGGGGTTAAAACTTGATATTTGTATATTTAAATTTGGTGGATGTATAAGTGATGGATGTAAATTTTTGGGGTTAAAAACTTAATATTTGTATATTTAAATTAGGTGGATGTATAAGTGATGGATGTAAATTTTTGGGGTTTAATGCTTGAACAATTGGTGGATTACTAACATGAAATATATAATTAGCAATAGAAACCAAGAAAAGTCTATATCGAAGTGTTGAAGAAACTTTTAAGTTTTTGTATTGTTCCACTTCAATATGTTTCTAAGGTTTTTGTAATGTGCTTATTGGTTTATAGTGGATATCAATATCATGGGAAAACTTATTTATTCATAGATAATCTTGTTTACAATGCTAAAATTAGGTGAAAAATTGATTCGGATTTATAACAGTTCGATTAATATTCGGTTCGGGTTTGTATCAGTTCGGGTTAAAAACAGTTCGATCTTAATCAGTTTTAGTCGGGTTGCATTCGGTTTCGTGCATAATTCAGGTTGGATTTGACTCAGGTCGATCACTGTTGCGTTCGGGTAACATCGGTTAATGTTTATATGTCGGTTATAAAATTCGGTTGCAGTTCGAGTTCGATTTTGTCCTTTTCGGTTATCAAACGATTCGAATGCTGTATCGGTTCGTATTATGCCGGTTTGATAAACCTAGAAAAATAACATATTTTCGGGTCGGATAATTTTCAGTTCCGGGTCGGATTTTCGGGTCGGGTTAGATTTGAACAGCTCTATCCAAACCTAATAATTTTAAACGTTTTTACCATAATAATGTTACGGTAGTTAATTTTCCAAGAGTTGAGTGTTATTTTGTGGAAAAACTTTTAAGAGCTGCTACCACTCACCTTTTGCCATAGTTGGTGCTTACCATATAGAATATCCCAATAATAAACAAGTTACCTTTGACAAATTTCTTGAGCAATAATTCAACTTTGATTTAGAGCAATAATTTAATTTTGGTGTAGAGTAATTCCTTGAGAAATAAAAAATAGAGTAGTTAGAGTAACTTGGTTGAGTTTCTAAAAATAAATGGAATTTCAAAAGTTCTAGAATTGAGATTACTTGAGTGTGTATTGGGTAAAGAACTGAAAACTTGGTGCCTAGGCAGTAGACCACAAGGATTCTGAGGTTTCAAAAAAAATATCGCTAGTTGCTGCTCCTAGGATTGGGACCACAGTCCTCTAACACTATCAAAGGTTATTTTGTACGCACGTTGACTATTGAAGCGCACCACACTCAATGTTTGTTTATAGACTTTCTTATTAATATAATATAAAATAGCAAAGGGGCTAAACCAAAATGACAAAGAAACATATATTTAAGCTGGGGCCTAACCCCCTAGTTTTGTCATTGATTTTATGGAAGTGCGAGAGAAATATCTATATCTCTACGACTAAAACAAAAGATGCTGATATCATCTGACCCCCAAACTTATGAGGTGTCACCTTGTGGAGTAAAGTTTTCCCTTCAATATTAGATGTTAATGTCATCTTAATATATATTGATTAATCCTAATAATTACATTAGCATAATAATCGATACATTGAATTTTGTTAATTTTTTCAATAATGCCTAAATCTATACATTTGAATTTTGACAAAATGAATTGGAATCAACATAAAATAGCTATTAACAAAGTGAATTGGAATTACAATGACTATTTGAATTTTGACCTTTCATTTTTACATTGCAAAATAAAATAATATAGGACATAATAATAAATCTATACATTTTATACTAATAAATATTATCATAACAATTATAAATCGATCCACTTTATACTAATAAATATTATCATTTTTACATTGCAAAGTAAAATAATATAGAAGTAGGACATAAAAATGAATCAAACATTAGCTATTATATGCAATTATTAATTCATTGAATATCAATAACCAATAATTTACAATTCATTTTCTTTATTTTTTTAAAATTACAAAAAACAATAAAATGAAAAAAAAATTGTGCATCACACGGGGATCTAGTCCATAAATAAAATGACAAACCTATTTGTTATTTAGATGAAGTGAAAATTCAATTTGATTTTGTGGATGTAAATTAAAGAAAAAGTCTGAGTTCTAATAAAAAATAGAATTAGACTAATCTTAGTAGGTAGAGGTTTTCATTCGGTCATCGGGTTAATATCCGGTTAGGTGGTTCGGGTCGATTCAAAATTGGGCCTTGCTTCCACATGATATTTTCACAACTGTAAATTCATTTTTAACTCGGGTCAAATTCGGTTTGATTATGAGGTCAGATGAATATCAAGTTGTCGAATTTGTTTTGAATATCGTAATTATATAGACAATTTGAAATGAAAAATCAAGCAAATTTCAAATTCATGGCATGGAGGGATTAATTAGTCACATATTCTTTTGAGAGACTATCTCTAATTGGGCTGGTCGAAAAAGAAAAATATAAAGTAAGATTTTCGGTAGGTAGTAAGAGTATCGTAGGTAAGCATTTAGAATATTGTAAGTACTTAAGTACTTACTCAGTGGGCATTAAGTATATTGTAAGTAGGCATTAAAGATATTGTAAGTAAGCATTCATGATATGGTAAGTTGGCTAGTAGGCTAAGTTTTTCGGTAGGCATTAAGAATATTGTAAGTAGACATCTTAAAAACTTTTACGGTGGGCATTAAGTATATTTTAAGTAGACATTAAAAATAATGTAAGTATGCATTAAAAATATAGTAAGTGGACATTAAGGTTTAATGGGTTGGGCCTGAGACATGTCTCTCAAAGAGACAGTCTTCTAAGAGACCGGTTGTTAATTAATAAAAATTAGTCTGGAGTGGACGAAATAATTTGTAAGCAAGTATTTGTTTATGCGTCGAAGCTGGAAGGGACCTATAGTCTTTTGTAAAGGCAATCAAAATCTGAGTTAATGTCATCCCATATCAAAAGATTAAATAAAATAAATACTTTAGAAAAAAAATTCCAAAATAATCTTCGAGAAATTTTAATTCCAAAAATAAGCGTTTACGCGTTCAAGTCTAAGATTAGGTTTTGTTTGCTATTATTTTGAGAATTTTGTTCAAAGAAGTTTATTTTATTCAATCTTTCACCCATTCTCAAACCATAAATCTTTCAAAATCGTCTTGAATGTTAAACAAAACATTTAACATAATTTCATAATAATAATTTTATATTTTTAAACGATTTTTTCATTGACTAAAATATATTAAAATATATATAGTTGAAAACCCATAGAGCTAGAGGTGCCAAGTGAATTCTCACTTTACTTGAGTATTTGACTCTGTTGTTTTTGCAAATATTTGTAATATTTTCAGTTACATGTTTATATTGTAAACTAATTGTAGCAATGAAACGTAATGACAAAAAAGTTTGATAAAGAAATTTTTTAGTATTACAATGTCATTTAGTAACATTCATCTAAACACAATTTGAGAATAAATGTAAACCCTTACCAGTGATGTTAAAGAGATTTATTAGTATTACCGTTATAAGAATTAATAGAAAGGACAAAAAAAATATCATATCCTATGCTTTATGGTTTGATTTCAATAAAGAAAAAGATATATCTTCTAGTGACAATTCATGGAAGATAAGTATAATTAAGAACATGATATCCAGGCTCAGATTTGGGAGCAGGCATGGTCTGTGAATGCCTAGGGCCCAAAGTTTAAGGGGCCCCAAATCATTAAATCCTTTAAAATTATAAAAAAAATAATAATAAAAAATAAATGCAAGCCCTTTTTGTCGTTCACGCGTGGGATTGAAAAAGTGGGTAGAAAATCAATCAATGCACCACAATTTTCTCCTCTGTATTGAATTGCATCTTCTAAATTCCAAATCGCAACTCCCAATTATCTTTTCCATGGCTTTTCTTCTCCCTTTATTGATTGTTTTGTCTCAATCTCATATATTATCATTCATAATTCCCTTTTTTTAAAAATTGAATTTAGATGGAAATATAACTTTAAAAATTATCAACAATTTAATTACCAAATTAAAAAAAACATGGTTACTTTTAATTTGCAAATATATAGAGATAATTTGTGGCCATTGATGAACACAACAACTCAACAAGTTATTTGGTAATTTTTTGCTCCTTCTTAATTTTTATAATTTAATTTTACAAATTTACATTTCATCTATTACACTTTATTTTATTAATTATAAGGAATTTTTTTATTTTCAATTATAAGATTTAGTTTTTTTACGAACTATAATTTTTTAATTTTTTTATTTTTTGAAAAATTAAATTTTCATTTCACAAAACAAAGACATTACAATACAAGAAGAAGGGTTGCAGCTCCCGCTTTGTACACTGCAACAGTATGAAAGGGGCACACACCTTCTAGGAAGGGTTGCGCCCCCTAACTCTTCATATGCAAAGGGGTAGAGAAGCCCTCTAAAAAGAAAAGATACAGGGTAAATCAAGCTAGTGAGTTAAGCTCCTAGCCAAGTAAGAGAGGCAATCTCTTGAGGGTAGAGAGCTGAGATCCTTTGCTTGATTTCGTGCTTGACTAGGTGTAGCACATGGTGGACTGGTCGAATACAATGCTTCCAAACTGCTTCATTACGAACTTTTCATATATGGTAGATTGGTAGCATAGGCTACTAATGCAAGAGATAAAAGCTTTCCTCTGGAGCCTAGTAACCTTCCATCTTTTCTTTGAAGTATTAGACAGAGATCTTGTCTGAATGTGGGTGCCTAGCCAGGTGTTGAGGCTATCGATGTATTTAGAGCTAAACGTGCACTGGAAAAATAAATGTTCTACCGTGCCACAAATGGGGCAGAGGTCATCAGCGACGAAACCTATTTGGAGGTTTGTGTGCTTGGTCTTTAGTTTGTCCTGTATAGCAAGCCAAAGGACAAATCGAGTTTGGGTATTGAAACCCTGTTCCTAACGAAAGGGCTTCACGAAACTTTGGAGAGCTAATCAGAGTACTCCTTGTCATTTAAATAGTAGTTGCTACTTTGAATCCATATGGACAGTTTGTTTCTTACATTAGAAATCTTACGTAGGGCCCAACTTGCTGTGGGGGGTGGTGGAGGTTAAAAAGTAGCCAATTGACGCCTTTGGTGTATACTCCTTGAATTGTAATTTTTAGTTACATCTGTTTTATTTTTATTTTTTTGATTATTTTTTGATTTTTATTTTCTTTTATTTGTTGCTATTTATAGTCTAATAGATGATTTTATAATTAAATGTGTATTTTTTTTTTCCAATTTTACAGTTCAGCAGTTGAGTTGATCGGAATTGTTCAAAATCTTGCCTCTGCCCTCTTTGTTTATCTCTTACTCTTTTTGACTTTTTAAAATTGGCTAATTAAAATTTCACTTGTATACTATGTTCCCTAAAAAAGGTTTATCAGGATGTGAAAAAAGCAAAAGGAAAAAAAGAGAAGAAAAGTTAATAAAATCCCAACAAGGAGCTCTTCATAAATTTAATTGTAGAGCAAGAATTTCAAATGATATCTTGAATATAAATGAAACTTGTGAGAACAATATTAGTCAAAACGTTCATTTTGTTGATGATGTGACTGTCAATGAATTTTTTATTAATAATGTCTATTAATGAAGACAATGAAATTGATAATTCAAGTGAAACTATACAAGATGATGAAAAAACTAGTTCAGTACCTATGGTTTCTTTTGATCTCAAAGATTGGGATAATATTGATAATAAATCAAGAGATATTTTAGAAAGAGGACCAATAAGAAGTCTTGTTTTTCGTCATGATGATAATGGTAAGCACTTTGCCTATTCTTACTTTATTAAAAAATTGAGTAATGGTGAAGTTAGTGATAGAAAGTGGTTAATTTTATTCAAAAAGTGCTATTAAAATGTTTTTTTTTTGTTGTAAATTGTTTAAATCCACTAATAATCGGAGATTGTTAACAAATGATGGTTTATGTGATTGGCAACATCTTACAAATTAGTCTCAAAAAACATGAAATCAGTATAGAGCATATGACGACTTATGTTATTGATTGTACCCTTGATATATATCATCAGAACAAATGACTTTAATTGTACGTTGTGTAAACATATCAAATCTTAAGATCGAGGAGTATTTTTAGAATTTTTGAATCTTGATGATACTTCTAGTTTGGAACTTTTTAATGTTTTACAAAATGTGTTGAAATCTCTTGATCTTTATGTGAATGATGTAAGGGGTCAAGTTTATGACAATGGCTTAAATATGAAGGGCAAACAGTAACACCCTTGAATTTCCGATCCTTTAAATGGAACCAAAACCGCAAGAAAACGGAGGAAATTCGGGTGTTACATTTAAAATAAATTACAAATAAAGAAAAGAAAAAGAAATAAAAAGAATGGTTTAATTGATTTAATTTTTGGGATTATAGAAAAACTTCCAAACAAAATCGTGCAGAAATTTCGCGAGCATCTGCCTTGAAATTGGACGCACTAAAAGAAAATAAACAATCAATAAAACATAAAAAGAAGAGGCATCAACAACCCTGTAACAAAAATCACAGCGGAATGTTCATCGCCTAATCCTCTGTCGACATGCTAAGCATGGATTGTGGTTCCAAAGTAAACGCTCGAGTGCGAAGAGAGAAAAAGAATGATAAATATTTAAATCATACAAACCACAAAAACAACGCAGCGGAGATAACTTATACAAAAGGAGGACATGTGCCATACCCCAGATTTAGCTTGAAAAGGGATTGATAGACTACTCATATCAACAAGGTGCATCTTCTTTTCATGGAAGCCCATTTGCTAAGAACTCCACAGTTAAATGTGCTTGGTGGAGAGCAATAGGATGGGTGACCTTCTTGAAAGTTTTCCTAGGTGCGCACGAGTGAGGCTAAAGTGCGTTGGAAAGACTTGTGTTGGTCTGCGGTCCGTTGGGCCGAGGTGTTACATCAAAAACATAAACAATTTAAATGCAAAGAAACTATGTGTAGCGTCAAAAACAAATATAGCATTGCATGCTTCAAGGTTCTCACTAATTCCCCCCGTATGTAATGCATGAAAGCTCCATCACCTGTAATGTCTATCTATGATGTCCTCGCTGCTCAACGTAAGGTCATAGACCAATGCGTCAAAGTAGGGCCATCAAAGACGAGCTATCAACAATGAAAACAAACAGTACACGTTAGTAACTAACACTAGTAGAATAAATCTAATTTGCTGCTATTTATTTGCTACTTAAATCTCAAACATAGCAAATAATGTAATTATTGCTATTGTTTTGATTATTTCACAGCAAAAAAATATTTTTTGCTACTATATTTAAACATTAATAGCAAATAAAAAATCTTATTGTTATTTTTTATTGAACAATAGCAAAAAGCTATAACACAAGTCACCCACGTCAAGTTCCTTTTCTCTCTCTGTTGAAAAACTTTACACTGCTATTTACGAATCTATTTACTTTGATTCTCTTCGCACATAATAATTTTTATTTGATGTGGTTCTTTAACTAACAGCAAAAAACTTTTGATTATTTGATGCCCCTCCATTTGCCGCAATCCGAAATTGAGCAGCAAATAAGCATATTTATATAGTAGCAAATGACGTTAATTTCACTAGTGTAACATTGTATCATAATAAGGCATACTTAACATCAATAGAGTATGTCATAATATGAATATGCAATCTAATCATACACCAACATGTTTACTCACAAACAATGTCATTAATCAATTTAACTATAATATTAGTTTCTATTAAATTCTACAACAATGCAAGCTAAGTTCAAGGGGAAAGATTCAATTTATACACTTTTGCAATAAAACAAGACTATGTTGCCTTAAATCGTTTAATGTAGTGTATTACACATGACTTCCATAATTCAAATCAAGGTGATAATGATTTCCAAGTATATTTGTTACATTCTTCAAGGTTTGAAGAGACAAAGCAAGAGAACAAAGCAATTAGTAGCTTAGGCATCTCATAACCATAACAAGAAATTAGTTTGGTGACAATTGCATACTAATCATATCAATTACAGCTCAACCATGTTTCCACAATTACAATGACGACACTTAATCACCGCTAGCGACACATGATATAATAATTCTTTATTATTAACTTTATGAAATAGTTCTTTACAAGTAATTTCATTACTAATTTTTTACTAGTAATTCTATCACTAATTCTTTATTAGTAATTTTATACAATAATTCTTTATTAGCACTTATCATCGCCACAAAACCAACAACAATAACCACATTCACCACCATAAGCATAATAAGTTTATATTTAACTATTAAAAGTGACCAACAACCCTAATTATTATCAATTATCAAAATCACCATTATTAATCAAAAATAACACTCATCAAAAGCTTCTATGAATTTGTCCCAATATCACAAAACCACTAAAATACATAAAAGTAATTCATACTATCTTCAATATCATCCCAAAAACAAACCCTAACTTATTCATTTTCAAATCTCACCTCTAACACTTACCCATTACAAATTTTATCAAGATATAAACTAATTTAAACTAAGATTCATGAAAGTTACCGAAACTTTAAAGTTTAAAGCATTAATTAAGAAATAAGGGTGAAGAAGCTTACAAAAAATGGAGGAGAGAGAAGATGTGTGTGGGGACGGGGACAACCATCGGCTGGTGGTTGCTGTTGACGGCGGCCGGCTGCTGGTGGCGCCGGTTGTTGGTGGGGGCAGCCACTAGTTGGTGGTGGTGATGGTTTGGTGTTGTGAGGGAAGGAGATGGAGGAAGGAAAACAGTAGGAAGGTATGGAAAATAAGAGTAAGGAGTGTATTTAAATTCAAAAACCCACTCATACTAGTCTATATTATCTACAAGACCCAAAAATAATCCTAGCTCATACTAACTTTGATTTATTTTAATAATAATATTAATACTCAAAATTATAATAATAATATTAATCGTATATATATATATGATCAAATGAGAAGGGGTCTCCAAATGAGAAGGGTGAGAAGTAATCTGAAGCGTTCATTTTTTAGATCATTGGACAGATTTAATTTGTTAATTTTGTTAGTTGCACGCGGTTCAATATTGCTTTTTTCGTGTAATATGAACCAGTTTTTTGATACTGAACCGGTTCAATATATCATTTTCTAAAGATACTATGTTCTTAGAAAAAGATACTATGTTTTGAATAAAGGTTACTATGATTATGTATAGTTACTGTCTTCTCTTAATCTTATACAGAACATAGTAACTTTTAAAATGAACATAGTAACCTTTAATCATAACATAGTATCATTTTCTAAAAACATAGTAACCTTTAATCATAACATAAAATAGAGAAGATGATCGAAGAGAAAGATGAAGCAGTGATTGTGGTTTTCATGAAGAGAAAAGACTTTAAACTGGAGAGAGAGAACAAGAGAGAGTAACCAATTTTTTCACCTGTTAGATTTTCATAAGATCAATGGCTATAAATTTTTCTCATCCTTCTCATTTTGAGACCCCTTCTCAATTGATCCCTCCCCTATATTTATATATATATATATATATATATATATATATATATATATATATATATATATATGTATAGGCTAATTCAATTATTCGATAGTATATATATTAAAAACATTTTTCCAAATCATTTAAAGTATAATATTAACGTATTAAATTACGGTGTTACAGACTACCCCCCTTAAAAGAGGTTTCGTCCTAGAAACTAGGACTAAAAGACTCTAAACATGAAAGTTTTCAAGTCAATCCTCTTGAGTTGGCTCCATTTGGCACATTATGCCCACTAACCCAACATTGATAACAACTTTAATTGCCATTAAAACATACAAGCATGACTTCATTATCATTGTTTTCTAAAAACTAGCTTCATTAAACATACAAAATTGCATTCAAATACGCAATAGATCTCAAATTTTCAACAACAAGTATTCCATAAATGCAATAATACACAATTTAAACAATAAATATGCGTGAAAACACGTGAAATTTATCGCATTCTACCTTAAAAGAAAAGTTACGGCCCCGTAACTAAACTAGCCTTAGTAAAAAGGTGCGAATATTTCTCACGTATACGAACTTTAACCACGCTACTAATCTCTTTTTTTTTCCTTGAACTTACTTTAGTATTCTAGGGTCTCGCTAGGTTTCTTCTCATATGACAAGTTTTCGTCTAGGTTTAACAGCTCATGATCCAATACATGCGACTTAGCAGGATTACATCGTTTAATTTGCGAAATATGAAATACATCATGGACTTTTGATAACTTATTTACAACACGAGTCTATGGACAATTCAACCTTTCACTGTGACTTCATACGATTCTATAAACGTCGAGCTCAAGTTGTCGTTCTTGCTAAATCTCATATTTAGTTCTATCAGTGAATCCATCAATAGTACATATTAGCCCACATTAAAACTCATATGGTCTTCTTTTTAGTTCTACTTAAGAATTCTGTTGATCCCGGGGCTGTCTTAAGGTTTTCATGAATCCTTTTCACTTGTTCGATAATCTCCATTAGCATAGCCGATTTAAAGTGATGGACTCACTAAAATCATCCCAGCATACAGGGCTTCAATATCAACAACCATATAAAGCCTAAAATGCCTTCATTTGAGCATTGCTTACGCCGCAATGTTTATGGGACTCACAAAACTTATTTCATTTGGCATAATAATATTATAAAATAATGTTCAAGTCCTCTAAAACCTAATAAATAATTATAAAGTTTAATTCAATTTACTTGCTTAATTATACCCTTAAACATAATTGATACAAAAATGTCAAATTTAATCACATCAGTCAACACTCTAGGTTTCACACCAATTCATAACGTCATAAAACATTGAAATATGAGAACTTCAACCATTCATGTCATGATATTAATTCTTGTAACCGACCTTTTACTTTTTGATTTCCCTCACACCTTTACCCTACAACATTGAATCAGTATTGATCCATCACATTCGTATAAGTTACCAAATCATCTAAAAGTCAACTCAATGACTAATAATCACCATGTTTGCCCAATACCATCGGTAAGAACCTCACTTAAATTTCAGTTAATTTTTTAATTTTAAATATTTAATAATTTTTTTAATCATAACTTACGCACTTAACTCTATATGCTTTTCTCTTACAACGTAATGCGGTACCTAAACCTCAAATCCTCTTCTTCTCGAATACTAGTTAAGCTTCACTCTTTTCATACTATTACCGCATTCACTTTCAACTCGTTTATTAATCTTTGATCTTCTTAAATTTTTCGTTTGCTCTTATTTGAAAAAAAATTATAAACTTGTCAATTTAGTCTTATTTCTTCTTTCTTCTTCCTTAATCACTTTTATTTAACCAACATTCTTTCGATTTACCTTTGAATCATTACATAGTCCACCTTGTCATATACTTCAATTTTACTATATATATAAGGTAAAATATTTTGTTAATACGTAATAATAAGATATCTAGCGTATTGATTTTACATAAACTAATGAAACACCATAAATCATTCTTATTCTTAGAAAATTCTTTATTACTAACAATCTCTTTTAAGTTGATATGTGCAGGGGTATTATTCTTCACTATTAACTTTTAATAATCATTCACTTTCTACAATACTTCTTATTTATTTATTTATTTAATTGCTTTAGATATAAGATCTCCCCCCAAACTAAGACCATTAGGCATTTAATTTCTTTTAAAAGCAACACTTCCGATAATTACTCTTAAAATATCAATGAACTCTAAAACTATCACTATTCACAATTTATTACCCGATCTCTAATCTGAAACATGACATATATAATGTGACACCCTCTATCTCAAATATCTCTTCACCTTTTAAGAATGACAACACCCTTACATTAAATTACCAAGCCACCTCTAAAATACATTGAGTTCTACGAGCGCCTTGCCTTTTATTTTCACCCAATCATTACTTCAAAATTATCTAACCAAAAGTCATAAGCAAAGAAACATATATGCCATCAAACTTTAAGTCTTAACCAAGCAGAATATAAAAAAATTCATGGTGAACTAATACTACCCCTCAATGCACTGACTATGATATATAACATGAACTCGAAGTATTATAGACCTAATGTTAGTCTATGTGACAACTTCATCCATAACCGAATATGTGTTGTAACATCGTTAGATATTTCTTGTATTGTTACGTCTAATTAATCCTAATCATCGAAAGCCAAAACCTTTCATTACATCCCAATTTGAAAACTTCCTTAGACCTCCATTTAGCGTTTCGTTACTTTCAGTACCCAACTTTTGAACTCATTTTTATTTTGTTTTCACTCCTCATGCGTATTTTTTTTGTATATCAACAAACTCGATAAAATGTGAGTCAAAAATTTTCTACTCCAAACCAATACTTGAGCCTTTAACATACAAGAGACATTAGGGTGATTATTTGTTAATAATACTTGGATGTAAGCTACTTTAGTTTTCCACAAATTACTCTTCATGTCTTCTCACAACTAGGAGAACTTGCTAATAAAATTTTGTCCCCTAATACTAATACAAATTCAAGTCTTTTAGAGTAAAGATACGAACATTGTAACTATAGGACTACTTCAATATTTCATAAGAAGCAAAAATTATTTGGAATGCAATAACCACTTAATGAACAATATACCCTGTATAATTCTTCGATAGGAAAGAAAATATAATGACGTCAAAGAACCCTTGTAGTATGTAATCACTTAATTAAAATACATAATTAGAGGTAATTAACTCGATCAAATAGGGTTGATAAACACATCAACATCATCATTAAGAATTACCTTTATTCTCTACTCATTCTTAAAGTCTCGCAAGATTATATGCCAGACTTAGAACTCACATATATAATATATCAATATTTAAACTTAATTGTTATCACTAAACATCAAGCTCCATCATCGTATGACTTTGAAAATTTAATTGATAACTATAATAATGTCACCCTTAAACTCAATATCAATTCAATTATAGTCAATTTCTAATATCGATAACCTCAATTTAACCAATTCGAAACTTGAACAAACAAATGCACACATAAATTCCTAAACTCCTATTAAAAGTACATATCCCGTATGATCAACACCACTAATAAGATCAATATAATAGATGTTTCAGAACACCAAGAAATTCACAACTAATGTAACGAAATTACTAAGTGATCATACCAAAACGTAACATCATCTTACAGTCCAAAGACTATTAAGAGTCTCCTTTAACTCCAACTCATTACATTTTAATGACTTTAATTATCATAATCCTTCAAAATATGTCCTAAGATCCCAATTCAACTCGTACACTATAAATTCCTTGTATATATACTCGACTTTCTCTTCTTCTCTTTTTTTTTTGGTACATTTTATTACAACTTTGACTTATAGTTGTAACTTCATGACACCATTATCTTCAAATATAAAACTATTGTATAAGCTTGAATCCATTGATACTCACATTTAACATCTGTATCATATTATCTCTTCTTGTTCTTATTTTTGTTTAAACCTCGTATACTATTGCTTGGACGACTATTAGCCTCAATAGTGTCATCAAGATAACCTAACTTATTATTTAAAAAGATTTTAGACAATAATGCAAAATATTATTAATGTTACACTTGTTCAAGCATATTGATATATGTTTCATATTAAATTGCTCGGAGTCATATCAAACACATTTTACAATATCATTTCATATTTACTTAACAAGTCAACAACTTAAATAGAAATTAAACATTGCATCACTTTATTCTTTCCTTGCGGCTTTAGCAATTTACAACTAAATCAAAAATCACCAATTGGTATCATCACCACAAAATAAATAATAAGAATATTTCATTCTCACTTGACTAATAAGACATCAACTTCAAGAGTAAGAAGAACTGATAAGTTTGTCTCAATAAAATTTAAATAAACTAATAAATATTGAAATTTAAGCACATAATCAACAAATATTGGACACATACTAGTTGAAGTTAAGAAAATATGCATATTTAAACGTATAACTATGTCCAAACACATAATGCAAAAGGTTATACAAGACTCACCCTGAATGTAAATACAAGATGCAGGCCACCAACTTGCTAGGATTTCAAATTCCATTACTTACGTTTGTATAGCGATACCTTATACATAATACGTAATTGCAATAACTATATCATAATTACCACCCATGTTTAAAACTACAAATATGAACATGTCATTCGTTAAGCCACAACAAATCAACCACAAAATCATAGAAATTGATTGCAAAGATTGTACGCATACGCATGAAAATTGCATGTGCAATAATAATCAATATGCCTAAATATGTAAAATGCACCTAAACCTAGTCTACCCATACTCTCAAAATAGTTTAACTATAAAAAAATATAAACAAAACACGAAGCGTTTAAAATAGGAAGCACTGGCTCCGATACCACCTGTAACACCCCTGAATTTCCGACCCTCTAAACGGAACCAAAATCGCAAGGAAACGGAGGAAATTCTGGAGTTACATTTAAAATAAAACAAAAATAAAGAAAAGAAAAAGAAAAAAAAAAGAATGGTTTAATTGATTTAATTTTTGGGATTATAGAAAAACTTCCAAACAAAATCGTGCAGAAATTTCGCCAGCATCTGCCTTGAAATTGGACACACTAAAAGAAAATAAACAATCAATAAAACATAAAAAGAAGAGGCATCAACAACCTTGTAACAAAAATCACAGCGGAATGTTCATCGCCTAATCCTTTGTCGACATGCTAAGCTTGGATCGTGGTTCCAAAGTAAACGCTTGAGTTTGAAGAGAGAAAAAGAATGATAACTATTTAAATCTCACAAACCACAAAACGCAGCGGAGATAACTTATACAAAACGAGGACATGTGTCTCAAGCCAAAAACATAAACAATTTAAATGCAAAGAAACTACGTGTAGCGTCAAAAACAAATATAGCATTGCATGCTTCAATGTTCTCACTGATTCCCCCCGTATGCAATGCATAGAAGCTCCATCACCTGAAATGTCTATCTATGATATCCCCGATGCTCAACGTAAGGTCATAGACCAACGTGTCAAAGCAAGGCCATCAAAGACGAGCCATCAACAATGAAAACAAGCAGTACACGTCAGTAACTAACATCGTATCATAATAAGGCATAATTAACACCGATAGAGTATATAATATGAGGATGATTTCACAACACTCCATGTAACACCCCGTTATTTTATTACGTCATTATTTATTTGTAATAATATTTTTTTTAGAGATTTTCTTTTATTTTAATAATTATTTTGAATTAGTTTATATTTATTATTTATAATTGTATATGAATGCCTAAATATTTATATTAAGAGTATATTTATAATTACATTTTCAAAAAAAAGAGTATATTTATAATTACTCAAATAAAGAGTTGAAATTATCCTTATATTTGTAATTCAAAATTTGCTAGCATATTGAAAGTTAGTAAATATATGATTATAAAAATGGGTTAGAGCTTTGAATTAGGAAAACAAAATAGAAAGAAGAAAGAAATAAAGAAAGAAAGAAAGAAAATAAGAACCCAAAAACCCTTACTCATCTTCATGGCTTCCTCCATCTCCTTCTTCTTCATCTCTTATCCTCAACACCAAGAAGCTGGCAGCAGCAACCGCACCTAACCACCATCGGCAGCAGCAGTGCAAGGCCACCGCCGGCCAGCCGCAGCAGTCGGTGCTGCCCCCCCACGCGCGCCTCTCTCTCTTCTTCCCCTATTTTTGTGAGTTTCCCTTTCTTGTTAATTTAATGTTTTGATTGTAAATTTTTGGGTAAATTCATGAATCTTAGTTTAAATTAAGTTATATTTTGATAGAAATGGTAATGGGTAAATGTTATAAGTGTAGTTTGAATATGAATAATTTAGGGTTTGTATTATGGTTAACAATGAAGGTAGTGTGTACAACTTTTATGTATTTTGGTGATATTTTGGTATTTGGACAGCTTTGTAGAAGCTTTTGAAAAGTGTTATTATCGTGGAATCATGGTGGTTTTGATGGTTAGAAATGGTTAGGGTGATTAGTCACTTTTAATAATTGTTAAATGTTAATTTTATTATGTTTATGGTGATGGATATGACCATTGTTGATGGTTTGGTGGTTAATTATTGTCATTGAAGAATTTGTTAAATACATTGTTGATGTTTTAATTGCCATTGTTAGTTTATTCAATTGTTGGTTCAAGTTGTGTAATGTGGCTAAGTCATAGAAAATTAGTGTTATGAGTTGTCTAAGTTACTAATTACTTTTTTTTATTCTTTGTCACTTCAAACCTTGAGGAATGTGACCAATATGATTAAAAATCATTATCATCATGAATTGAATCATTGAAATCGAGTGTAGTGTATTACATTATACGATTTAGGCCTACATAGTCTTTTTCATATTGCAAATGTGTATGAATTAGATTTTTTATGTTCCCCTTGAACATACCTTGTTTTAGAATGGAATGGAAACTAATGTTAAGGTTAGATTGAATTGATAGTATGATTCATAATTACAATGTTTGTGAGTATGATTAGAGTATGTATTTTTATGAGTTGTGACTTGTAAGGATGGTTGTGGGGGAGTTCTTAGAGCAAGTAGCTCTTAAATGAAGTAAAGTAGACTTACTAGTCTTACTTTAAACATGCATAGGTGTCCAGCTCATAAAAGAAGCTTGAGAACCTTATATTTGGTGGTTGCGAGAACTTTTTGTCTTGCAGTTGCAATTACAGGTACGCACACGCAGTAACTAACTACTACATGCTATTGCTAAAATATTATCGATAGTTGTGATTAAATGCATTATATTAGAAATATGAAGTACTAGCAAGTAAATTTGTATTCATGAATAGCTTTCGGTTTGCGAATCTCTCGAACTTAGAATGAAATAGATGCATAGAATGAAAGTACTAGTAGAAGTTGAGAACAATCCCCCTTATCGATAGATTTACTTGGAGTCTGAATGATTTCTTTACATATGAATTCAAATTGTATATGTGAGATACCGGTGGGCCTTGCGAGCCCCATGGTTCTCATTGATAGAAAAGATATATGTGAGTTACCGGTGGGCCTTGCAAGCCCCATGGTTCTCATTGATAGAAAATATACATGTGAGTTACCGGTGGGACTTACAAGCCCCATGGTTCTCATTGAGAGCAAAGATACATGTGAGTTACCAATGGGCCTTGCAAGCCCCATGGTTCTCATTGATAGCAAAGATACATGTGAGTTACCGGTGGGCCTTGCAAGCTCCATGGTTCTCATTGATAGCAAAGACACATGTGAGTTACCGGTGGGCCTTGCAAGCCCCATGGTTCTCATTGATAGTAAAGGTATGTGTGAGTTACCGGTGGGTCATGCAAACCCCATGGTTCTCATTGATAGGAAGAGTATATTGAGTTTACCGGTGGGTCTTGCAAACCCCATGGTTCTCATTGATGACAAGAGTATGTGTGAGTTATCGGTGGGTCTTGGAAACCTCACGGTTCTCATTGATAGAAAGTTTATTAGTTGATAGAAAGTTCACTCCTTGATTTAAATTTTATTCATTGATAGAAGATTTATAGTTGAGAGAGTTGTGGGTCTTGAAAATCCTAAGGTATTTCATTGATAGAATAATTTATGCTACTGAAAAGTGCCCCGTGGGCTTTGCGAACCTCGAGGGTTCCCTTTCGTTTAAAGATTATGCATGCGTTAAGTTATTTTATGGGAGTCAAGAATCCCAAGGATATATTATGATCACACTGACTTTGAAGTAGACAAGCGTCGTAAAGCCATGCTTTATCATGAGGAGTCAGGTAGTTAGTTAACGCCCTTAGATAAGTTGATATCATACGTGTCTTATAGATATCTTATGGTTTGGAGAAGAGGAGTATCAAGATATACATTCCGCCCATGAACACATGATTCGTGTTGGAAAAGAAGATTTGAGATCAAGAAATATAAATGGATGATGAATAGTTACTAGTTATGTTGTGTTTCACGACATCATCTTTATACAGTTCTATAATATAATGTTAGCTAGTTTGTTGACCTTATTATATTTGATGCTAGTTACTGACGTGTTTGTGTTTATGTTTGATTGTTTGATGACTTTCTATGATTGTCCTGCTATGACACATTGGCGTTTGGTCTGATGTCGAGCAGCAGGAGGATCATGGACAGTCGTAGCAGGTTTTGGAGCTTCTTTTGCATTGCATTGCATTGGGGGAGAGTGATGAGGGCGAAGCATAAACCTGAGTCATACCATTATCTTCTGATTTTGTAGTTCTTGTTTAGTAAACTTTGGTTGTATATGTGTCGTTATGAGGCCTTGGGTCCTCCTTTTTATATTTGTATTTCCGCTGCGTAGTTTATAACTTGTATGGTTTTAAAGAGTCAATTCATTATAAAATGCAAGTGTTGACATTGGAACCACGATCCATGCTTGGCATGTCGATTTGAGAAGCCGGCGATGAACCATTCCGCCGTGGTGTGAGATTTTAAAAGACAATGATGTCTTGGATTAGTTTAATGTTTTTTATTGTGCTAACTGCTCTACCACATGTTCGAGTTTTAGCAGAGATGCTGCCGAAATTTTCACTCACCTTTTTAAAGTTAACCTGTAACATTTATCTAAATTCTTTTCTTTTTCTTTTTATGTAACACCTGAATTTCCTCCCACTCTTTGCGGTTTTGGTTTCGTATAAAGCGTCGGAAATTCAGGGGTGTTATACTCCAAGTGCCGACCATAACCACTAAACATCACTTTCTACTTCTCACTGTCATTTCTATCTTCTTCATTTCTTTTCGACTTCATAACTTTTCGGTATCACTTGAACCAAGAACTTAACCACTTTCAAATATCTATATATATGCGACTAGAGGCCACCATATTGGGGTTTGCATGACCTAAATGGCAACACCTCAACCAAAGGGCGGTGACGGGCCATATCGACGCCCAATGGTAAAGTATGATCATACCCCCGTATAGTGACCACATATATAGATGATCCATGCCTCCGGGAAATTTACCCACTGGGTTACCAAACTAGCGGAGGCAACATACCTAAACGTATGTGACTAGAGGCCACCATATTGGGTTTGCAAGACCCACATGGCAACACCTCAACCAAGGGCGGTGACGGGCCATACCGGCGCCCAATGGTAAAGTATGAACATACCCCCGCACAACGACCATATACTAATGATCTATGCCTTCGAGAACTAAACCCACTAGGGTATCCTAACCAGGGGAACCACAATAATCGAACAAATTTGCTATCTCATCAATAAGGGACTCATTTCCATTACAATCAACCAATTTCTTACTCCATCATTAAGGGACTCATTTCCATTACGATCAACCAATTTCTTACTCCATCACCAAGGGACTCATTCCCATTCAAAAAACATAATTCAAAACTTATCAATAAGGAATCATTCTCATTCCATCTCATATAATCTAACATTCCACTCTTACGACATCAAAACCCATTCTCTACCAACTCTACAAACCAATCCACACGTGAAACAATAACTTAATAATGTTTAATAGCAAATCATAGTCCATATAGCTCATATAATATTGTTACGCAAAGAAAACATATTCAAGATGCATGCAAGTGTTAGCTACTACGTGTACTTACCTACAACTGTAAGATAACAAGTCGCAACAATCACTTCGAAGGAGGTTCTTACGCCCCTCTTATGAACCGGACACCTATACACGTTTAAAGTAAGACTAGTAAGGCTACTCGACTTCCTTTAGAAGTTAATTGCTCTACTAAGTACCCTACTTCGATCCTTAGAAGCCACAACTCATATGAATATGCAATCTAATCATACACCCAACATGTTTACTCACAAACAATGCCATTAATCAATTTAACTATAATATTAGTTTCCATTAAATTCTACAACAACGCAAGCTAAGTTCAAGGGGAAAGATTCAATTTATACACTTTTACAATAAAACAAGACTATGTTGCCTTAAATCGTATAATGTAGTGTATTACACATGACTTCCATAATTCAACTCAAGGTGATAATGATTTTCAAGCATATTTGTTACATTCTTCAAGGTTTGAAGAGACAAAGCAAGAGAACAAAGCAATTAGTAGCTTAGACATCTCATAACCATAACAAGAAATTAGTTTGGTGACAATTGCATACTAATCATATCAATTACAGCTCAACCATGTTTCCACAATTACAATGACGACACTTAATCACCGCGAGCGACACATGATATAACAATTCTTTGTTATTAACTTTATAAAATAATTCTTTACAAGTAATTTCATTACTAATTCTTTACTAGTAATTCTATCACTAATTTTTTATTAGTAATTTTATACAATAATTCTTTATTAGCACTTATCATCACCACAAAACCAACAACAATAACCATATTCACCACCATAAGCATAATTAGTTTATATTTAACTATTAAAAGTGACCAACAACCCTAATTATTATCAATTATCAAAATCACCATTATTAATCAAAAATAACACTTATCAAAAGCTTCAATGAATTTGTCCCAATATCACAAAATCACCAAACTACATAAAAGTAGTACATACTACCTTCAATTTCACCCCGAACACAAACCCTAACTTATTGATTTTCAAATCTCACATCTAACACTTACCCATTACAAATTTTATCAAGATATAAACTAATTTAAACTAAGATTTATGAAATTTACCCGAACTTTAAAGATTTATGAAATTTACCCAAAATGAGGGTAAAGAAGCTTACAAAAATGGAGGAGAGAGAAGAGGTGTGTGGGGATGTGGACAACCACCGGCTGGTGGTTGCTGTTGACAGCGGCCGGTTGCTGGTAGCGGCAGCCACTAGTTGGTGGTGGTGATGGTTTGGTATTGTGAGGGAGGGAGATGGAGGAAGGAAAAAAGTAGGAAGGTATGGAAAATAAGAGTAAGGAGTGTATTTAAATTCAAAAACCCACTCAAACTAGTGTATATTCTCTAAAGTCGCGGATTAAAGTTTAAAGTCAATTATTTTATTTGTGTCAAAAAGTCTTTTTTTTTTTTTTATTGGAATCTATCGGAATAAAAGGAAAAAACAGAAATGAAGGATGGGGTTTTTTCGTTGGCGATATCCTAATTTTTGAATAAAAAAAAAAGAATTCAAAAATAGCTTTTTTAGATCTTTCAATATTTTTTGTGAATCTTTATTAACAATACCCCTTGGATCAAACTATAACGAATCCTTTGTAAATTTAATTTATACGAAATCGTGTATTTTCTTGTAGTAGAAGCAAAATAAAGAAAAAAAGATGACGAATACTAAAGTAAAGTTGATTATCATATATTATATGTAGAAAGTGAATTTCTTTTGTAGTTCTACATTCCTTGTACTTCTTATATACTATATTAATTATATTAATTTTATAGAATTAGAATTCTAATTAATTTATTAATATAATAGGAATAACATAATAACAACAAAAAATATAACAAACAGGTAAAAATACAATACAATTATAGTAAATCAAGGTAATAACTATGAACTTTCCCTCTATTTTTGTGCCTTTAGTAGGCCTAGTATTTCCGGCAATTGCAATGGCTTCTTTATTTATTTATGTTCAAAAAAATAAGATTGTTTAGATTTTCGGGTTCAAATACAATAATAATAATAATAATAATAATAATAATAACTGACTACTTATAAAAAACCATAAATATTTCCTGGTATCTCACAAGTGAGGTCCAGTGGGGGTTTTCTTTTTCTTGAAAGATCTAAAATCATACCCATACTCAATTGAGGATTATATATATATATATATATATATATATATATATATATATATATATATATATATATATATATATATATATATATATATATATATATATATATATATATATATATATATATATATATTATATATATATATATATATTTTGAAAATTTGGAAATGTATAAATAATGAAAGACATGGACACGAGACTTGGGAGCTCCAAGACCAGCGACATAAAATACCCCATATATATAAATATATATATATATATATATATATATATATATATATATATATATATATATATATATATATATATATATATATATATATATATATATATATATATGTATATATATATATAAAGGCTAATTCAATTATTCGATAGTATATATATTACAAACATTTTTCCAAATCATTTAAAGTATAATATTAACGTTTTAAATTACGGGGTGTTACATTCTGGTTTGGGACTTTTTAATGTTTTACAAAATGTTTTGAAATCTCTTGGTCTTTATGTGAATGATGTAAGGGGTCAAGTTTATGACAATGGCTCAAATATGAAGGGTAAACATCGAGGAGTTCAAAGTCGATTTTTAAAAATGTTTCCAAAAGCCTTACACATGCCTTGTGCATGTGATAGTTTGAATTTGTGAGTGACATGACTTATTCTTGTGAACATGCTATCTTATATTTTGGTTGTTTTCAACACATTTATTCTTTATTTTCAACTTCTACAAAAATGAGATATTTTACTTGAACATGTACTTGGATTAGTTTTAAAGTCTTTGTATAACACTCGATGGGAAAGTAGCTAGGATAAAGAGTGTTAAGGCTATTAGATTTCAAACTCCCCAAATAAGAAAAGCTTTGTTAAAATTTTTTGAATCTTGTGAAGATGCAAAATCAAAGAGTGAAGCTAACAGTTTCGCTAAAGCACTTAATAAATTTCAGTTTATTCATGATTTGGTGATTTGGTATGATATTCTATTTGTTGTAAATATAGTGAGTAAGAAATTGCAAAATAAGTCCATTTGCATGAACACTTGTATGCAACAAGAAGTATACTATTGTCTTTTAAAACCTATAGGGAAGAAGGTCTTCCTAGTAGTTTAGAAATTGCTATAACTATTGCACTTGAAATGTACATAGAGCAAAACTATCTCGCTAAACGTCATATTGTTAGAAAACGACAATTTGATAAAATTAGTGAGGATGAACAAATTAAATCACTGGATGAAATTTTTAGAGCCAAGTTTTTTTATGTTGTTGTTGACATAGCAATCTCTTCTTTGGATACAAGATTTGAGCAATTGAAGGCATTTGAAAATATTTTTGGATTTTTGTTTAATTTAAATAGATTGAAAGCATTGAATGATAATGATTTAAGAGGTTTTTGTGCTAATTTTCACTCTACATTTTCGAATGTTGATTCGTCTGATGTTGATTTTGATGATTTTTATTCTAAACTAAAAGTGCTAAAAATGACTCTTCCAAATTAGCCAATGTCTACTAATGATATTTTTACGTTTTTAAAGTTTGCAGATTGTTATCCAAATGTTTTAATTGCTTATAGAATATTTTCAACTTTGCTTGTAATTGTAACATCAGTAGAAAGAAGCTTTTCAAAGCTAAAACTAATTAAAACGTATTTAAGGTCTTCAACATCACAAGAGAAATTGAATGATTTGACCATATTATCAGTTGAGTGAGAATTATTAGCAAAAATTGATACAGATGTTATTATTATTGATTTTGCTTCTCAAAATCTTCGTACGAACCATTTTATGTGATTTGTTTAGGTCTTTGTTGGTGATGATACAAGGAGATTGCTTTAGGAATAATGGAGTGGATGAAGATTGATGGAATATAATTGAATTTTGCTTTAGTGATTAATCATATTTTCGTGCGGTAATGTTTATTTTTGAAAATATTATTAAAGGACCGCATTTTCCTATTTTACATAGGGCCCATGAAATGTCAGGAGCGACACTAATGATTAGGGATGGCAATGGGTTGGACTCTGCTCTGATTATACATACTCCGACTTTGCTCCGGATAATAGTCGGACTTTTGTTTTCAGTCCACCACCACTCGGAGTCGGATTATGCATACTCCATGTTCGCCCCGACTCGGACTCTCGGATCTCCAACGGAGTCGAATGCAGAGTCAGATTATTATCAAAAAATATCGTTGTGATATTGTACTAATGGTTTTAAAGCATACAAAATTAACAAAATATATTTTTCATATACAATTTAACAAATAAATTTTATTTCTCTTGATTTTATTTGTATTATCTTGATCCATTAATCTAAATAAAAATACCAAGTATTTTTTGAAATTCGAAAATTACAATTAGTATAAGAGATAGCTTGAATTAGTCATATCTAGAGTTGAAACAAAATATTAGTGTAAAAGTCAAATTCAAAGTCGGATGTCCTTCAGGGTCGAAGTTGGGTCGAAGTCTCGGATTTTTAATAAGATCCAACTCCGGTCCGTCTCTAACTCGGACTCGGATCGTAAAGTCGAAGTCGGATGACTTTTTCCTCGGACTCAAATCGGATTATTTTCCTCGGATCGAGTCGGACTAGGATCGGATTCGGGCTGAATTGCCATCCCTACTAATGATATCCATTGAAACTCAGAATTTCTTTATGTAATGTTTAGTAACGACGATTTTATTTGAAACTTTAGAATTGGCTTAAATTTATCATTTGGCAAAATTTTCAAATTTTCGAATTTTCAAATTTTCAAATTTTTAAATTTTCAAACGTTCATCCTAACACCGTTTTTAAAGTACAAGTATGTTGTTCTCTTCTCATACAAGGAACAAGTGTTGAAATCCCTAATTTGACATTACTCATAAGCTTATTACCTTATGTTTAACAAATTAATGATAGTCCTAATAATTGATGCCACTGGTCAAGTATTAGATTGTAAGTTTACGAGGGAGCATTTACTGTAGTTCTTTAAAGGCCATGGCATAGATAAGTTTGAAAATGAAGCATTTTTTTCTTTTTAAATATTAAAATAGCTTGGGATTTTTTTATTAAGCAAACATATAAGATTGACGATCAACCCAACTTTAACGGTCAAACGAATGTTTTTCATTAGTTAGTAGGTTTTTTACAAATATATAACTTTTTATGAATATCTTGTAAAAAAAATTATTATAGGTCGTAGATCGTTTTTTAAGGTAGTTTTTAACAATTTTCGTCATTATTTACATTATTAATTATTAATTATTATCAAACCATTTTAGCTCCTTATATTTATTACACATTTTAACTAGTTGTAGATTTTTAATTCAAAAATAGAATAAAGTGTAATAAAGGGATAATAACCTCAAAACTAATTTGTTGTTAATCTATATCTTAGGAGGTTGGACTTATATAGATATATAGGCTGTACCAAAATGACAACCACCTCATTTTACTCATAATTAAACTCAAATTTACCATCATGTTTATATTATAGTTAAATATATTATAAAAAATTAATCTCATATTTAAAGCTTTGGTGATAAAAAATTTGTTTGAAAGTGGGTGATAATAAATTAAATAGCTGGTTGAAAGATGGGTCTAATACGCATCGCATTACCGTTAGTGGTTGTAATGTGCGGCGTTTTGTTTCAATCTACCAGTGCATTGATTCATGTTGTAGGAGGAGTTGCAGGTTGGGAAATTCCTCCAAATAAAATCTTTTATGAAGATTGGGCTAAACCTAGAGTTTTTGGTGCTGGTGATAAATTAGGTCAGTTTTTCCAATTGTGTTTTCGTGTTGGATTTTTATTATTTTTTGTTCTTTTAATTGTAATCTATCAATTTTATGTTTTTGTGATTGAAAATAAGGAAACCATTGTACATAGGATAGAAAATTTTTTGCATGACTTTATATACAAATTTATAGAAAGAATAAATAAATAAATTTTCTTAAAATCAATATTTTGTAGCTCTGCTGCTCTGGCTGCTGGTTGTTAGGCCCTAGGCTTTATTTTTTGGAAAAATTACATAAAATAATCCAAACTTTTTACGAATTTCCTATAATAATTCCACATATTAATTAATCATTAATAATGCCAACTTTGAGGGCATTTTCATAGAGTAAACCTGGTAATCGGATTACTTGCTATAACAAATTTTATTTTCTAAAAGAAATAAATAAAACAAAATGTTTAAAATGTTAAATTTTTTGTTATTATTTTGGATTTTTTATGTAAATTTAAAAATTTCATTCCACGTAATATCTTATCTTATGCTATCATTGAAAAGGCCTGATTGTGTTTTCATGTAGTTGTTTTGACGAGTTGACCGATTATAAAATTTATTTTTCAAAAAAAGTATCTTTTATCTCAATCATGGATTGATATCCAAATATTTCTAATAAACATTTTACTTTTTGGGATAAGTTATTCGTTTTTAGGAAAATAACATGAGAAATGGTTCTTGTGTTAGTTACAGAGCAAATATTAGTTTCTAGATAACTTATTATCAAAGCAATGGTTTACGATGATATGGTAAAGATCGGTGCTAAGGATGTTGAGCCGGAGTTTATTGTATAACACTTGTGTTTTTGTACGTTAATTCATAAATACTTATATGTTTGTATAACTAGTGTTTTCGAATTCCAAATCTATCTTAAAAGGGGATGTGATAGAAGTATACTAGTTTAAAATATTATAAGGTTAACGAAAAATTATAAGAACTACCTAATCTATACTCCTTTTTATAAAAAAACTACCTTATCTAAAATTTTTTGCCAAAAACTACCTAATATAACACAAAAGTTTGCAAATGACTACTTTTTAACGAATATCGTTAGTTCACTGTTAGTTTAAAACTTTGACTAGCACGCCTGTGGCACGTGATGTTGTAAGATCGCCTAATCCGTAGGGGTTCTTACAATCTAAACACGAGATGAAGGAACGATGATGAATGAGCAATGGAAGGGATGGAGATGATGACTATGTCGAATGAACAATGGAGGGGAAAGTTTCTGATTTTTGTGTTTTCTTTTTAAGATTTTCGAACAACAAAATAAAGGATAGCAATGGCTCAATCGAGACTCACTATGAATCCACGTAGCAAAAATCGACGCTATTAAGAACCAAGGTGTACGCGCCAATTACACCAAGATGAAAGAACTTTTGCAATATGAATCCAATCCAAGAATCATTAAACAACGAGAGTTTCAAACATAAATGCTTCAGGTTTTCTTAATTCATCAAATCTAAAAATACATAAGAAACTACGCTATTTATAAGAAAAATAAAACGAAAACTAACTAGAAAGTCGACTCCCACAACCCTACCAAACGGTTGTAAACCATGTGGAAGTTACACACTTAAGTGGCCGGTTGTCCTTGCTTGGAAACCGTCACTTTTTTGAGTAACTACTCACGTAACTTCCGCCCACTTGTTTATTACAAAACCGACTACAAAACCGACTCTTAACTTACTTAAAAATTCAGAAATAAACTACTAAAAGAAACCGAAAATAACTTCCTAATAATCCAAAATAAGCTACCTATTTTTTTGATTTTCTAAAAGAAAAACTACCTAGCAAAAATAGACTAAGAGACTTCAAGGCTTGGTCTTTCTTGACATGACTAGAAAGGCGCCACTTTCTGATTGTAGTTCTTGCGTTTGACTTGACTTCCCCATTTGATTAACTTTCGGGTATGACTATGACTATGACTTTGACTTTGATTTTCATCCTTGACTTCTTCTTGACTTGACTCAAATAAAATACATGTCATATTTTTTTGTTTTTCTAGAATAACATAAAATACTAAATACATAAATGGACCGACTTACAAAGCTTGAAATAAAACAAGAAACAAAACATGAAACGAAACTTAAAGCAACAGAATTCAGAATTTCATGTAGTGAAACTTGATTATGGATGATCCTTGAATGGGAGACTATATGAGTGATGAATTCACGAGGGTTAGGTGCTAACATTCTCTCCTGTTTCGGCAGAGTTTGTCCTCAAACTTGATTGGGTAAGTGTAGAACCGGATCTAACCTTCTTCGGAGTGGTCGAACGTTCTTGTACCCATCTTAGTTGAATCGAGTTCGAGAGTGATCTTACCCATCTTAGTTGAACGAGTAGGTATTAGCATATCCATCATAAATGACTCGCCTATCGAATAACCATGGCCTGCCGAATAGAACATGGCAAGCGTCCATGGGTATGACATCGCACCAAATTTCCTCTTTGTGTTTTTTCCAATGGTAATGGATAGGAATACACATCACGAGATTTGTAATCCGTCGCTTTGATTTAGCCATTGAACAACATAAGGATGAGGAGAGGTCGAGAATTACAACTTATCTATTAGAACTTGCGAAGCTATATTTGCACAACTTCCTCCGTCAATGATTAGAGAATAAACTTCTTCACCAATAGTGCACCTCTTGTGGAAAATCGCCTCTCTTTGATCACTTGGAGGGGTGGTCGAACTAATTGACAAAGCCTTGCGAGTCATCAAACACTCGCCTTTGTATTTCTCTTTCCACTTCTTCTTCTTCTTCTTCTTCTTCTTCTTCTTCTTCTTCTTCTTCTTCGTCTTGTGTTTCTTCTTCTTCTTCTTGTTCTTCTTCTTCTTCTTCATCATCAATTTGTATTTCTCTTTCCTTCTTCTGCATAATCGTGTAATTTTTTGTCGTACCCTTCTGGATAAATCGGTTCATAATCACTAACTGAAAGTGTTGTTGATACTGATGGAGTTGAAGTGGCCCTTCTTTTGGAGCTAAAACCTCACAAAGATTTTGCCACTTTAGTAACTTTTTTAGAGGTTTTTTAAAAAAATTAAATTAAGACATGATAATATTGAAATAATAATGTAATCAAGAAATTAATAAAAAAATAAAAGAATAATTATGTAATTAAGGAATAATTAAAAGAATAATTATGTAATTAATAAATAATTAAAAGACTAATAATGTAATTAAGAGAAAAATTGCGTAATTAAGTAGAGACAGATAGTAGAGAGAGTAGGAGAAGAGATGAGTTGTGAATGGAAAGATTGAAAGTGATGGGCTGGGTGAACCGCACGGTTCCGGTTCCAGTTCCAAGGAATCGTTGGGCCAGGTGAACCGTTTCGGTCCGGATCCCGGTTCCGGGGCGGTTCCATAGAGCCGTTGGTTCGGGTGAACCGATTCAGACCGGGTGAACCAGCCCGCGGTTCTTTAGTCCGGTTCTGACGGTTTTTTTGCGGCGGTTCTACGGTTCCGACAACTTTTTTCTTGCGGGTTCACGATTTCGCGGTTCGGGCCGGTTCGGAACCTGTCGTGAACGGTTCCTGATCCGGGACCGGTTTCAAGCAGTTTGGGACTGATTCGGTGCCGGGTAACCAGCTCCGTGGCCATCGCCACCTGCAACCAGAGTAAAATATCGATAGGTGGACTTTTGATCATCTCTATCTCCTGCCCAATCTGCATCTATATAAGCCAAAATATCAAAGTGACCACTGAGTAGAATACCTCTGCTACTAGTACCCTTTAGATACCTCCAAATCCTCATGACTGCTGTCATATGATGTATTTGTGGTCGATGCATGAATTTGCTTACTACCCCAACTGTATATGCAATGTCTGGTCGGGTATGAGACAGGTAAATGAGTTTGCCGACCATTCTTTGATATTTTCCTCTGTTTGCTAGTTTTACTTCGTCAATCATCTGAAGACCATGGTTATCTACAATAAGTGTAACTACCAGTTTACAATCGAGCATGCATGTTGCTGCTAATAAGTCAAGAATATATTTTGTGTTGCTAATGTAGATGCCTCCTTTTGATCTTAAAACCTTAATACCAAAGAAGTACTTAAGCTGCCCTAAGTCCTTCATTTTGAATTCGCAGGGCAACTATTTTTTGAGTGCACTAATTTCTTCCTCGTCATCCCTTATGATTATTATATCATCCACATAGATTACTAAGCATGTTATACGATCATTTTGCCTCTTAAGGAACAATGTGTGATCGGAATTGCTGTACTTGTACCCAAACTTTATCATAGCTGTAGTGAATCTCCCAAACTATGCCCTTTGAGATTGTTTTAGACTATAGAGAGCCTTTCTCAACTTGCATCCTTCTTTAGACTTGTAAACATTTGAGAATTCAGGAGGTGCTTTCATGTATACTTCTTCCTCTATCATTCCATGTAAGAACGCATCCTTCACACTGAATTGTTCCAGAGGTCAATCTTTGTTTGCAGCTATCGAGAATAAAACCTATTATCGAGAATAAAACTCGAATAGTATCAATTTTAGCAACCGAAGAGAAAGTTTCGGAGTAATCTACTCTATAGGTTTGGGTGTATCCTTGTGCAACGAATTGGGCCTTATATCTCTCAATAGTTCCATTGACTCGATATTTGATAGAATATACCCATCTACACCCCATTGTTTTCTGGCCTTTAGGTATTTCACATTTCTCCCATGTCTCACTATTGTCTAAGGTTGTGATTTCTTCTTTCATTGCCTGTTTCCATTTCGGATCGTGAAGAACCTCCTAAATATTTCTAGGTATATCACTTGAGTAAAGGGAAGCATTAAAGGCCATAGTTGTTTTAGAGAGGGCTTTATTACTCTTTTTACTGATTGGGTACTTAGATCTCAGTGCTTCGAACTCCAGATCATATCTCTTTGGAGGAACTCCCCTTGTGCTTATAAGTGGCAACTCATACCTGTTTGGCATACTAACAGTGACAATATCAATAGGGTTATTATCAATAGTGTCTATTTGCTCAAAAGGTACGTTAAAAGGATTCTCTGGAGAACTTGGATGCTCATTGGGAGGGACTGGACAATAGTACAGAGGAGATACTAATTCTTCTGATAGATCGGTAGTCTTATCACTTGCTCTTCTGATACAATAGTAAAGAGGAGAGCTAGACTGGGTATGATAGAAAGTGTCTTCATAGAAGTGACAATCCATAGTGGTATACATGCGATTATGGATCGGATCAAAACATCGATACCCTTTCTGAGTTACCCCATATCCAAGAAAAACACATTTAATAGACCGAGGTTCAAGTTTGGTACGATTGTTTTAGGGAAGATGGACAAAAACAACTCAACTAAATATACGATGTGGTAAGGAATGATAAGAAGGAAGAGACACAAAAGTCCCTAAAGTAGAAATGGGTGTTTTGTAGTTCAATGGTTTAGAAGGGAGATGGTTGGTGAGATATGTTGCTGTAACAAAGGATTCAGGCTAGAAATAAGCTCGAGAATGAGATTCAATAACAAGAGCTCGGGATATTTCAAGTAAAGTATGATTTTGATAAAAATTAAATAAATGGTTTTAAGTTTTTAATAAGTTAAAGAAGGATGACCCAAGCGCCGATGCCACATCCAGAGGTAACGACCTAAGTAACCACCAGAAAGAAAAGCTTGACAATTTTGAGTCGTTCAATCCACATTCCACATTATATAAACCTCCTTGTTCAGTTCCATGTCTAAAGACTATCCCGATCACAACATCGTGCACAATACAACCACCTGATGTCATATGAACAATACAATTTAATTTCTTAGCTAATTGACTAACAAACGGAAGTTTATTAGTTAAAATAGGAATTAAAAGACAAATTTTCAAATTTATGGATGAAGAAACATCAACAGAGCTAGCCCGAGTAACATCAACACAATCACCATTTCTAGTTTGTATATTAGTGCAGGGAGTATGAGAAATAGAGAGAAGATCAGAGGATTCATAAGTCATAGTATCTGTGGCACCGCAATCAAATATCCAAGAGGAATGTTTGATTTCACAAATGAAAGCTACATTTGGGTTAGAAGAGGAAATAGGTGTGGGTTTAGTGTGGGACACGGATCTATGGGTGAATAAAACGGGTGTGGGGTTTTTTTGGAGTTTGGTGTTTGGTTAAAAAAGGGGTTATTTTTGGAATCCCTCCATTCCCCTCTCTCAATGTCTGACTTCTCCCTCTCTCTTTCCTTGTGAGATCTACCTCTGTGATTACCGCCATTGACGGTTATCTTGCTTCCTTCACCATTTTTTTCGTGACCAGGTAAGATCTCATCTCTTATAATAGCTGGTTCATGGGTTGGTTCACTGTCGCTAGGAAGGACAACTGCAAGGTTTATCTTGCCGCCGGTATCTGTAACTATGGCCTTGGTGGCGGCTCTCATTTGCTTATGTTCATCCCACTACTCTGGGTACCCCACTAATTTAAAGCAACCTGCCTTTGTATGCCTAGATCCTCCAAAGTAGGTACATTTACGGTGGGTTTTATCTTCAATGTCATTCCGGAATAGGTATTTTTCGACCGGTGTTTTGTCGTAAATCCATGACCAATCTCTGAGGGATTTGACCCCAATGATGAGGCGCCGACTATAATGCCACGTCGGGCTATTTCATGGAGAATAGTGGCGTAGAAGGTGTCAACGGTTGGTAATGGGTCTTAGTGAAGTAGATCGAGATGTTCTTTGTCAAAATTATCATTAATTCCGGCAAGGAATTGAAATGGCCTTTGTTGTTGAATGTAAACATTAAAGAGAGTCTTGTCTTCATCATGTTTCATGGGATTGGGTTTTCGGCGGTCGATCTCAGCCCAAAGATTTTTAACCTTTCCGAAAAACACTTCGATTGAGTCAGTATTCTGTTTAAGTGATGTTGCTTTGGTGTTGAGATCAAAAATTTGGTTAGCGAGATCGATGCCGATGTTGGCGATTAGCCAAGAAGGAACAGTTGAATCCCGTTGTTTCCATTGTGAATATAAGGGATCCGTGGGTTCGGGGGGAGCAACAGTGATGTTACTGAGCCGCCCCTAGTTTCTATGGCGATGTAACTATTTTGGTATGTAAGTTTTTCACCAATTTTGAATTCTGGTGCTGGCAGATCGGAATTTGGGTAGTTTGGTTGATTTTTTGGAATAATCGAAATATGTGTTCCATTTGTTTATTTGTGATAAGTTGTTAATTTGTTTTTGGGGTTGGATTTGTTTCATGCATGGCGCATGATAACAACTGGGTAAATGATGATGCTGAAAAAAAGGTTTTCGAATCCTGATTGAACCTTACGTCTCTAATACCATGAAAAGAATAAAAAACAGCGGAAATATAGGTTTAAGTGAATACTAACCTTGTATTCAGTTTCACAATGATACAATGTCTCTATAAATACATTGATTAGGAAGCTTATTAAGAAAAATATTAAGAGAAGAATAAAATTAGAAAAATAATCTCAATGATCCTAATTCCTATAATTATGCACTTTTCTACAATCATGACAACTGACAACCATTAATGATATCACGTTCAGAAATCATATTATTTATTGTTTGCGGTATCTATCATACACATTTTCGTAAACAAATATTAAACACAATTCCAAAGTGTAACTTGTTAATGATAAATGCATGGGGACATTGCAGTTTTTCCATACAGAATGGGAGCACACAATGTAATACAAGTAAACAAGGCAGATTTTGACAAATGCGGCCATGGTAATGTAATAAACCAGTTCTTTAAGGGTCCAACCGTGATCCAACTCAATGCTACTGGCGACTACTACTTTTATAGCGGTGTTGGAACCCACTGTGAAATGGGTCAGAAACTCCACGTCCAGGTCATCCCGGGCAAAGGTTACTCGGGTCGCGGGACCCGATTCCTCGCGTTTGTGTCCCGTCAACTATGGGGACAGACTTAAGTTTTGGGCTGGCTTGACATATGTTCTGCTCTACTAAGAATCGTATGCAGTTTGTTCATTTAAACTTGAACAATTTTCTAAACTCTTTAATTAAAGGACGTTTGATGTTACATGTATAACCTTTTGGGTTTTAATATGATTATGAAATTTTTTATTGTTTAATTTGTTTGTAGTTATCATGTGAACTGCTATGTATTATGCTAGGCATATTATATGCCTAGCATGTAGGTAAATTTTGATGTAAGCCATCACTTTATAATATTTTATCACTCAAATTGCTTTTTCCTTGGCGGACACACTTAATTTTGAAAGTTTTATTGTAAGCCCTTCCATAACTTAAAAATCTACACTGGAGCAAGTAAGGATATGTGTAGGGGTCCAACTAAGGTGCTCTGCAAATCCTTCAAAATTATCATGATGAATATCATTTATTAAAAAAAGTAACTGCAAGTTCATTCAAAGAAGCATCAATACTTTATAAAAAAGTTTTAATGAAGTGGGAAGATCAAGACTTTTAGACTTCTAAACTTTAAAAGAGATTTCGTAATCTAAGTATCGCGTCTAGAGAAAATAAACATCATTATATGATTTGTACACAAGTATCACGAATGTATTCAATCAAATGAAGATGTAAAAAGATGATATGGGTTGGCTATGTCTCGAACAATAACCAATCTATATTGACACGTTAAGTTGCTGTTAAGTTTTCAATCGAATTGTTTTATGATTTTTTGTGTTTTTTTTGAAACAAGAAAATCAAAAAGGATATGTTGACTGAATCAACTAAAGATGGCTGAACTAAAGGTTTAATTCGATATAGAATTACCACGAATTAAAACTAAGGGCTCCTAAGAACACATTTTAATTTCAAGTAAAACACAGTTTTGGGGTTTTAATCTTGTGTTATATTATTAATCATTGACAGGAACAGTGTATATATACATCAAGCTGCCTAGGGTTACCGAAAATAAACAATTACAAATAGGACAACTTCTATATTTACAAATATACCGAATATATTAATTTCCATATTCTAACACTCCCCCTCAAGTTGAGTCATTGGGTCTCCGATCCAATACCCAACTTGCACAAAACTTCCTCAAACAATTGTGCACCCGCTGCTTTCGTAAGAATATCTGCGAGTTGGTCCTTGGACTTCACATGTGGTAGCATGATTACGTCTGCTTGTAGCTTCTCTTTTATGTAATGTTTGTCAAATTCAACATGTTTTGTTCTATCGTACTAGACAGGGTTCTCTGAAATCTTAATGGCAGCTTGATTATCACAATATAGTTCACTGCTCTCTTTAGGAGTAAACCAAGTTCTGTTAACAACTTTCTGAGCCACAAGATCTCCATAATTCCCTTTACAACTCCTCTGAACTCTGCTTCTGCACTCAATAATGCAACAACTTTCTGTTTTTTACTTCTCCATGTTACCAAGTTTCCTCCTACGAGAGTGAAGTACCCTGAGGTTGATTTTCAGTCATCTCTATCACTTGCCCAATCTCCGTCTGTGTACGCAATGAGGCTTAAATGACCATTTTTCTAATATAGGACTCCTCTCCCGGGGGTTCCTTTATGATATCTTAGAATGTGAAAAACTTCTCCATTTGTTGAACCTGTGGTTTATGCATGAATCGACTAACCACAACTACTTCATACGCAATATCTGGTCTTGTATGGGCTAAGTAAATCAACTTGCCCACCAATCTCTGGTACTACATACGATCTTCTAGTTCTCCTCCTTCAAGTATTTGTAATCCATGATTCATCTTTATCGGAGTCTCAACAGGTTTGCAATCCACCATCCCGGTCTCAGCTAATAAGTCTAGGATATACTTCTTTTGGGATATGAAGATTCCTTTGTTTGATCTTAGGACTTCGATACCCAAGAAGTATTTGAGCCTACCAAGATCTTTCATCTCGAATTCCTGGAACAATTTGTGCTTACGGTTCTCAATCTCAACCTTATCATATCCAGTGATGATCATGTCATCAACATAGATTGTTAGAGATGTTATCTTTCCTCCTCTTCTTCTAAGGAACAGAGTGTGATCAGAGTGACTTTGTATGTATCCAAATCTCCTCATAGCAGATGTAAACCTCCTAAACCATGCCCTAGGAGATTGTTTCAACCCATATAATGCCTTTTTTCCGACCTTCTTTCTCTGAGAATTCTGAAGTAAATCCTGGTGGTGCCTCTATGTACACTTCTTCCTGTAACTCCCCATGAAGAAAGGCCTTCTTCACATCAAACTGATGAAAAGGCCGATCTAGATTCGCTGCTATACTGAATAGAACTCGGATAGAATCAAGCTTTATATCGTTCAATTGTTCCATCTGCTCTGTATTTGACTGTAAAGACCCATTTGCATCCAACAACCCTTTTTGTACTCGGTAGATCACATTTCTCCCAAGTGTCGTTCTTTTTTAGAGCACTTATTTTTTCTTTCATTGCTTTTCGCCAATGATCTTTTGCAAGAGCTTCTTAGACTGTTGCAGGGCGTTTAGTGCTATATAGTGCAATATTGAATGCCAATGCACTCTGTGACATATTCCCTTTAATTGGTTGTTCGATAGGATACCTCGAGCATTTAGCTTCGTACTCTGGATCATATCTTCTTGGAGGAATACCTCATGTAGCCCGAGGTGGTAAAACATATAATTGTTCCTTATTTCCCTTATTCACATGAGAAACTGTTTCCATACTATTTTCTACAACTTCTATTTCAATCATAGAAGCACCATCGACAATATAAACAATTTCAATACTATTATCTAGACTACTCACCTGATGATTAGACAGAACTGGTGGAGTTGAAGAGAGTTGAACATCTCAATCCCTGACCATAAGGCCTTTGCTGTTGGAAAATCAAGAAATTGATTAACCAAGTTAGTGTCTATGTTCTCTAATATCCATGAAATGACAATCAAGTCATATCGTGTCCATTGCTTGTACTCTGGGTCGTTTTTGGCCGGTGGATCAGCGGTGATGTGCTTGAACCTTCTATGGCCATTAATGGCCAGTTGCATCACCCTGGACTATTTGGTATAATTTTGATTTGTCAATTTTTCGGATATTGTGGGGGTTTGGGTGTTGGTGATTGGTTCGATGGGCTGTTTTTTGGGGTTTAATTGTTGAAACAGTTGTAACCATTGCCCCATCGTAACTAGTTGGTCTGCTGCTACAATGGTTTTTGTTTCGTCTTCCATTTTTTCGGTTTTCTGATTTTTTACAGGTAAGTTTTGGTATGTGATGAAGTCGCAAAAACGATTTCGAATCGTTACTGCTCTGATACCATGATTTCAAGTAAAACACCGTTTTGGGGTTTTAATCTTGTGTTATATTATTCATCATTGACAGGAACAATGTATATATACATCAAGCTACCTAGGGTTACTGAAAATAAACGATTACAAATATGACAACTTCTGTATTTACAAATATACAGAATATATTAATTTCTATATTGTAACACATTTAATCTTTAGCCAAAAGAATGAAAAGCATAGGAACTTCAAATTACTTTCAACTAATCCAAGTTAAAAATAAATTACAAATAAAGAATAAGAATTGCTCAAAGGTTTAATGTTATTTCAAAAGTTGATGAATTAATCGTTTACAAAGCAGAAGCTAAGTTATTCATACTACAAGAAATTCAGCTATAATGCCTATGAAAATAATCTAAATGTGCAAAAGATTACACAAATGTTGCTAAATAAAATTCAGATTTGCTCCACTTTCTAACGGCTAGTAATTAAGCAATATTGTGCAAATATTATCTCTTCATTCTCCAAGAATTAATTGGGTTGTTTATCTTCATGGAAATCAAATAATGGGGCTGATTTTTGGCTTTTTGATGATTTCATGGCTGATTGCTTTGGCTTCGTTCTATATTCACAAGCTTCGTAATCTTCGAACCAATTGAACGCTTTTATATTTAAAGACTCGACAAACAAAAAAACAAAAAATTACAACTCAACTATTTAAACATGAGACATGATTAAGCTTGATCCTAACCCTAGTTTAATCATCTCTAAGACTTTATTTTATTGTAAAATTGAAAAATACAGAAAAAGACTAAAAAAAACTCAAAAATAAAATAAAAGACCTATATAATAAAACGACTCAATTTAAAGAAGAATTAGTTCATGACTACCAAAATTAAGATAATAAAAAAGACTCAATTAGAAAGACTTAACTAATGATGCAACATAATATAATAATGTGAACTAAAAGAACAACTAAGATATTAGATTATTTACTTTATAATGTGAACCAAAAGACTCAAAATTAGCTTAAAACTTTAAAATAACCAACCCTAAATATTGAACAAGTTGAAATTTGGAATAGTTAACGTTGGGATGGATTGATCTACATCAGAAGATGAGATTAATAAAGAAGATGTTGTCAACAAAGTCCTTAGCATAGTGACATAAGTATATGATAGTGGGACCGATGTGATTGAATGTACAAATGACTTATAAACTTTAATAGGATTAGAGGTGGTAACCATGATGAAAGCTCCAGAAGAAAAAGACGAGTCTGATATAAGCATTTCATACAAGCCACAAAAAAGCAAGAATGACAAAACGCAGGAGGTCGACAACAATCTATGTCTAGTTATATGCTAAAGAAGAAAATGCAGCTGAAAAGAAAGGTAAGTTTTCACAATATCGAATTTATTAGAGAACTAGTTACCCAGAGAGTGATTGCAGAAGGAAAGGAAAGCCTCTGTGTAATCATTGCAAGTGATTTGAACATGTATATAAAGATTTCAAAAGGAAGAAGAATCAATCACAAGCGCAAGCACAAGTTTTGAAAAAAGTTGGTCACTTTTCAATGTGCATGAAGATGGCCAAGAATTATCTTATGAATGATTAATTGACAATGAAATTAGTAACAAAAAATGACAAAAGATCCATCTAATTTTACCCAATTCCATACGCCAGTAAAATTCCTATCTAATTGAGGAATAAAGTTTCCTTGATTCAAGTGGCAAAGGCATAATTGCGATAGAAACTTGTAATGGACTAATACACATCAAGAAAGTCTTGTATGTACAATATTTGAGCAAGGTATTAATCAGTGTAAGGTAATTTATAGGTCATGCGTACATCATTCATTTTCAAGTTAATATCTAAAATATTTTAGATCCATCTTGAAATGAAATAACAAGTATCCTTTGAATGATAAAAGTTTCATATTGTATTAGACATATGCAACCCATTATGATCTTAATTATAGCCAAAGTAGATAAGTCTACAACAAGAAATTAAGTCTCCTAGTACTCTAGCCAAATCTCTAAAACCTAAATCAGAAAATAATAATGTTATTGTTCCTAGAGAAAAAAAGCATATCACAAAATTATATGCTAACTAGATTTCCAAAAGTGGATAAGATTGGAGATTTTGAGTCATTTGAATCACACTACAACATTTAATTTATATGTCGTTACTTCAAATAGAAAGTTAAGGTAGAAGAAGAGATTTAATGAGTGAGAACAATGAGACATGAGAACCCTTGGAGAACCCACTTTGTTGAATCGACCCCTTGATTGATCCATCATTATCATATGTTATGAGGGAAGGAAAAATTGTATGTTTATCATGGATCAAGTACATGTTATTATTTAATTATGGTTTATGGTTTTACGTAGCATGAAATGTAAGTTAGTAAGAACTTGGAATCTAGTTGTTTGCTATGTTTTGGCAAACATATTTTGCCTTGTTCATCTTCATCCCAACGACTACAATAAAAAATTCTAAGATATGTATTCTTTTTAAGCATTATAAAGCGCTTAAGTATTTTCTCCACTTAGTGAGATTAACTTAGCTTGATTTGGTTGCCATCTCGCATGATCTTAATACCTAACATCCAATCAGTGCCCCCCATATCCTTCATCTGAAGGGGCCTAGATAAAAAATCTTTTGACTCTTGGACTTGTACTAAACTAGTACAAAACATGTGCATGTCATCTATATATAGACAAGTGATAACCCCATTACCATGGCTATAAAACTACCAAATTTTTATAGGAGAAATTAGATGAGGAAGTTTATATGAGACAACCCAAAGAGTGTATTTTGGAGGGACAAAAGCAAAAATGTAGCAAGCACCTAACAAATGGCATAAAAAATTTGATGAAATAATTTTGTCCTTTAGATTCAAATTGAATCAATCTGATAAGTGCATATATAGCAAGTTTTATAGCCATGGTAATGGGGTTATCACTTGTCTATATATAGATGACATGCACATGTTTTGTACTAGTTTAGTACAAGTCCAAGAGTCAAAAGATTTTTTATCTAGGCCCCTTCAGATGAAGGATATAGGGGGCACTGATTGGATGTTAGGTATTAAGATCATGCGAGATGGCAACCAAATCAAGCTAAGTTAATCTCACTAAGTGGAGAAAATACTTAAGCGCTTTATAATGCTTGATAAGGCACCAGTCTCTACTCCCACGGAACTAGGTATGAAATTTGCCAAACATACAGAACAACCAATTTCAAAATTGGAGTATTCAAAGGTCATTAGATATTTGATGTATGCTATGACATGTACAAGGCCAGACATACCATTTGCGGTTGATAAACTAAGTAGATTTACAAGGAACTCGGGTCCCCGTCATTGGATGGTGATAAGAAGAGTATTAAGATACTTGTTGTGTACCATGGATTATGGTATTACATATAGTGGTGAACCTTATATTTTGCAAGGTTTTCCCATGCTAGTTGGATCACTGATGAAGAGGATAACTTTTCAACTAGTGGTTGGGTGTTTGTTTATGGGGCAAGTGTCATTTCATGGTCCTCAAAGAAACAAACATGTATAACTGATTCCACTATGTTCGCAGAATTCGTAGCGCTGGCGGCTGCAAGTGAAGCGGAGTGGTTGAAAAGTCTCATGTTAGAGATACCTTTGTTACCTAAGCCAATTTCACCGATGCCCATACATGCAAATTGCATGATGGCATTGGGTAGTACTTACAGTCAAATGTATAATGATAAGTCTCGTCATATTTCTCTTAGACACAACCTAGTGTAAGGACTCATCACTAATGGAGTCATAACTTTTGACTATGTAAACACTAACTTCAATGTGGCTGATTTATTCACTAAAGCCATGAGTAGGGATTCCATTGAACATGCGTCAATTGAAATCAGATTATGTCAATGAAAGTAAATTGGTAATTTGGCAACGCAATATATCAAAATGCTCATTCTAAGATAAGAAGCCATGAGTAGGGATTCCATTGAACAAGCGTCAATTCAATGTGACTTATTCATTCACCAAAAGCTAACCACTTAATAGTTTTAGATACACCCTCGAGTTATTAACATACTACTCGATTAGGAAACTAATGAATATATGTCTTATTATGCAACTACGTCGATGCCCTATGCCTTTTAGAAGGATATTTGGCAACACAATATATCAAAATGCTCATTCAAAAAAAAGCTTGGACTTTTGGAATATGATGCAAGACATACAAGAGTTCTTGTAGATGACTGGCTCTAGGATGTGTGATTAAGTTTAAGCCAATTGTTCCTTTTCCCTTATGTCTTCCTTCATGTCGAGAGGTAGGAAGTCCAATAGGTATTTCCTTAGCCATATAATCAGCTATGAAATTATCAATCTTATCGCTCACAGTGCCTTGAATCATACTCCCCTCATGTTGTGCTAGATTCCTCACATTTTGTAAAACTCCTATGTGTCTTTGAAAAGAATAACACCACCTTAATAAAATTGGACCTAGAAACTTGATTTCACGAACGAGATGGACAATAAGAAGAACCATTATGTCAAAAAAAAAGAAGGTGGAAAATACATATCAAACTTGCTTAAAGTTTCAATCACGTCGACTTGAAGAGATTCACGATTAAAGGGATCAAGCACTTTACTACATATTGTGTTGATGAACGATCATAAATCAATAATTGCATATCTCACATGTTTTAGTAATATTCCACGGATTACTAGTAAGAACACTCACACCGTTACATGAAAATCGTGAGATTTCATGCTTCCCAACATCAACTTAACATTTAGGGTCACAAATCTTTTCATGTTGGATGGGTACTCAGACGGAACCTTGATGCAATATAAAGACTCACAAAATGCCCACTTCTTCTTTAGCTTTATTTCTTTTCTTACTCACCTTAACATGTAGCCACAACTTTGGCTGAAGACCTTTACATTCAAAGTAATCTAACATGGACTTAACATCCAACATCTTACTTGGAACATTCATGAGCATCGCAAGCATGATATCGCATATATTTTTCTCTATATGCATAACATCAAGACACTTTCTAAACTATAGATCTATCAAATATGGAAGCTTCCAAAAGATTGATTCCTTTTCCCATTGTCACTCTTCACCCGGTTGCATTTGCCCTGTTTTAAAAAATACAGTTTCAACTCCCTTAACTTGTTCATATACCTCATAACCTGTTAACGGTCGACAAGCTACATGGTCCTTAACCTTCCCCTTGAACTTCTTTTTCTTCTTTTGATATTAATGATTTCGTGGGAGGAACTTTTGATGGTGCATGAATACATATTTTCACTTAGAAATCCACATAGCTTCCATGTCATTATACATATTAGGTATGCTTTCTTACCTTTGCTCTTATACCCTAAAGTTGCCATATGCTGGAAAAACATTAACGGTGCATAAAAGCATATCACGCAATGTGAACTCCTCATTAGCATGTCATCAAACCCGAAAACCCTATTCATCCCACGTCTTTCTCAAATCCTTAAGGAGAGATGCAAGATATACATTTATGTTTTTCCCAAGTTTAGGATTAAAGATTAGAAGTGAAAATATAATTTACTTATGCTTCATACTCAACTAAGGAGGAAAATTATATAACTAACAGTACCGGCCAGGTACTATGTTGATAACTAAGATTACAGATGGTACACGGTCCAACCCTTAAATGATGATCTTCATTCTCAAATGTCTTGTGCAACCTATTATTAGTTTTCCACTCTGGAGAATTAGCTAGATGTGTGAGCAAGTGACCATTCTTCATCCTATCTGCATGCCACCTCAAATTTGACACATCATTTTTTATAAAAAATAAGCGCTTGAATCTAGATATTATTGGAAGATACCATAACACCTTAGCCGGGGCCCTTTAGCATACAGAGCCCCTTTACGCTTGTGACGCGATAGTCCACACCTCAGAAACTCTTTTAAGTTTTCGTTTTCATTCTGATACAATACACAATCATTGGGACACGCATAAACCTTATGTTACTCTAAGTGAAAGGACATATGAGCTGTTTGGCATAATATGTCGACTTTGGATGTTCATTTCCATCAGGAAGCATTATATCTAATCGCTTCTTATAACATTATGAAATTAGTGTCACTCTAATTGAACTTTGACTTAGTGTAGAAAATTGTCAACACAACTGTTAGTTTGGTGAACTTTGTACATCCATGATGCAAAGGCTTTTGAGAAGCCTTTATAAACAAGTTAAAAACACAAGAACATTTTCCAAACTCATCTTCTACATCCTCACTGACATGCTCTTCATTTGTCTCATACCCATTATTATTCTCCCTCGTTCGAGCAAACCTTTATTGTTTGTGCACATTCTATGGAACGCTTTTTTCTTCAGAAACTCCCTCCTTAACACGCCAAACCCAAACATGATATTGAGGCCTAAACCCATGTCAAAGTATGTGCTTCTAAGGATGTCAGTACTATTTACCTTTGATACATTGTCACACATGACACATGGAATATAAAAACCAATCTCTCCAATCCTAATTTGATGTTTGACAACAATACTACAAAATTCTAATACCTCATCAACAAATTATGACAATTCAATGCAACCATACGTTTAAGAACAATCTTTTGTCATCCTAAGTGTGATTAATTAAAAAAATTAATACGCATTAATCAAAATATATAACTGATCCTAATTAACCCTAAGAATAAGTAATCATCATTCATTTAGCCTTAATTAATCCTAACATGTATTTCTAATAAGAATAATTCATTAAACCCTATGTATATTCTAATAATAACATTCATTTATCCCTGATTAACTCTAATAATAATACAACCTTAATTAACCTAATTAACAAACTAAAAATTATAAACTTGGAAAAAAGTAAAACTTTAAAATAACAAGTACGTTTATAAACAAAATCACATTCTTGAATACTTCCTCTAATTTTAAAAAGTTGCTACATTTTTATTTTTCACGCTATTCAATGCAAGATTATAATATTTAATATCTTTAGTTCTATATGATAAATAATTCTAAAACGTTAATATTATCAAAATATGCATCAAGGCGAATCAAACAAGATTCCACTTCACTATGTTTTACATCATACATAAAGAAATATATACCAAATAGGTTCAGTTGATGAACAATAGTTGTTGCAGGAACTATCGCAACTATTAATATCTAAAGGAAGTATAGAAAAATATAACATCATTTAACCTTAAAAATATGAACTGTAATAAAAAGAATTCGTATCAATAAACATTATCTTGTGTATCTAGATGAATAAAAGTTACAATGTGAGCTACAATGAAATAAAAAAGATAAAATTAGTACACATGACCTATTTTACAAAAAAAAAAATACAAAATAAAAATAAACAACAAAAACACTATTAATAGGGTTTTTAAGCAAAGAGGGAGAAATGAACAAAATGGGGATAATGAAAGCTTGAACGGATGAGAAATAAAAATGAGAAGTTACCTTGTATGAAACTAGCTTGAAAGCAATGAAAAACTTGAAAAGAGATCAAACTTTCGGATGAAAATGAAAACAAATTTTCGAATGAAAAAGGAAGTTTTAGAAGAAGAAAATGGGGAAGAAGAGCAATTTCGTGCCAACTTTGAGGAAGAGGGAAAAGGGAAATGTGGAAGAAGATGAAACAATAGCTAGGTTTGAGAAAGAGGAAAATGCAAAACTTAATCATTTTAAAACTTTTTAATTATCATGTTTGAGTAGTCCAATCCAATGTTATAATTAATCATTTTATATAGGAAAAATTACCATCAATAATACAACATTTTACTGATTTCCCAACAATAATACGAACTATTGATTAACAGTGAATAATACCAACTAAGAGGTGAATTTTCCACAAGCAAGTGTAACCTGTTAGTACTCTAAAATTTTGTAGGTCATTTAAAAAAAAAGATAAATAAAAAATAAAACAAAACCACTCTTTCCACCCTTTCACTAACCCATCCCAACCATTACCCTCTCAACCACCACTGCTCCACCCCTACTCCCCTACCACAACTGTCCTCTACAACTTTGCAGCCAACCTATCTTTGCGACCTTCACCTTAATTTCCACCCACCACCAAATATCCAAAACCTTGTTTGGCCATCCACCACGATACCCAGATTCGACCACCTTAGAATTCGGTAGTGGTTTTGTGTGATGGATTTAATCTTTTCGAGAAGGATACTCATAACCGACCACTATAGTAGTTGTTGGTGAGGGTTTATTTCCAAACATTCTTTCATTCACTTTTTTTCTTACTTTTTCACTACAACTAAACAAAATAAATTACTAATCACATGGTTTGTCTACATTATGTTGAGGAATTTCAAATCCAGCACGTGGCTCAAAGTTTATGACTTACTGATTATTTCTCTTTTACCTCATAGGAGTATATGTCTTGCATTTATAGTTAAAGAAACTAGTCAAGCATCTACTCACTTATCCTTACATTCGTTGAGAAATTTCAAATCCAGCACGTGGCTCAAATTATATTTATATATTTTTAAAATTTTTTCTTTAGATAATCGGTTAAATAAGTTAAAAGTCATTTTGTATACCAGTGGAAAATACACCTGATAGTTGGTATTATTCATGATTAATCAATAGTTCATATTATTGTAAGGAGATCAATTAATGGTCGTATTAACCAAGGTAATTTTTCCTTTTATATATAACAAATAATTTTAAAATCTGAGTTTTTCACTTTAAATTCTAAATTAATCAATTTATTTTAAAAGTTCCCCAAAAATAAATTATTAGAATCGTCTTTTGAATATTCATGACATATTATCATTAAACCTAATTATTAATAAAATATACTGATTAAGAAAATATTTGATACATATGTCACACTGTTATTAATTTCCTACCTTTTTTCTAAAATTGATAGGGAAAGTTTTAATATTTGACTTAACTCGTTAAAATATGAAATATTTTTTGATTGACTATTGTGATCATCAATTGAAATATTCTTTTTTCTCGTATAAACAAAAAAATAATATACATGTAAATCTTTATTTTAACTAAAATAATAATTCTTCATCATACAATGAGCAAGCAATAAAAAAAATATTAAAATGGATTTAGTGAAAGATATGTTGGGACCAACATTTTTTAAAGTATCTATTTTATTAATGATTACTGATTAAGAAGATTTAATTGTATTTTTACAGTTTATCACGTCGATGCTATTATACTATATACAAATGTAATGGAAGACTTGAACACGTGCTACTGTAACAAAATAAAATTTTCCTCCTGATTCTACTCCTTAGATCATTTTACATAATATTTTATCTTCATTTTTAGAAAAAATTATCAGATTTAATACAATCTTTTGCTTATTTCCCTACATTAATACTAACCTTTGATTAACAATAAATAATACCAACATAAAGTGTGTTGTTTTCTTAGAAAAACTCTAACATGTTAAAAATCAAACTATATGTGATTGTAAAACAAAAAAATTGATAAACGTTATTATTATTTTAAGAAAATACCCCTACGTTGGTATTATTCATGGTTAATCAATAATAGAGAAATTAACAAAAGATATTATTCACGGTAATTTTTTCTTAATTTTTATCATATATTTATTTATTAATACAATATACTGATGAAAAAATAAATACGACACATATCAACTTTACAATAAAATATTATCGCTTTGTTTCATGTTCTTTGTTCCACAAATATTTTTTATCAATAAAAGACTTGAACACATTCACTACAACAGAAGAAGTTTTTCCTCCTAATTTTATTTCTTAAATTATCTTTCAGTAGTTTTTTTATCTTTTATTTATAATTCAATTCTATTTTTAATATAATATTTTTTAATTTTTATTCTTGTACTATAAAACAATGATTTGAGAGTCTTATAATAATTTTATAATTACAAAGTCATATAATAAATTAATTACATATAAAAAATTATATTTAATAAAGTTATTATTGGTAAACTTAACATTCTTGTTAAGTTTCGATTATGCTTTCATTTTCTTTGATAGCTATTCAATTTATATATAATTCAAGAAATTTTTATTTTGCAACGTATAAATATTAAGATAATAAGCCTATTTCAATCAAACATTATTAATATCAGTCTTGGTTCCAGAACTGTGGTTCATAACGCTCTCTATTGGCCGCTGGAATGGCTTCACGTTTTAATTCATATAAGACTTCAATAAGTATAAGGTTCCTGACAACAAAAGCGAACTAATATTTTCCAAAGCACACGTGGCAAATTAAGAAATATTTTCCCTTTTAATTTATTGCTTGGTTTATTTTATCTAATTTTTTATTTTAATTTTATTAATTTATTATTTATTTATTTATTTAAAAAATATATTAATGAAAAATAATTACGAAAAATGTCAACACTACGATAAGAAATTTATCGCTTTTTTCATATTCATATTAGACAAATAATTTTTAACATAATCATAATATATATTAAAGCGATGTAAAACTTGGACACTTTTACTCCAACAAAAAAAGTTTTCTCTTCCAATTTTTTTACTTAAATTATTTTAAATAACATTTATCTTTATTTTTATTAATTTATCATTTACTTTAATTATAATACTTTTTATTTTTTATTCTTTATTACCGAATATATGTTGATTAATCTGAATATAATTTTAAAATAATTAATATGTTAGAAATTAGTTTATATAATCAATATATGTAGATGCATTGATGAGATTGGTTAATGTAATCTGCCTTTCAATAAAATTTTAAATATTAAATTTAGTTTAAAATTACTTCATCATGCTTATTTAATAAATATTTAAATAATAATAAAACAACATTATTTAACCTCGTATAAAACTTATAAAATAGTATTATACTATCATTAATGTATTGAAAATGAATAAACAATACTTTATAATTCATTTTCTTCATTTTTAAAATATTATAAAAAGCAATAAAATGAAAAAAAAAAACGTGTATCGGAATTACTTAGTTATATAATAAAGTAATAGAAAACTTGAACGTATGTCTTTACAAAAAAATTATTCTATTCCGATTCTACAGTTTAGCTTATTTTAAGTCATTTTTATATTTTATTTTATTAATTTATCATTTAATTTTATTATGATGTTTTTTTATTTTGACTGTAAAACAATAATTTAAGAGTAACATAATAATTTCATTACATATCAAACCTTAGTTATTTTACATGAGAATATGTATATTTAACTTAAAATAGATAGATCCTTTTTTGAAATTGGATCTAATATTAAAATCTATATCAGCCAAGTATCTATTAATCCTAAGCTTAGATTTAAGGTATTTATCTTATCAAAAATATTCTCTTCTCTCTAAAAATATTACTCCTGATTTCATTATGGTCCCTAACTTGTTTACGGCAATGTTATATTGGTACTCAAACTAGTTATTAATATTGTCGATTTTTCTTAAGCATGTCCAAAGGATTGAATATGTTACAATGGAAGAAAAAAAATTTTGCAAATAGTCAGATAAATAGAGAAATATAAAAAAAAAATAACAAAAAATATAAAAATAAAAAAAGTTTCGTTTTGTCCTGCTTTGGTTGAGGTATAGCTCTTCAAAAGTGACCCGAGCCGAAAATCTGAAACAGAAATCGAAAGTAAACCGACTCGAAAATGTGTTGCTTTTTTAGGTTTATCAAACTTACAGTACCTGATGTTGTTCCCGAACCGGTTGACAACCGAAAATGGGAAAGTTGAACCCTAACTGTAACCTATTATTGTAACCGACACATAACCGTTAACCGAGATTACCCGAACCTAAAAATGATCGATGACTCGAACCCGACTCGAATTATGCTCGAAACCGAACTCAATCCGGCTAAAATCGACTTAACCCGAACAAATTTTCGATCGAATTGCTTCAAACGTGAACCAATTTTTAACATAGAAGTATAATAGACTCATATTCAATCATGTTATTAGTTAATCTAATAGACTAATAGATATTTTAATAAATTAATTTTTTTAAATACATGGTTTCATATATTTAGAGTTAATATTCAATGGTCAATGTTTATTTAATTACTTTTAATCGTATTAGATGAAACTTAATAGAACTTTATAATTTTAATTTCCGGTCAAACAAGCTGAGTAAAAGTAGCAAAGTAATAATTATCACTAATTGATTTGCATTTTAACTATTTGCTTTAAGTAGAGGGAATTTTATCATCAATTAAAAAATGACTAACACCTTAATTTTATATTGACTCGATCAATAGTAATTAGTAATACGTAGCCGAATTCTATTTTAAAAAAAAAACTCGATCTGTACCCGACCAATTATTAATCGATGACAACCCGACACCGATTAACACTCGACACGGACTTTAACCGACACGGATATCTCGAATAACCGATCTTCCATTGAATCGTGACTAACCGACTCGACCCGAGTGTTACCTGTCATAACAAGCAACCGAAAAATAAGCGATCCGAAATACAACTAAACCGATTGACACACATCCGAAACCGACCCAATCAACCGAATCAACACCTCTAGGTTGAGGGGCTATTCATTCAGGGTAGTTTACAACTCTCATTGAAATTCAGATTCTGTTAGTAAATCTGATCGAAATCATGTATCCATTTTTAGTTAAATTTTCTTAACACAATAAAGTGTTTTAGAGTTCCTAATCACATTCTGTAGCCTAAAGTTGTGCTCTCATATTCATACGTAGCAACTTGGATCAGCCGATGGGTTTATGTAATGGAACGTGTTTGTAGATTAAGCGTTTGTAATCGTGTAATCCAAACAACGAGTATTTTAGGTCCAACATCGATTAAAAGGTATCCATCCAACGGATAACACTTATACTGTCTGATAGTTCAAAAATACTAGTTCCTTTTCAGACGATACAATTTCCCGTTTTATTATGCTTTGCCATGACAATTAATAAGAGTTAATGACAATCATCTTCTCGCATTGGTCTGTTCTTGCATTGCCAAAACCTGTGTTTAGTCATAAATAATTTTATATCGCCATCTCTTAGGCTACCAGTAAGCAAGGTTTAAGAATCCTTATATGAGACAAGAATGATGCATCGTTGATTGAAATCAATAATGTACTTACCTATGCACCTTTAATCATATAACTTAATTTTATCTAAACATACAACTTAAAAATTTTAATACAATTTAAAAACTATTTTTCATTAAAATATTCCTATAAAGTTAGTTGGAAACATATAATGACCATAAGAAATATTAAAATATTAAAATGAATTTAATGGAAGACATGTGAGGACTAAGCGTGTTCAATAGGCGGATAAAGGGGGTCGGGCTTAAGTAAATATAGGCCGAGTTGGATAAGAGCCTTTTAAATTGAATATGAGCCTTTAATGGGCTGTACTTTAAAAGCCTGACTCAGCCCAACCAGACCCATTTTTAATACGTAAAATTATCTTAATCCCATTTATCAATTTATAACAATTAAATTATCATTTACAATAATTAAATTGAAAAAATATTAATAATCCTTATTGAAATTGTTATTTATAATATTGAAATTATCCATTAATTATGATAGTAGAGCTTATTTTCTGCCCGACCCTTACAAAGCCCTTGTAAAAACACGTTGGATGAGGGCTCAAAATGGGGGATTAGCCCATTGAACACCCCTAGTGGGGACCAAAAGCATTCTTTAAATATTCAAATTAGGATATAAATAGAAAGATTCTTTGTGAGAACAACAAATGGAACATCCAAAATGATAAATGAGAATTTCTTTAAGAAACAGAGGGAGTATTAGAAAGCACACCAAGATATAATCTTGTATAATAATAAATAGTACCTTTACGGCCCGTTTGGTAGGCGGTAATAAACGGTGGTAATGAAAATAAAAAAGTAGTGTAATTTTGGTTGAAAAATCTCTTATTTATCTTGATGACCATGCTTGTCAAATTTCAATCATCTAATTTTCTTCATAAAATGCATTCCAAAGCATTACCATTGGGAGATGTGGTATTAGGTGGTAATGAAAATTTGTAAACAAAAAAACTTTTTTATAATCAAAGTTTCATTACCATGAGAATGATATGAAACTTTTGATAAAATTTTACACTATAAATCATTACCATTACCACCATTTAGTAACACTAACTAAACGAGTCGTTAGATGTTTAGCATTTAGAGCCCATTTGTACATACCCTTCTATGTACTATAAATGGAGTGAGACATATATAAATTTATATATCTATAGTCTAAAATGTTGCACAAAATACAACACAAACATTGAAGTAAACTGAATAGAAGGCTTGTCGTGCAGCGCAACAAAATGTCGAGCGTCACGACACCTGTTATGCAACTTGACCAAATGTGTTGTACCATGAAGCTAGGAATAGGCATTTAAGGGTATGGGTCGGGTTTTGAACCATGTGTATCCCTATCAAACCATGGTTCAATCTAAGCTCATGACTTAAGCCATGAAGAGGACACTCTTTCACACCATCTGGGCATCAATTACTTGGATAGAAGCGGACACGACATTTTGGCACATGGACCTCACCATCAAGGATACTCTCAAGCCCATGAAAAAAACCAAGGCAACACGACATTAGACGAAGCCCAAAAATAGCCGGGTCAAAACTATAGAATTGTTGTTTAGTTTTGGGCCGTGTGTTTGTTTAATAATGGGCCGTGTTTTTCATTATTGTAACGGCTAGTTTTTGTTTTGCCAAGCCTATATATAGGCCTAGCCTTCTCATTGTATGACACATTACACATTACATATTTTTACATTTGTAAGATTACATTTTTCACCTGCAAAGGAAAATTAGATTTTTTTGTTCTCTTATTCTTTGCCTTGTCTCTTTGATCACCCAACCCATGAAAGTGTGAAACACTTTCTCTACTCTTGATTGTGAAACAATTCAAAGAGGATACCTTCCTTTACATTGAGTGAAAATTAGTGAACAAGGTGTAGAGTCCAATTTTGGAGAGGAAAACCATTAAACTTGGACTAGGGGTTCATCGGAAAACCAAGAAGTGGTTTCTTGGGTAGTTTGTCGTGGGTTTTGTAGAAAAAAAAGACTCAATCATCCTTCATGAAATTTAAGGAATTGATTGTGTGCAAGATCAAGATTCCGAAGGACCCGATCTTGGTGCAGGTTTGGACCCTACTCAGACCCGAACCCAAATTTTAGGGTTCGGTCCGAATCCGAACCCTGTTATTAAGGGTTTTAAAAATTAGACCCCGACCCATACCCTAAGGGTTTGGACCCTGACCCTCAGGGTCTGGAACCATACCTTAAATAATTTATTTTCTTAAGTGAGATTAAAAGTTTTAAAAAATAAACCCAAATATGAAGTACTACTGGTAAAAACTAAAAAGATATGAAGTACTATAGGCATTATAAAAAAAATTATTAATCTATCAAATCCTTTATTATTGATTTATGTTGTCCACAGAACCGAAACCCCCATTGTATTATCTTCTCAAATCACAATTCGTCATTTCAGTATGTCTTTAAGCTCAACTGTGAAATTGATTTATGAGGTACTGGAAATCAACTTATCTCAAATTTATTTTATTAATCTATCAAATTTATCTTCTCAAATTTATCTTCTTAAATCTCAAAATCGTGACTCGTCATAGAATCCTAGCTCTATCTCGAACTGTCTTCACCACCAAACTCATGGCAGATTAAAAAATCAATTTCATGAAAGATTATAGAGAACGAAAATGTAAAGTTAACACAAGAAGCCAAAATACATGAGCTTGAAGAAATTTAGCATGAGAAAATTAATGGAGCCCTAGAATTCTTAGAAAGAGGGGATAAGAGGGGTACAATAATAGTTATCAGAATCCCGAATCTATTCAAGGATTCTACGATCTTACGATCTAAAAATAGGCTACAGATCCGGATCGTAGGTAGAATCTTAATGTGGTATAATCGTGCGATCCTACTTAGCTCTAGAATTAAGTGGTAGATTCATAACACGATTCTACGATCTAAAGATCCGATCCTATATGGTTAGTTTCATTCATAAAAATTCTCATATAATAGACAAAATTAAATAAGTTTTTATTTACACCTAAAAAATTAAAAAGAGAACAAATATAATTGATGATCATTAATCTAAAGCACATTAATGCATATTTGTAGGATCACACGATCCTACGATCCGATTCTACCAATTTCGATTCTACCCTTTCAACGATCCTATGTAGATCCCGAGCCTAATAATCTTGGGTGCAGTAGACAAAAGTTTTAAAAAATTATCAAACTCTAATTATGCTCTCCAACCAAAAAAATAAAAAATTTAAAAAATAAAAAGGATCAAAGGGTAGGGTTCGGGTCTACCAAAACTTAGAAGTCTAGAAAACCTTATAATATTTTTTGGACTTGGACCCAGACCCAGACTCTTAGGGTTCAAAAAAAATATACCCTTACCCTTAAAAAAGGGTAGTGTGCAATGGGGTCCAGATAGGGTCTTAGACCCTTGTCCATCCCTACATGACGCTAATAGTTTAGGAGGCAGTAGCTTGGTCAAGGGGCGCATCCTCTGTTTCATGACTAGTTTTGTTGATTAAGAGCTTTGTTTAATCTTTGTGCTCTTACATGAATAGAAGGTTTCTTCATTATATACCTGATTTAATTATCAGTTTTTAAAAGAATAGAGGTTGATAAACTTGCAATACTATTCTATAAATAGAGTTGCATGGAAATTCAGATCATGTAATTAAAGCATAAACTCATTTTAAAAAATAAAATTTTTTTATTCTCTTTCTCTCTTGCTAAGACTTGTGTAGAGCTTTATAAACACTTTATAAAGTCTCTAACTTTATTGTCTTACTTAACACATATTTATTTAAATTAATCACTTTATATTAAATGTTTAATGTGATTGATTGTATCGTTTGGGTAAATTTTTATATCTCAAACTCAACTATCTTTGTGGGGAAAATATCACAAAATGAAAAGTTTCATATCCTCTTCAATCTATATTAAGTTTTTGAGTGACTTAAGATTCGCAATCAAGTTTTCAGAGTGTAACACATTTGGTGCTTATCAAAGTAAAAAGTCTTTCATCGCCAAACACTAAGAGGTCTAAAATTTTATCTTTTAATTATAGTGTAATTTTTCATTGTATAATATTTTTAACATAGATAAAATAGAATCTTCATTTCTTACTTGTTCTATACTCCTTTTGTCCTGATTAATTAAGAACAAAGAGAAAAAATTACCATTTTTAAGAAAATAAAGTAGATATTAGTAATAATTAATAAATGAAGTTAAAAATGAATTGTGGAAGAAATTGAAAAAAAGTTATAACACAAATTCTTACTTGAGACTATCTCTACAAGAGACGTCTCAAGTTTGGCCGATCCAATTTTTAATTTAGAAAAAAAGAAATTTAATTAAACTTTTCGCGTATAATTGGATATATAATGATCTGTGTTTGGGTTTAAATCGTTACAAAGTTGGGTATAAGACGGTTTGTGTTTAGGGTTATAATATTATGTGTTTGGGGTTAGCATATTATATATTTGGTTATAAAATAAACTGTGTTGGGGTTATAACATTATATAATTGGTCATATATTGGTTTGTCTTTGAAATTATAACATTACATATTTTGGTATATAATGCTCTGTGTTTGGGGTTATAGTTCTATGTATTTGGGGGTCTAAAAATTATGTACTTGGGTATATAATGGTATGTCTTTAGGGGTATATTATTTTTATTACACCAAATAAATTTTATTATAATCCTAAATATATGTTGTTATAACCGCATATATATTTTATTATAACCTTAAATATTGTTACAACTTAAAGTATTTTATGTTATAACCAAATATATTATCTTTTAACCACAAATATATGTTGTTATAACCCCATATATACATATATATATTGTTAATTTTCACCCTTGTATGCATTATTATGAGCAACAAGATGAGAGACAAGAGAAATGAGAAGGAACTGATGAATTATTATTTCAATCAGATGGATTTTACAAGAGGTATACAATGGGTATATATAGGAAATAAGAGCCTAAAGACCTAGAGTTAGTTACTGATGTAACTGACTTTCTGATTACAAAAGGGTTATAACAACCTATACAAAGCCCACTATACAAGGCCCATTAGACTAAACTAAAACATCCTAAATACTTATTATAAGATGTTGAGGGTCTTCATCTGAAAGTGGCTGCTGGCTCCCTTGATGCTGAGTCAGATTGCTTGATGCTAAGTCATGAGCTTGATGTGGTGCTTCTGTTGTCCTGCTTCCTCTTGATGTCAATGGCCTTATATTCAACATCCCCCCTCAAACTAGGATGGGGGTAGACCATGCCTAGTTTGCTAAGAAGGGTCTTGAAATTTGCAGAAGGTAGTATTTTTGTTAGAACATCAGCTAATTGGTGTTTAGTGGGAAGGTAGGATAGCTGAATTAGTCCTTTTAGGACTTTGTCTCTAGTGAAATGGCAGTCTACTTCTATATGTTTGGTCCTGTCATGAAAGACAGGATTCTTGGCAATGTATATTACAGACTGGTTATCACAGTGAAGGGTGATAGGTTTGAGTTTTTCTAGGCTTAGTTCTTCTAGTAGCCTAACAATCCATGTTATTTCAGCGGCTGTGGATGCCATGGCTCTATATTCAGCCTCTGAGCTGGACCTAGAGACAGTTCCCTGTTTCTTTGATTTCCATGAAACAGGTGATAAGCCAAGCATTACAAGGTACCTTGTTACTGACCTCCTAGAGTCATCACAAGATCCCCAATCACTATCTAAAAAAGCCTGTACAATTATCTTGTTGGATGCTTTGAGATAGATGCCTTGTCCACAAGTGTTGTCAACATATGACAAAGTGTGTTGTAGTGCTTGCCAATGTGGCTCTCTAGGTGTTTGCATGTATTGACTCAGAGTTTGGACAGCATATGCCAAATCTGGTCTAGTATTAGTCAAATAATTCAGTTTCCCAACTATACTCCTATAGGGTGTTGGATCATCTAGGAGTTTTCCTTCAAAGGCTGATAGTTTCAAATGTATAGGTAATGGTGTTAATGACTGCCTTGTGGTTTTGTCTATATAGTGTTCATTTATCAAGTCTTTGGTGAACTTATTTTGGGACAAGACTATCCCATCATTAAGGTAGTTCACTTCTATTCCAAGGAAGAAGTGTAGGTGCCCTAAATCTTTTATGCTGAATGCTTTGTCTAGGTGTGTTTTAATAGCATTAATTTCTTTTGTATTGTTGCCAGTTAGTATTATGTCATCGACATAGATGGCTAGGATGGTTATGCTCCCTTGTTCTCTTTTTGTAAATAGAGAGTAATCATTTTTTGATTGATGGTATTGTTGTTTTGTGAGCTCATGCATTAGTTTTGCAAACCACTGTCTTGATGCCTTCTTCAAGCCATATAATGATTTCTTGAGTTTGCATACTTTGTTGATTATGTTACAATATCCTTGAGGCATTTGCATATACACTTCCTCCTTTAAGTCTCCATGGAGGAAGGCGTTGTTTACATCTAATTGGTATAGGGGCCATGCTTTGTGTGCTTCCACAGCAATTAAGCACCTAATTGTAGTCATTTTCACAACTGGTGAGAATGTCTCATCATAGTCTATGCCAAATTTTTGATTGTATCCTTTTGCTACAAGCCTTGCCTTGTACCTTTCCAAGGTCCCATTGGCATTGAGTTTGACTTTGAAGATCCACTTGCATCTTATAGCCTTTTTTCCTGGAGGCAAGGTTACTATGTCCCAAATTTGGTTTTTCTCTAATGCATCTATTTCTTTTTGCATGGCTTCTTTGCATTTAGGGTGTGAGGCTGCCTTTTTGAAGGTTCTTGGCTCAGTGTGAGCAAATTGGCTTTCTAATACTTTATTGGTTTGGATATCTTTGTTTTCTACAAAACCACACCAATGCTTGACTGTATTACAGTAGTAGTCTTCAAGGTGTGCTGGTAGTTTAGTGGTTCTCTGAGACTTTCTTGAGATGATAGGATTGTTAGAGGGAGTTGGATCATTTGTGTTTTGATCTTCTTCTGTGTGTGTGGGGTCAGAAGTTTCAGGAATTTCATTTTCCTCATCTATACTATGATTTTCACCTAAAAGGGTTGTGAAATCCTGATCAATATTGGAGTTATGCAGGTCTATTTCTTCATTGTTTGACTGATCTGTCTGTGCAGGCAGGAAGAAGGGTTTAGGGCTCTTTGTTTTTTCTTCTGCCCCCATAATTTGATATGGAAAAATCCTTTCATGGAAGGTGACATCTTTGGTTATTAGCACAGTCTTTGTGTCTATATTGTAGACTTTATAACCTTTCTTATTAATAGGATATCCCAAGAATACACATTGTTGTGCTCTTTGTGAGAATTTGTGTCTTCCTTGTTTTAGGGTGCTTGCATAACATAGGCATCCAAACACTTTTAAGTGTTCTAATTTTGGTTTGGTTCCATGAAGTTTTTCATAGGGTGTTAGGCCACCTAGGACACTCAATGGCATCCAGTTTATTAAATGTGCTGCACATTGAAAACAATCTCCCCAAAAAGACATGGGGAGGTTGGATTGGAAGAACAAGCATCTTGCTGTTTCTAGGAGGTGTTTCTGTTTTCTCTCCACAACCCCATTTTGTTGAGGTGTGTTAGTGCAGCTTGATTGTTGTTTGATTCCATGGGTTAGGTAGAAGTCTAATGCTTCTCCTTTAGTTAGCTCCATTGCATTGTCTGTTCTCACACTTTTTACTTTGTATGAGAATTGATTTTCAACAAGCTTTACAAAATTCATAAAGATTTTTTGAAATTCTGATTTCTTTGTTATTAGGAATACCCATGTCATTCTACTATAGTCATCTACTATAGTGATGAACATTTTACAATTCAATCTAAACAAGTATTTGAATGGACCCCAAATGTCTATATGCAAAAGTTCTAAGGGTTGATTAGTCATGCTTGTGGATGAAGGGTAAGTACTCCTTCTTTGCTTTGCAAGTGGACAGATTGTGCATATGACCGTGTCTTTGATCAGGCTGTTCTTCAATTCAGGTAATAGGAGCTCTAATCTTTGCAATGGCATGTGTCCCATCCTTAGGTGCCAGAGTTTTGCTTTATTCACTAATCCATCACAGCTAGCTATTGTGTTGGTGCTGTTGGGAGTCAGGTAGTTATTCTGATTATTAGGGCTTCTTTGAGCAGTTGTTGTCTTTTCTTGTATGACATACAATCCATTTTTCTCCTCACCAAGAAGCTAAGGCTTCCTCATCAAAGTTTCCTGGATAAAACAACCATGAGAATTGAAGAATATTTTGCAACTCAAGTCTACTAACATCTTATTTATAGAAATCAAGTTGTACTTGAATCTTGGTACAAACAAGACATTATGCAATATTATTCCATTTTGTAAGGCCACAGTTCCTTTATACCTAATTTTGATCTTGGAACCATCAGGCAAAGTTACCTCATGATTTTCTTTCTTAATGAGGCTATGGTCAATGAACCTGTCAAAGTCATTGCACATGTGGTCTGTAGCCCCACTGTCCAAAATCCAAATATTTGCATTATAAGCAGCTAAACATAAAGTACCTATGAGTTGAGTAGTATTGGCATAGGTTGCACTTGTTTTGGTGTCTTGCTTGCTTAACATCTCCAATATTTGTTGATACTGATCTTGTGTAAACTTTGCATTGACAAGACCATCTTCTTCTTGGATGGAGGCAGAGTTGGCACTTCCCTTGCTGAAATCCTTTCTCCATGTGTTAGGCCTTTGATTTGCTGGATGATTTGGGGGATACCCAATAATTTTCCAACACTTTTTTTTGATATGGCCATTCATCCTGCAATGATCACACCAAAGTGTTGGTCTTCCTCTTGTGCCCTTCTGTATTGTAGTTTCCGTTGCCTCCTTTTTCTTGATATTTGCGTTTCTCAACTCTACAAGCCATGGAGTCATTCACACTGCCTCCACTAGTGCTTAATTCCTCTTGAAGAGAAAACATTTGTGCGTTTGTACTTTGCCCATATCTCTCGATCAATTCATCCCAAATTTCCTTTGAAGTCTTGTAGGACAGAATGCTATTAACAATTGAATCGTCAACGGCTGCTATTATCGATCCCATCACCACATTGTCTACTCGATCCTACGCTTTTGCAGCTGAGTTGCTTGTTGGTCTGGTGAGGCTCCCATCTACAAATCCTAGTTTGTTACTTCCTGATAATACAATTGTCATTACCCTTCTCCAATTGGCAAAGCCCCTGCCAGAGAAAACTATGTTCACGAGTTTTTGGTTGCTGTCTGATGGGTGTAAGAAGTACACTGATGCTGGATTCATGGTGGGATCTAAGTGTGTAGAACCATTCTGATTTGAACTGACCATGTTTCTTTGCTTCCTGTTCATTTCTTGATCTGGGTATATTATTCATTTGTGTGTACGAACCTTGTTTTTTTTGGCGAAATCGTGTTACTAATTTTTTTCCTTGATTTTAATGGCTGAAAAGTAACACGTTTTGGCCAAAACGAAATAGTTTTCGAAAGTGTTACTTTTACGTCAAAAAATGTTACTTTTCTAACAATGAAATTTCACAGAAAATAGTAACACCTTTTCGTTAAAAAATAACAAGTTTCGCACTGTTCACACTTAATCACAGTTTGCACTGAAACCTCTCTCTCTCTCTCTCTCTCTCTCTCTCTCTCTCTCTCTCTCTCTCTCTCTCTCTCTCTCTCTCTCTCTCTCTCTCTCTCTCTCTCTCTCTCTCCCCCCCCCATATATATATATATATATATATATATATATATATATATATATATATATATATATATTATATATATATATATATATATATATATATATATATATATATGATATATATATATATATATATATATATATATTATATATATATATATATATATATATATATATATATGTATATATATATATAATATACACACACACACCACACACACTTACACTACCACACATATATATATATATATATATATATATATATATATATATATATATATATATATATATATATATATATAACCCGAATTATATATGGCATAACACCTAATATATTATGTTATAAGCCCAAATAAATGTTGTTATAATACCAAATATATTATGCGACTTTTCACATTACACTCATACGTGCGCTTTTGTTTTTTTATTTCAAAATCAGTTTTTTTGGATTAACATAAATTAGATTTAGGCTAGGCTTTTGAGAGCCTGTTTACAAAAGACAGTCTCTCAATAAAGGACATATAGTTATAATGTACGGATGAAATTTAAAGAAAGTGGTGGACGATGATCTAAAAATAGAAATGACGCAAAATGAGTAAGAGAGATCAAAATGACAATTGATGCATATTAAGTAGGATAGAGTGAGTATGTTTTGAGAAGTTTGTTGGTGTACGTGCGTGTAAGTGTAGGGATGGCAATGGTTTGGACTCAGCTCGGTTTACTCACCCTTCTACTTAGCTCCGGACGAATCTCGAACTATTTATACTCCAACATTGCTCCAACTTGGAAACTCGGACCTCCGACGGAGTTCAAATTATTATCAAGATTTATTCTTTTCGATACTACACTAAAAATTTTAAAGTACGAAAAAATTAATATAGATTAGTCTTTAAATACAACATAAAAAAGAAAATGTCTTTCAAATTCAACTTAATAAGAAAAATTAGTCCTACAATTACAATAAACGATGAAGTCTTCAATTCTTCATGTTCAACATTACAACCTCATTAAATCCATCCTTAGTTTCCTAACACAAGTTTATAAAAGCAAAAACTTAATTTTAAGTAAGTTAAAACTAAATATACCTAACTTCAAAAATAGTAAATATACTTATTATCATTCTTAAACTATAGCTTCTGCATTCTCGTCAAAAATTGGTGCATATTGAAGACGATTTGCTTTAGCGTTTAAAAATTAGAAATAACAAGATTAATAAAAAGAATATAATTATAAAATTTCTTAATTGTGCGTACTAATGAAAAAATCAAATACCTTCGAATTCCATATGCCTCCAACTTTGAAGGCACATCAAAGCGTCGACAGTCTCAGGAAGAAGCCTACTATATGAGGTCCAATAACTCTACCACTAGTGCTAAAAACACTCTCAAAAGCAACAGTTGAAATAGGCATTGCAAGTATGTCTCTAGCAATCTTAGAAAGTGCAGGAAACAACATGCCAACAAGTTGAATTTGTTTTCATCCACCACGAGTCTTTCCTCCTCTAAATATATCTCTAATTCACATTTTCGTGGCTATTTATTTGGTTGACTAGAAACATGCTTTTCTCATAAGCCCTCAACATCACATGCATCATCAATTATCCTCTTAATATTATTGTTTGAGTTTGATGAGGGGTGAAAACGGAGAAAATTTTTCATTAGGCACTGTTTCATATTCATAAACCAAATCCTTCAACATCCTTCCAATCCTTTCACATTCTAATTTAGCAGTATCTTTATGAAGAAGTTCAAAATAAAAAGACACACAGTTATTCTAATCAGGAGGATTAGTCCGATTCAAGAATAAGGAGTATTAACTATGAAGCTAATAACCGATTTCTAGCACGTCGTTAAACGCTATAAACCAAGGCTAATACAACAATACTCATAACACCCTATTACAACTATAACGAGTATAGAGGTAAGTTGGGGATCGAACCACAAGGACAAGGCTTACCAAGATTAAGGGCTAGGTGTAGGGAAGATAAAATGGGTGTGTATGAAAGGGTGTTAGATCTAAACTATGAAAGCGATAAGCTAGATAACGATAAGCAATAAGAGAAATACGGGGATGGTGAGGATTCACCCTAGGTCGATTCTAAGTTGTCATGGAAATCTAGGTCAAGGAAGATCAAACGTAGATCGATCGAGACACTCAAGATAGCGAGGGAAAGTTGATGACATATAGCCATGCGAACGACCCATAATCGCCCTATGTCTCATCAAGAGTGACAGGACAAGATTTGCATCGAATATCAATCAAACAATCAACAACAAACCTCAACCTAACCTAACACATGAACAACAATCACCAAACCTAGGGTTTCACCAAATTAAAACCCCTAAAAGAACTACTCTAGCATATTGAAACAAACTACAACTAAGAACATGAGAGAATACATGAATGAAAACATTAGGGCAAGAACAAAACCAACAATAAACAAGAGTAAAGCAATAAAACTAACTGTCAACTACTCTACCAAACCAATACGAGAACAAGAACAAGATTTGAAAGTAAAAGAACACAAATGAAGCAACAATCAAAGCAAGATGTAAAGAAAGCATTAAATGGCATAAATGAAAGGTATTAAAGACTATAAAGCAATGGAGAAAGATCAACTTACATAAACTTAAGTGCTTGAATGAAAGGAAATGAAATACAAGACTTGGAATGTAAAGGAAAGCAATGAAATCTTATCTAGGGAAAAACAAATGTAAAGAAAAAGCTATAAAATGATAAACAATTTTGGAGTGTTTCTCCTAAGCATGAACATGAGTGCTACAATAAGAAAAGAGGGGTATATATAGTCTAAAGGGAAGGGCGAATGAATGCCCTAAACAGCTTACGTGGAAAAACTTGCGAAGAAAAGAGTTTCGCTGATTTTTCTCAGCATTCGCCCGAAGCCAAAGGGGGATTCGACCAAATCTATGCCAGTCGACCGAATGTACTAGCATTTGGTATTTCTAGTGTATTTTTGATGTTTTGGCTTCGAGGTCTCTTCGACAGAATTTGATGTGAGATTCGTCCAAAGCTTCTGAGATTTTCCCCAATCACCATTTCTAAAGAGTAAAAGATTTGAGCTTGGTCTGCAGCTAGAGGTTCAACCGAACTTGGGCCTAGATTCTTTGAAGTGTCAGAAGGTCTTGGAACCTTGCGAGGTGCTCAGGGATGACTCGGGATGCTCAATAATGCCTTGAAACACGTGCCTCTTATTCGATTATGATGTTTATGCGTCAAACTCGCTCCGTTTTACCTCAAAACTTCCAAAAATACATGAAATGACCTTAAAACACCGCGGAGACAAGAACAAGGTAAATCGAGTGTTAAACATATCAAACCAATGAGAAACAACGAGCTTCGACACCATAATGGGGATATAAATGTACTCTAAATCGAGCACATCAGAAGCTTTCGTCAATGACAGATACGATGACGCATTCGTCAATGGCTGATACGATAAAGCTTTCGTCAATGGCAGATAAGGTTAACTAGGAAGGGATGAAGCTACACACAGGCTGTCTGGTTGCGCCTTGCTCCTGCAGGCTGCGGGAAGATTAGGTCAGAATTAGAAATGTCAAGTATTATTAGGTCTAGTTTTTAGTTTTTTTTACTCTTATGAAAAAATAAATGAAGCGCAAAGATGGAAACCATTTTGAAATCAATGGTTGAAAATCCAAAATTCATGTGACATTCATAGTTGTATGTAACTGGTTATTGAAAGTTTTGAAAGTTTAGAGGATGAAGTGGACATTATCAAAACCATTTATTCATCTACATTACATATCATCAATGACTTAAATTTAATAAGAATAATTTAGAATTATGAGGTTATTAAATAACTTATATATAAACATAATTAAATAAAATTTTAATTATTAGTGGTTTTACTTTAGTTAAATTCACAACAATTGACAAGTTACAATTAAATCTTTAATATACTATCCATTAAGTATCTAATTGATTATGATATAGACTAATATTTTAATTTAGTTAGTTTTAGGTTTCATTATACTTAAATAACTTTAAAACTATGTAAGACTGTAAGTCTATAATAGTCTAATCGATTGCTTTGATTAGTTTCGTTTATTCCACTTGATCAAACTTTTAATAGTTTATTTTAGTTAGTTTTAGGTTTCACTATACTTAAATAACTTCAAAACTATGTAAGAGTATAAGTCTATATTTCTCTCAAAAAAAAAGACTATAAGACTATAATATTCTAATCGATTGTTTTGATAAGTTTCATTCATTCAACTTGATTAAACTTAGAATATTCAATCTCACTTAAAATGTAATTAGTCACTCAGATAGTTTGATATCAAATTTGCAAATTTGGTTTGAATAAACTTATTTTCATATAAAGTTCAAAATTTTCAAAATATAAAAATGCATTAAATTAAGATTTGAGTCGGATGTCGGGTCGAAACGGGTTGAGTCAGGTCGAGTCAGAGTCAGAGTCGGATCAAAGTCAAAGTCAGTCGGATTATCAAAAGTTTTTATGAGGTGCAACTCCGATTCGGCTCTAAATCGGACTTGGATTTATATAATCAGATTCGGAGTCGGATATTTTTCAGCTCAAACTCAAATCAATTTAAAATCCTCATATCGGGTCGGATCAGGGGGGATTCGTATTGAATTGTCATCGCTATGTGTGTATGTGTGTGTGTATATATATATATATATCTACATAATGACATTTTTCAAAAATACAAACGACATGATCACCTTAATTGACTAGATATTTCGAAATCTAATCGAAATAAGTACTTAATTTAATCGAAATTTTAACATTTCGTCTACCATAAGGAAAACTTGGAAGCTCAAGGTCAATACACGGATTTAAACAACATTGGTGGAAAAGCCAAAAATTCATGGTCACTACGTGAAATTTTCTATTATTTTATTATATAAAAATCAAATGTTAAGATTTCATTATATACCAGATAGATTCCAGTGTAAAACACGAATATAATAAATGTTTACTTATATGAATATATTAATAATACTTTATAAAATTAGTTTATTTACAACATAAACTTAATCTTTGAATCTTTGTATTTGTTGTAATAATATACTTCTAATTGACAAAGCGAAGAAATAATTTATTATACAATTATATTAAAACATATATGTGAAAGAATGACAAAATTACTATCAATCAATAAAATTTTATCAAAGTAATTATTTGTTAAGCTATATTAGATTGATAAAGTAAATCAACAAATATCCGTCAATAGTTTTTATTAAATTTTAATTACTATACTTTTAACATGCAATAGAATACTTTGTTTATTATAAAAAAATTATTCTTATATGATCTCATCACTGAGATTTTAGACTTTTCATCAATATATTATATTTAATCTAATATGTACGTTTTTAACATGTATGAATATAAAATATTTGTAAAAGAATAATAAAATATATAAACTGAATATCAAATATAATATATATTTTGAGCAAAAGACTTTGTCTTTTTTTGTTGGACCACTTTTTAATGCAGCAAACTTTAATTTTATTCAAGATTTGAGATAAAAAAATTATAGGTTTATATACGAAAATATATTTATAGTCAATTAAAAAATATTGTATTTTTTATGAGTTAATTATTTCCTTAAATAACAAGTGAATCATCAAATGTTTCCATGTCAATAATAGAAAAAAAGCTGGATAAGATTTAATGAGAACGTGACACGTCTTATAAGTCGTTTCTGTATTAGTATATTTTGTTAATTGATTGATACAATAACTAAGCTACGTTTATTTTAAAAAGCAACCACTATAAAATTAGCCAAAATTATTCTTCTTTGCATATAATAA
>CM033457.1:1773424-1992228 GCA_019425755.1 Amaranthus cruentus | reverse complement strand
TATATATATATATATATATACTCACACACACATAGTATGACCGAGAATCCATACCCGGCCCGTACTCGTTTGAGAGGGAGTACTAGAAGAAAGCGGTCACTTTACCCCCAGAAGGTGAGAGCTTTACATAGAGAGGATTGATAAGCACTGTTGTTTGGAGATCGATAACTACTTGCATGGGAACTACAATAGATAAAACAAAGATTGTGATAGTATGAAAGACTCGATGGATAAAAAAGTAAAAGGGGTAGGTAAGTAAGCAGCTTGTTAGGTCCTTAGAGAGGTGCTGTTCACTCAAGTCGTCCAGAATCTACTCAACCCACGTTGTCTTACATTTTCCTTGGCTCCTCTTACCCTCTACTATAATGGTTTCTACCCTCCTGACGAGAACCTCTAGTGGATTCCTTTGCACATGCTCAAACGATCTTAGTGTATTTTCGCGCATCTTAGCAGTTAGAGGAATAACCCCTAACTTCTCTCTGAACTCCCAATATTTGATCTGATCCATCATTTTTTTACCGCACATCCACCTCAGCATTTGCATCTCTGCTACTTTCATCTTTTGTTCGTGGATCTTCTTTATGGGTCAATACTCTGATCCATACAACAAAGCTGGTCTAATGTCAACTTTGTAGAATTTACCTTTCAGTCTAGTCGAGGGATGTAGTGTTAGGATTTTATTTTAATGCCGCAAGTGTACGGGTGCTGTAGCACAATTACGGGTCGGATCACAGGGAGGCAAGATTAATACAAGAGTCGTTCAATTAATCACTTTAGGTACAGAAGATTTGTGGTTGATTCTATAAAATATGTGAGAACACTTAGTGAAATGATAATATTAAGATAATAAAAAGGACTAGGACATAGGAATTCCCCACTAATAGCATGTGATTATTTTGGTAAGGATTGCAATGATTCCGTTGAATTGATTCACCGATCTAACTTAATCTCTCCTTTTCGGGATGGTAACCAAATTGAATCAAATTAAATGGGTTCTCTTAGTCTCAACTTTCGTATTTTGATCGATTAACATCACAAGAAAACATACTACTCAATCTCAACTTTCGTGATTTTGACTAAGAAGACATATTAAGTTGTTTTATCAACAAAGACTAATAATATTCTCATCCCTCAACTTTCGTGATTTTGGTATTAAGAAAATTAAAAGACTTTAACTTGAATGATCATACATAACAATTTAATCAAATCAATTCAACATTCACAATCACCAGCCAACTTTAGAAGAGAATAAACGACGAAATAACTCAGCCATATTGAAAGCAAAAATCAGAAATTCAAAGGATGGAAACAAAAGTTACCATATTTATTGCCCGAATAAATGAGGAAATATTTCCCTGATAAATACGCCTTTTTGAGACTAATTTAGGCTGACTTTGACTATTTTATTTTAGGTAAAACTCAATTAAACATCCCTTTTATTGTAAGATAAATCGTAGCTCACTTACACCCACAAGGACGAATTCTATTGTACTTTAATCTGCCTTTCAAGACCTTCAGATACAAGTCAAAGCTAGACTCGTAATAAAAGGACCATCTAATCTGTAAGAATCAAATGATGACTCTTCAAAGGATTTAGCTACGATTAGGTCTTTACAATGTTTTTGGACGGATTTTACATCATCTTCTTCCTCTTCAAAAAGAGTTGTCCTCAACTCTTCATCTTCCAAGTATGGAGCCCAATCATCAATATTAAATGTAGCCGAAACATCATGCTTATCACCAAGATCAATTTTGTATGCATTGTCTTTGATTCTCTCTAAAACTTCAAAAGGTCCTTCAGCTCTAAGCATAAGCTTATGTTTTCTTTGACCCGAAAACATTTCATTGCGCAAATGCACCCAAACCAAGTCTCCAACTTCAATTTTTCTAGAACCATGCACATTTTTATTAGCTTGCTTTTGTATTCTTCATTTGCCTTCTCAATCTGCTTTCTTACTTCCTTGTGAATATTGAGCATAAATTCAACATGTTCCTTCGCATTGCCATGAACTAATTTATCCATAGGAAGTGTGATAAAATCAAAAGGCATGTACGGATTGACACCATAAACTACCTCAAGTGGTGCATACTTAGTTGTTCGACTAGGTGTTCTATTGTAAGCAAATTCAGCATGTGCAAGTTTCATATCCCAATTTCTTCCCCCTTTGCTTACTAAGGACCTCAACAAAACACCAAGGATTCTATTCACTACTTCGGTTTGACCATCTTTTTGAGGATTATGGGAAGTAGAGAAGCTTAATTTAGTCCCAAGTAATTGCCACAAGCTCTTCCAAAAATGACTCAAGAACTTAGAATCCCTATCCGACACTATGGACTTAGGCAACCCATGAATTCGAACAATTTCATCAAAAAGTAGTTGTGCAATAATGAAAGCATCATCTATCTTTTTGCAAGGAATAAAGTGTGAAATTTTAAAAAATCTATCAACAAGACTACAACAACCATAATTGATTCGTTACATTTGGATGTTCTAGGAAGTGCCATAATGAAATCCATACTCAAACCTTCCCATGCACGTTCAGGAACTAGAATTGGTTTGTATAACCCTTTATGAAATGCCATTTTTGCTTGCTGACAAATTGAACAACGCGTCAAGACTTTGTAGACATGAGTTAACATCCGTGGCCAATGAAAATGACCTTGAAGTATCGCCCAAGTCTTTCCCCATGTGACCTGCCATACCTCCTCCATGTGCTTCTTTGATAAGTAACTCACGAATTGGATTCTTAGGGATACAAAGTTTGTTTCCTTTGAATAAGAATCCATCCACTTAAACATAAAAGCCATGAACCCATCTTTGCAAGCCGCATATAACTCTTTAAAATCCTCATCAACATCATATAACTCTTTAATCCATTCAAAACCAAGTTCCTTGGCTTCAACAACACCAAGAAGGAAATGTCGCCTCGAAAGTGCATCAACTACAACATTTGCTTTCCCACTTTTGTATTTTTTTCCGAATAAGTGAATGTTTGTAAAAATTCCACCCATTTTGCATGCCTTGCATTCAACTTCTTTTGCTTATGTATGAACTTCAAAGATTCATGATCGGAATACAAAACAACGGTTGTGGCCTCAGGTAATGTGACCAATGATCAAGAACCCTTCCTATGGCATAGAACTCTTTGTCATAAGTTGAATAATTAACCTTTCCTTGGCTAAGCTTCTCACTAAAATAGGCAACTAGACGTCCCTCTTGAGTCAAGACAGCACCAACTCCTTTCCCACTAGCGTTACATTCCATTTGAAAAGGCTTTGTGAAATCAGGAAGTGCTAGAATAGGAGCTTCACACATCTTTTTCTTTACCAACTCAGAGGCTTGTTGTGCTTGAGTGGTCTATGCAAAAGTACCCTTTTTAGTACACTCGGTGATTGGAGCCATAAGTGTACTAAAATTCTTGATAAACCGCCTATAAAAGGAAGTTAATCCATGAAATGCTCGAAATTCAGTTATGGTGTTTCGGATTGGCCATGAAGCAATGGCCTCAACTTTGCTCGGATCAACTTTTATGCCATCACCTGTTACAATGTAACCAAGAAAAGTGATCTCTAATAACATAAAATTGCAATTTTCTAATTTTCCATACAATTTGTTCTCTCTTAAGACCTCGAACAATTCTCTAAGATGAATGAAATGTTCCTCTTCACTCTTGCTATATACTAAGATATCATCTAAGTACACAACAATAAACTTCCCTAAGAAAGGTCTAAGTAATTCATTCATGAGCCTCATGAAAGTACTAGGAGCATTAGGTAGCCCAAAATGCATCACTAACCATTCATACAAACCTAGCTTAGTTTTGAAAGTAGTTTTCCATTCATAACCTTCTCTTATTCGAATCTGATGGTATCCACTTTGAAGATCAATCTTTGAAAACAAAGTAGCACCACTTAACTCATCCAACATATCATTAAGCCTAGGAATTGGAAACCTATACTTGATAGTTATGTTATTAACAACCCTACTATCAATGCACATATGCTAAGTACCATCCTTTTTTGGCACCAATAAGACCGCACAAGGACTCATGGATTCTTGAACATAACCCATGCTCATCAACTCACTGATTTGCCTTTGCAACTCTTTAGTCTCCATTGGATTGCATCTATAAGGAGGTTTGTTTGGAAAGGGCGCACCTGGAATGAGATCAATTTGATGCTCCACTCCACGGATTAAACGCAATCCTTTAGGCAACTCATTAGGAAACACATCAACAAACTCTATAACCAACTCAACAACTTTCGGATTTTGAGCCACAAGAGTCTCATGCTCTTCTTTTGTAATCAACAAATACACCTCGTCATTTTCAACAAGTTCACTCTTTAAATGCTTTAAGGTTAAAAGGGTGATTTTTGGTTAATTAAGAACACTCTTTTCAAGGAAAGGTACAGTTTTTGGAGGGAGAGGGTAAAGAATTTTTTTTAGCACCTTGATAAGTGATTGTATAGGTATTAGTTAACCCATCATGAATTGATTTTCTATCAGTTTGCCAAGGCCTACCAAGCAATATATGTCAAGCATCCATAGGATTGACATCACACAAAACTTATCATTATAGGAACAAATGGAAAAAGAAACAACACATTGTTTTCTAACTCCTGTGTTTTTACTTTTGTCAAGCCAACTCAATTTATAAGGGTGGGGATGCCTAGTGGTTTTAGTTTTAGTTGTTTAACAAGACCAACTTAAACTATATTAGCTTCACTACCACTATCAATAATAAGATCATATACATCTCCATTTGCCTTGCATTTTGTCATGAACACATTCTCTCTTTGGGCAGGAACTTCTTCCACCATGACGTGTGTTTGCAACGCCCTTCTCAATACAAGGTTGAGCCTTTCATTCTCTGGAAAACAATCATATTCTTGATTCTCATTCTCATCATCTTCATCAGTTTGAGAATCATTTTCTTCCTCTTCAATTTCAAATGGGATAGGTTGAGCAGCCATATTTTTCAATTCTCTTGCATTCAAAGATCTTTGATTTAGACAATCTTTTTTGTAATTTCCTCTACCAAAGCATTTGCAATACACAATATCACCAATTCCCCCACTACCACTCACAATATTGCCCTTATCTTTTTCAAAAGGAATGTTTCTTTTTGGAAAGTTAGGATTTTCTTTGAAAGGGTTCGGTTTTGGAAAAGAAGAATAATATTTCTAAATTGTTGGTTTTCGAAATTTAGGATCATACGAAGATGAGGTTACCTTCTTTTTCTTTCTTTGGTTGTCAAGCTTGATAACAAGTTTACAAGCCTCATCAAAGGTCAAGTTAGGTTACATTTCCACCTTTTCAAGTATCTCCTTATCCAACCCAGCTAGGAATCAATCCATATTCAACTTCTCACTTTCTTTAATCTCACACACAATTGCTAATCTTTCAAACTCCTTGATATACTTCTCAACCAACCCCCTATGTTGTTGTAAAGTACTCCATTTCATATACAAGGATTGTTTGTAGTTTGTAAGAATAAAACGAGCCCTCAATTTTTTCTTCAACTTACTCCAAGTGGTAATTCTCTCCTTGTTTTTTGCCTCTCTTTTCTTTTGCACTCCCTAAAGTCATGTCCCCGCATACTTAGAAAGTTTCACCTTTGGTACCTTATACTTTCTCTCTTCCCCCTCTACATCATTGTACTCAAAGTACCTTTCCAGAGATTGCTCCCATTCTTGATACTTTTTAGGATCCAAAGTACCATCAAAATCTCCACATCTACTTTAATATTTCGGTCCTCCCTTCGAGCAGAAATGTTTTCTGTACTTTCATGCTTCATCATACAGGCCATCATTCCCATCATGTTTTGTACAAGTTCTTCTTGACCTTGCATAAGCCGATTTTGATTTTCTTCTATGTTTCTCAGTCTTATTTGATAAAGAGTTTCATTAGGTTGTTGGTTCTCCATTTGAAAAAGAACAATTATGCCCCCCTACTTGATGCGCTAAATGATGTGTAATCTAAAAGGATTAGATTAACAAAAAGGGGCTTTTCCAAAAGTTTCAAGGCTTAGAAAAGGAATGTGTTTGGTTTAGAAGGTCTAGGTATGGAAATAGAATGATTTTAAGGGATTTATGTGGTATCATGTCGAATGGGAAACACTATTTTGTAATTGACAGAGGTTTTTGGACAAGATTCAAAAGTATTCTAGAACAAGATTTTTCAAGCTTTGGACATACGCCTCAAAGGACTGTTTTTCTGATTTTTTTTATTATGAAAATAAAGAACAAACTAGGAACACTCACTAGATTATTATGATTCAATGATATGCAAGAAAGGAACACTCACTTAATCTTGCTAGGGTGTATTCTTAATTTGAGGAACACTCACTCGAATTAATCATACAAATTAGTATGTTTGGGACTCTCACAAACTCACTAATTCCTTCAACAATGAGAAAAAACTCATAATAGAAAAATCATTCAAAATACTTAACACATGTATAAGAACAAATGCATAACACAAAACTTTTGATAGGAATTCAGATTGGGTCAATTATTATTCACGAAATATAGGCTTACAACTATAAGAAAATTCTAGAAAAAAGACTCCTTACTTGATTACAAGCAATCAAGTGATTACATTAAACATAATCAGAAATCTAACAAACCTCTTTACGAATTCCACTACAAGAATGACACCATCCTTTATTAATGATAACAAAACATTCATACTAATACAAATATAAAATGAAACACCTCAAATTCCAATCAATAATAGATAATAATTCTTCTCTTGTGATGCTTGAGATCCAAAAACTCTTGGTTGCCGTGGAATGCTTCAATTCCACTACAAGAAATATCTTTTTTAGCAACAATAGAAATCGTTGCAAAAGAGTCAATATCGTTGCTATAAAGAGCTTTTGCAACGAAAACCTTTGTTGCATGTCCAGCTGTAGCAAAAAAATAATGCAACGACTTCTGTTGTTGCAAAAGATATGCTTTAAAGCAACGAAAATCTTTGTTGCAATACCTTTTTCGTTGCAAAAAATCAAAATTCCTTTTATAAGATTTTAAGTTCTATTGCAACAAAGTTTTGTTGCTAAAAATGAGGTTTTCTAGAAACAAATATTTTCGTTGCAAATGATATTATTTTTTGTAACGACATGTTTCATTACAAAAAAATCATTTATTGCAACGACATTTATTGTTACAAAAAAAGCATTTATCATTTCAAGCAATCATTTATTTTTGCAACAACTTTTATTGTAGCTAAAACTTTGTGTTTTTACAACGAATTATAATATTACAAAAACATAATTCTTCAAAAATTTAATATTATAAATCATTATACCTAAATCTCAAAAGAACAATTCTTACAATAGAGATACCCAAAATGAATGCTATAAGTTTGTTAATTACAAAAGAGATTCATATATATTGCATAGCGCACATCGAATTTCACCACAAAAAGAGATTCATAGATATTGGATAGTGCCTATCATATTTCACAGTAGATGTCCGCTTCGAGAGATCAAGAATCAAAAACTGTACATCATCATATCATATATACCTGTAATAAATCAAATAAATCCTTTTAGACACTGAATTGACTATCCTTAGATTCAAAACATTGTTCATATCATAGACTCTAATTTTATAGTGCTAATTTTCAACAACAGTCAAGACCAACCCTTAAGGTTTCAAAATTCAGTTGATATACACACAAGGCAAGCAAGTACAATTGCAACTTGTTTAATTGCGTGAAGAGTTGAAGTAAACAAGTGTGTGCATCCTGTATCAACAGAATAATAAATATTTTGTACAACATCACAAATCTGATCAGTTTAGTTATGACAAGCAGGTTTACATCAGTAGAGCAAAACTGTTGTGATCAGAATAGCAGCAGGTTTACATCAGTGCTACACCAAGTGGTTATCATTTTGTGTGTGTGGGTGTTGTTGTCATTTGATGTGTGTGGGTGTTGTCATTTGATGTGCGTGGCTCTAGTTATTGGTAGTTACACTAATCTAAAGTTGCACCATATTAAAATACAATACGGTTACCTGCTTGGCTTTCATGGCATAGTTACTTGAAGTTGTTGCAATATGCTCTGTCTAAAAGTCTCCATTGCCTCTTGTTGTTGTGTTTTGTATTATTCAATTTTTCCCTCCAAGTCTTTTATTTTTTGTTCTTGCAGTTGAATTTTCTCTTGTTGTTGCTCCACAATATTGCGGCCTTTTTCTTAACATATGCACGTACTCCCGTCCCTTTCCACGAATGTATCGCGACCTTTGTCCCAAAACTTGCATCAGAATTTCTTCATGAGTCAATGAATCGCCAACGGAAGCAATAACATTTTTCAGCTTCTCCTATTACAAAAGTAATTTATAGAAGCAACAACATCTTTCAACTTCTCCTATTACAAAAGCAATTCACAAAACTAAAAATAAGTTGTAAAATAATTTTGTACGCACATGAACTTCTTTTGACCGTGTGTCACCATGAAGCCATTCAAGTTTTCCATCATCATTCTTACGAGTGTGCTGGATAAGCCAAACTTTATCCGCACTCAGCTTCACACCTCCATTCTTTTTTGTCTGTAAAAACAATATCGTTATTAATATTCTAACCGAATACTTAAATTGAGTATTTAAAAAGTATATGTATGTCTAACTAACCAATACATCCTCCGATTCTGGGAATGATAGTTGCCCAGTTGTATGCTTAACTCTCTTGTCGGAATTTCGATTCTTAGAGTTCCTTGCACTTATTAACTACAAGATGATAATGCATCAATTAAGACCTTATTTCTTCTTGTTACACACATAAAAATATTTAAATCTGAAATGAATACCTTAAATTCATCGGAGCCATAATATTTGATGAGATATTCCCATTGAGATTGAGGCAAGTTAGGAGGAGGATTCTTTTTTCGCTCATCATCGGTATTTCCACACTTCTTGCTTTTATCTACACTTGTATAATCTGTATAAACGTTGCATTGTCTCCAAAACGAACATGTGCATTCGTAAGTAATCACTAGATTCAGCAACTTCGAACTTATCCTATAAAATAGGTAAGTAGCGTAAGGTTAAACTAAAAGCATAAAATTAGAATGCTTCATCATTAAAATTCAATCGTATAAAAAAACCAAAACCACCTGTATCTCCTTCAACATACTATCACCGGCTACCGCAAATGCTTCTTTCCAACTTTTCACGTTCATGGGAGCTTTTGTCCTCACAACACGCCCACACTCATTAACTAAGTGCCGAGCATTTTCTCCAATTGCTCGATCGATATAATCGGGAATTGAGATTCTTAGTTTGGATCCTTTCCCTTTAATTTTCATGTCGACCACATAACTCTTGTACATTCCTCTTTTACCAACTCCCTTGGTCTTACTAGTTGCTAAGGATCCAAAATTAAATTACAATGTCAGACGCTTCAAAATTATATTGTACAATATTATAAAAGCATTATGAGTTAGTACCAGTAGTTTCATCTATGACATCACCATTTGCTTGCTCTGGATCATTGCGAATGATAATTTTCCTTGGTCGTGGATCTAAAGCTTCATTGACTTGCAAGCCCTCTTCAATTCTACTAACAAAGTTGCTTCGATTCATTCGCTTAGTAAGTATGGCTAAAATAATCCGCGTAAATAGATATGAATATGAATTGGGATATTATAATACATCATACACCAATCTTTAGAGTAGATAAATATAGTAAAAGAAATTACATACATTCTTGTGTTGAGGGAATGACACCTTTTGATAATTGGTCATTTAGTGCGTTATCAACCAAATTTGGATCATTTTCTGGTGCATGATCTTCAATTTCGTCTCCATTAAGTGCCCCATGGTCATTTTCTGTGTTTGTGAAGTTCGTTCGCTGCCGTCTTAAATCTATAAGAGTAAACACACACTAGTAAAAGGAAGAATACAGGAAAGATGCACATGACAAGAGTAAACAAACATCAACGTAATTGGACAGTTTATTCAGATTTTTTGCAATATCTTTGCGCAAAAGTCGAGCTACAAACATAGGTCTCAAATCGTTCGCACCCCATAAGCAGGTGTAGCAACGTGCACTGTACAACATGCAGCGTCAAAATCAGCGTGCAGCAGCGTCAAAGTCAACGTGCAGCAGTACAGTACAGTCGGATTAAGGGCGGTACAATTCAGCAGTGTGCACAGTACAGCGCGAGATCAGATTGGACCGTATTGTCTCTAATTGGACAGTTTCATACAGCAGCGCGCACAGTTTGATCTCTTATGAATACAATGGCTCATCGCTACCATCGACATTGTCTCTAATTGGACCAAACTGTATGTGCAGTAGTAGTAGCAATGGAGTGGTATGAAGGCAGTAGCAAACAAGCAAGAAAAAGAAAGAAATAAAAATAAGAACACTGAATTTCGAGTATTCAGCTACAAACCAGTGCAACCCGCTTCAAACCATACTGGCATCACTGGTGCAGTATGTGAAGCAGTGTACAGGTGTAGATCAGATTAGTGAGGGTTGTGTGTAGATCAGTCAGCAGGTGTAGATCAGATTAGTGCGATGTGTGCAGATCAACATGTGTACATCAGTAGCATGCAACAACAATTTAGTAAGCGTGCAATCTTTTTCCCATCATGTGATCAGATCAGTGTGCAACATGAGAAAGAAAGTGAAGCAACAACTCTAATCAATTCATGAGATCAGACAACATTAAATTCACACAAGAAGCAAGCAGATCAGTAAGCAACAATCAATAAGCAACAACAGTAACTGGTTAGCTCAAATAAAAGCTTAAGTTTGTAATTATGCTTACTTCTACAAACCATATTAGCAATTTCATCTTCGATTGCTAGGTTATTGTTATTGTTGACTCCTCCAATATTTGGTTGGTTCGTCAAGTGTTTACCTCTATTTTGAATGCAACTCTGAAGTCTTCCGGGAAGAATGCTATGGTTACTTGTTTTCTTTCCACCTCCTCTCCCAACCATCTTGTATCTATTCAAAAATATTCACGAAGTTATGAAAAAATAAATAAATTTAGCTTGAACACAGTTATCATCCATCTGCAGATCTGAAACAGCCCAAACTGGCGTAAACAATATTATAATACTGTCTACTAAGCACAGCGGAAGACTTATAAAAGTCTGGGCTGAATCCGACCTGTGGCTCGATAGCCACAACAAACTAATATCAGAGTATTTATATAATGTACATTTAAATAAGTGAATACAATTTACAAAACATTATAAAATATTACAATTTAAGTTACAGTTATATAATTTACATTTATGATTTTCAAAAAGAAGTCCTCGCCTCGCACTTAACACATAACACAAGCATGTATCGTCTCCACAGCAGAGCTAACCTGAAAATGGATCTATCCCCCGTAAGGGATAGGCCCCATCAAAGACTGTCAACAATTGAATTGTTGAGTAATCCAACAAACTATTACATTTATAAACAGGTTAATTACAAATATCTTCAATTTAATCTTTTGCTCTTTTAGTAACTTATAAAATATTAATTTATCAAAATTCAAAATTAATTTAAAAGACCGTTTGGTATCTACAAAAATACGGCTAAGAACCTTTAGTTCATAGCGAATCAATACACGGCTATAACTTTACAAGTTAATAGCGAAAATCAAAATACGGCTATTACTTTACAAGTAAATAGCGAACTCAAAATACGACAAATGAAACATATGAATTCATTTGCGAAACAAACAAAACTTTATAATCAAAACGTATTTATTCAAAACTCATATTAAAACAATAATATAACAGCAATTAAAAACGTGGGAATATATGGACCGTCAGGAAGTAGGCTTGATCTAAATCCTGAGAATACGGGTGATCGTCATCACCGAAATACGGTTCTTGCAAGAACGAAACAGGACCGGGGGCTCGAGACCGATCCGAATAACCATTACCTATTATCAAGCTATAGGATTTCATAATAATCCGGATATAAATATCCGTTGCCAATTCCCAAAAACGAACATGTTTCAATGTCGAACATTTCAATATAAAACGAATCAATAAATCACTTGATTTTCTTTAAAATCAATATTCATAACTCATTTTCATAGTACAATATTTAAAAGCTCATATTTATAAAGCTATAAATATACAGAACATAATTTTGATCAAGGATTAAAAGCAAAGTCAAACAGAGTCAAATTCCAAAGTTTCGAACACCAAAAATTATACGATTTTGCTTAAATATAAATAGCAGTAATATCACACCATATAAAACATAACTTGACATTTGAAATACTTAAATTAAATTCAAAAGATAATAGTGTTTGTAGGATTACCTTTATGATGTAAAATAGCCTAATAGGTCCTTCATGATGCCCAATGGCAATCAGGTGGATTACTACTTAGGACTTATTCTTTCAATTGATCAATATCCACATATAAGCTGTATCACGTAGAATAATATTTTTAGAGAGATCGAAATAATCACATAAATCTGAGCCAAATAACGTTTGCACAACAATTAAAGGAGTATGTATGGGATTTTTATAATTTTGGTCCTCTCTTAATAAAAGGAGTATCTTGTACTCCTCTTTTTGGCCTTCTCCTTAACTCACGGCCCAAAGGCCTTTTTTATAGGCAAAACCCAAGTATGTGGTGGCACTTTGCCACCTAAGCTACCTCAAACCGCGACACGTGTCACACACGTGGCACAAACGCAAGCCACGTGGCACTCCGCATGCAAGCCACGTGGCGCCTCTCTGTCCCGTGTTACAATTTTATCCACTTTTCCGATTATGTATCTTTAAAATATGTGACCTCACGAGCGTATAGCTTTTTATATACACCCATTCAATCTCAAATTTTCATCGTATAACTTACTTTGTTCCAACTCTATAGTACAACTGATATTCTCAAATAATAAAATATTATTCTGAGGTTCAATAAAATAACATACTTGAAATTTAACAACCCAAATTAACTTAATTAATTACTATTAATTAAACTGCTAAAACAGGGGCCGTTTCATTCTCCCCAACTTAAATAATTTCATCCTCGAAATTACCTTATACTTGAGAAAACATATCAAACTCATATTCTCCCCAACTTAAGGATAATCCTTAAATAGTTCAACGTCCAATACTTAACTGAAAACCTCAACTCCGACATTCGGCAACCATCCAAGTTTAAAACAATATTATGATTCAATCACGACCCAAAATAATTTTCTAATGCACAAAACTGATGATGCAAAACACGTCTGCACATACACAAGTGCACATAAAACATAAAATAGCAAATTGATAATCATAACTTAAAACAATATTAGAAAATATTTTAAACTTTTAAACAAAGGTGTTTTGACAATCTACGAAAAATTTGAGAGTTTCCCTCTGAAAAGAGACAAATAGTTTTATTTTCAAAATCAAATTTGTTTTCTAGTCAAATTAACTTACTAAATCTCCACATTAACTCTTACGTACGTTATACTCGAATACTTTTTAACAAACCTTTACTTGTTTTAATCATTTCAATCAGTTTGTATCCTCAATTTGAAAATTAAATTTCCTAATTTACTTGACTTTCCCGAATGACAACAAAACTTCACTTAGGAACTCTTATAACCCCTGATATACTTCAAAAGTATCACTTTAAATTACACATTCCATTTCTAATAATCAAATAACTTGAACCTCAAATGAGAAAAATTTCCTTGATAACTTTCGACTTTCAACCTTTAATAACTTATTACTCAATCGTTATCGTTTAACTTTCATTCATAATACGTTTATATCCACCTTTAATACCTAACCCTTAATACTTTAAGTTTCAAACACATCTTTCCCAAATAAGTTCCATACTCTTGACATTTAATTTCATACGATTCTTTACCTTTATTATGATCATCCAATTCACCAAGAATAAATTTTACACAACTTATCTCATTCAACTTTTATCCTTTAATGTCTCATTCAATCATAGTTTAAACAAACACTTTGTTGCCCTAGTTATTAGCTTTTCGATCACCTCAATACAATCAGCATCTAATCAAATACTCATTTTCCATAAGTACAATCTAACTTTAACTTTCACCATATATGTAATTCAAGGCTTCCATAACTTTTAATTGATTCTTATTTGACTAATGAACTTCAACTCACAATAACTATAAATAAGGCTCGACATAATTTGAACAATTCAAACTTTTTTATTCTTAAAGTTTCCCTTTCAATATCGTAAACCATTTAGAATATTCTAAAAAAAATTACATTTACCTCAATACGTATAGAGTACTTAATAGACTTACCACAATACAAATTTTACGACATTCCTATTCATATCAATTCTTATTTCATTTTCACACTTCCCATAATAGAATTTCTTATCCAAATATCATTAAATTGAACATGTCACAAATACTTTTTCTACATTCTCTATCTCTTGATTGATTTTCAATCGTCAAACAATTAAGTCATAACTTTCACTATTCCCATAATGCTTCTTTTGATCTCTTTGCATCGAATCATTCTTACACAATAGCATCGCAATACTCGATAGGCTTGGTCCTCAACTCCTTATGCTAGTTATCCGATTATATATAATATCTTTTGTAAAACAATTACAAGAATACTTGACTCAAATATATACATTTCAAGTTGAAAATTTTTAAACTCTTTTAAAAACTTTTTATTTTTTTATTTATTTATTATTATATAACATATAAACAATCACACAAAATTTCATATAAAATCAATTAGATCCACCAATCAAGATTTAAACTAAAAAACATTACCAACTTAACTTTAATATATCCTTTGAAACTCCTTTCACCAAACTTCGAAGCCCCAAATTAATATCCGGACATAACTCTTAGCCTTCGGCACGACTCATACTAAACGAAAATTCACAACACGTAAGGAAACTTTAAGATTTCTTTAACATATAAGCATGTCACACATCACACAAATAATACATAGTCACATTAATACCATCTGATTCTTAGAAGTTACACAATAAGACTCGACTATCGCGCTCTCTCGGATTTTCAAAATTCATTTTTCAAAAATTTTGTACTCGAATATGAGGATTCGAGTACTCCAGAAACAACCATGCTCAGATACCAATTGAAACAGCCCAAACTGGCGTAAACAATATTATAATACTGTCTACTAAGCACAGCGGAAGACTTATAAAAGTCTGGGCTGAATCCGACCTGTGGCTCGATAGCCACAACAAACTAATATTAGAGTATATATATAATTTACATTTAAATAAGTGAATACAATTTACAAAACATTATAAAATATTACAATTTAAGTTACAGTTATATAATTTACATTTATGATTTTCAAAAAGAAGTCCTCGCCTCGCACTTAACACATAACACAAGCATGTATCGTCTCCACAGCAGAGCTAACCTGAAAATGGATCTATCCCCCGTAAAGGATAGGCCCCATCAAAGACTGTCAACAATTGAATTGTTGAGTAATCCAACAAACTATTACATTTATATACAGGTTATTTACAAATATCTTCAATTTAATCTTTTGCTCTTTTAGTAACTTATAAAATATTAATTTATCAAAATTCAAAATTAATTTAAAAGACCGTTTGGTATCTACAAAAATACGGCTAAGAACCTTTAGTTCATAGCGAATCAATACACGGCTATAACTTTACAAGTTAATAGCGAAAATCAAAATATGGCTATTACTTTACAAGTAAATAGCGAACTCAAAATACGACAAATGAAACATATGAATTCATTTGCGAAACAAACAAAACTTTATAATCAAAACGTATTTATTCAAAACTCATATTAAAACAATAATATAACAGCAATTAAAAACGTGGGAATATATGGACCGTCAGGAAGTAGGCTTGATCTAAATCCTGAGAATACGGGTGATCGTCATCATCGAAATACGGTTCTTGCAAGAACGAAACGGGACCGGGGGCTCGAGACCGATCCGAATAACCATTACCTATTATCAAGCTATAGGATTTCATAATAATCCGGATATAAATATCCGTTGCCAATTCCCAAAGACGAACATGTTTCAATGTCGAACATTTCAATGTAAAACGAATCAATAAATCACTTGATTTTCTTTAAAATCAATATTCATAACTCATTTTCATAGTACAATATTTAAAAGCTCATATTTATAAAGCTATAAATATACAGAACATAATTTTGATCAAGGATTAAAAGCAAAGTCAAATAGAGTTAAATTCCAAAGTTTCGAACACCAAAAATTATACGATTTTGCTTAAATATAAATAGCAGTAATATCACACCATATAAAACATAACTTGACATTTGAAATACTTAAATTAAATTCAAAAGATAATAGTGTTTGTAGGATTACCTTTATGATGTAAAATAGCCTAATAGGTCCTTCATGATGCCCAACGGCAATCAGGTGGATTACTACTTAGGACTTATTCTTTCAATTGATCAATATCCACATATAAGCTTTATCACGTAGAATAATATTCCTAGAGAGATCGAAATAATCACATAAATCTGAGCCAAATAACGTTCGCACAACAATTAAAGGAGTATGTATGGGATTTTTATAATTTTTGTCCTCTCTTAATAAAAGGAGTATCTTGTACTCCTCTTTTTGGCCTTCTCCTTAACTCACGGCCCAAAGGCCTTTTTTATAGGCAAAACCCAAGTATGTGGTGGCACTTTGCCACCTAAGCTACCTCAAACCGCGACACGTGTCACACACGTGGCACAAAACCTGCAAGCCACGTGGCGCCTCTCTGTCCCGTGTTACAATTTTATCCACTTTTCCGATTATGTATCTTTAAAATATGTGACCTCACGAGCGTATAGCTTTTTATATACACCCATTCAATCTCAAATTTTCATCGTATAACTTACTTTGTTCCAACTCTATAGTACAACTGATATTCTCAAATAATAAAATATTATTCTGAGGTTCAATAAAATAACATACTAGAAGTTTAACAACCCAAATTAACTTAATTAATTACTATTAATTAAACTGCTAAAATAGGCACATATTTCAGCATATATGAAAGTAAAGGTAACATCAAACAAAGTTGACAACCAAATGTTCATGATGCTATATTGGGACAACGCATAGTCAAAATGAAACATATCAATACAAGAAATCAATAGTTTAAATACATAACAGTTTCAAGGACTAGAAGAGTCAAAATCAAATTCTTATGTTGTATTAAATTAAAAACCTACTGCAATTGAAGAACAAATAAACTGCAATTGTTCAACTGTAATTGAAAAGGCAAATAACAATAATTAAGAGAAACAAAATTGTAGAAAATAACTCAAAAAGAACCTAAGAGTACTTTGGATAAATCTACAATCTGCTACTGCAAAGTAGTGCTAATCATAAATTAAAAGAAGACAAAGCTAATTAAGATGCTCCCACATGATTCACTAATCTCCTTATGAATCGCGAATCAAAATAAGCGAATGATAGTCGGTATTGGGCTATTTTAGGGTAATTTTCAGCGAATCACAAATTCAAAAAACAAGTTAACTAGCGAATTATGTTACACTGAGAAACTAATCAAACAAGATTGGTTTGGATGTCAAAACAATATTATACGAGACCAACAAGCTTACTCAGCTTCATTGGAGTATTAGAAGTGTAGTCTTGTTCAAAACCCCATTCAAAAAATTCACCATTTTTTTCATTTCCTGCAACTTCAATGTGAAATGAACAATCCAAAATTCATACCAACCAATTCAAACTCAAAATCTTTGCAAATTTCCAAACACAGCGATAATAATGCAAACAAAAAAATGAACATAAAGTAAATTTTCATACACAAAGACAACAATTTACACAAACAATTAGTAAATGAAATTAGTACACGAAAGGAATGAAATTACCTAAAATTTATGAATTCAATTACTTGGACATGATGTGTATCAAAGCAATATTATCCAAGTTGATTGCTGGAACCAATTGGAATTGATTAGGACTAATAATATAAGATTTACATGAATAATAGAACTTGAAATTGAAGAATAATTACCCACAAGAATTAAAACAAGCATTTGAAGAATAAATACCCACAAGAACACTAACAGTCAAACATCACATTTACCTTAACAAGAGAAGGAGAGCTGCCTTGGTGAAAGACGACTGATGACGGTGAAACTGAAGGCAGTTGCATGGTGGATGACGGTGGAGGAAAACAGAACAGTGGAGTTTCGTGGTGGATGATAGAGGATGGCAGTGGTGGATGACGGTGGAGGAAAACAGAACAGTGGAGTTTCGTGGTGAATGACAGAGGATGGCGCTGGTTGAGTGGATGGCGGTGAACTGAAAGCCGGGTGTGAAGGTAGCGTAGCAGTACATGTGAAATGGCGAGGGTGGAATGGCGGGCTAATGTGGGAGAAATGAAATCAGGTTTACAGTATGTTGGCATTTTATTACAAAATATATCTAATATATTTTGCAACGTCACTGTTGTTGCTATACATAAAATTGTTTTTCGTAACGACTCGAGCTGTTGCAATACCTAATAAAACTTTTTAGCAACGACTGGTGTCGTTGCAAAAAATAAATTTATTTTTTCGAAGACCCGCGCTCATGTTTTGGTGGAGGGAGACGAAATTTCATATATAGCAACAATAAATTAGTAACGAAATTTGGTTTTTGCAACGACCTCTATTTTTTGCAACGACATTTATTTAGTCGTTGCTAAAGCTTGTTGTTAAAAACTAATTTTTTTGTAGTGTCACTTGATGTTCTTCTAGAGTTCTATCATTGAAGATGAATATGAACCAGCCAACCTTTGAAGAGAATAAAGGACGAAATAACTAAGCCATATTGAAAGCACAAATCAGAAATTCAAAGGATAGAAACAAAAGTGACCATATTTATTGCCCTAATAAATGAGGAAATAGTCCCCTTACAAAAGTGACCATCTTTAAGACTAATTTAGGCTGACTTTGACTCTACTATTTTAGGTAAAACTCAATTAAACATCCCTTTTATTGTAAGAAAATTCATATCTCACTTACACCCACAAGGACGAATTTTGTTGTACTTTAATATGCCGTTCAAGACCTTGAGATACAAGTCAAAGCTAGACTCGTAATAAAAGGATCACGTAATCCATAACTATCAAATGATTACTTTTCAAAGGATTTAGACAGGATTAGGTCTTTAGAATGTTCTTGGCCTGATTTTTCATCAACTTCTTATCACATACACTCTGATGGCAGCTCGGCACTTAAGCCAACCTGCTCGTATACGGTGTGTTACATCTTCATCAATCTCCTCATTACCTGGGAGTGTAGATAGTTTCGCCGTCCTGGAAGCATTGTTCTTAGATCACTTCGTCGCCTCCAAGAGGCAAAAGAAATCGAATTTACATTTGATGTCCGTCATCCAGAAGGAGAGGGAGTCCGTCACCTCCTATATTCAAAGATTCCACAAGGAAGTCCTATCTATACCAGGGGCTAATGATGCCACTACAGTCCCTACCCTCATCAATGATGTGAGAACACCAAAATTAAAGTGGAAGTTGCTGGAGCACGACATCACTACATATTCGGAAGCCATGGACATCGTGCAGAGGTTCACTCGGGCATCTGACATATGTACGCCCTTGGACTCCAAGAAGAAGAAAGAAAAGGCCGCCAAATCACAAGAAGTAACGCCTAACCGGCGTAATTCAGACACCTTCGAGAGGAAAAGATTTCGTTCACCCATGGGGCCTCCTAGAGAGGAAGGCCAGAGACAAGCCCAAGCCTACCCAGCACTCGAAGTGAAAGACGCTACCGAGTCACGTTTAACCGAAGCCAAAAAGATATTTTCTTCTCCGTCAGAGATCAGCTGCCGATACCTCTAAGGATATCGACATCACAAAACCGAAGAAATATGGATTATTGGTGTAAGTACCATAAGGAACATTGCATACCCTGTCACAATGCCGTGAACTGAAGAAAGTTTTAGGCAAGTTGGCCGATGAAGGCCCGCTGGACAGATTTTTGAAGCATAACGACGGCCGACCCAAGGGTCGAAGAGATAATAACCGTCAAAGAAATGAAAGGCGCTCGGACGCCCGTGAACAATCCGAGGCGACGCAGGGAGTCATTCATATGATTTCAGGAAGATATTCTGGGTTTTACCCAAGTACACGATCTGTCAAGGATAGCGTTCACACTTTGAACACTATGACTGCAGAAGCCAAGAAAGCAGTGGACGAACCGAGGATGATTTTTGGAGAAGGAGGTCATTCAATACAACATCCGCATTCGGACCCCGTCGTGCTCACCCTCAAAGTCGGATTGATGAACGTTAGGCGAGTCCTGTTTGACATTGGAAGCACCGCGTGTTTGATTACCATGGACTATTTGAAACAATTGAAGTACGGTCCTGAACATCTAGAAAAACTTGATCGGCCGTTAGTGGGGTTCGGAGGAAGTCGAACTGTCCCTCAGGTACTATAGTTCTCCCAGTTCGTTTCGGAGAAAAGGGAAACGGTCGAACTTTGTCGGTTCGTTTCACCGTAGTTGATATTCAAGTTCCATATAACATCATCATTAGGTTACCCCTTATAAACAAGATCAAGGCCGTCATCTCGACCCACCAACTACTCATCAAGTATAAGAAAGATGACGGCAAGGTTGGAGTTCTGTATGAAGATCAAAAGAGTGCAAGAGAATGCCAAGTGAACACGCTGAAGATGGGAGACGGGAATTGCACAGGTCAGGAAAGCAAGAAAAGAAAAGCAACAGAGGTGGAATCGGTCTTGCATGTAGCCGATGATGACACCCGAAAAGTAACTCAACCGCAACCTCTAGAAGGCTATGAAGAAGTCGCCCTTTGGGGTAATGAAAAAGTTTGTTTGGGAAAAAATTTTGCCGAACCTCTAAGAGAGAGCATCATCGAGGTCATTCGGCAATATAGGGAAGTGTTTGCTTATAGCGTAGAAGAGATACCGCTGAAAAGTGTGTTTTCGGCGTGACAGGGGGCTAGTGTCTCGGTTTCCTGGTTGATGAGAGGGGGATTAAGGCAAACCCCGAAAAAATTCAAGCAATCATGTCAATCAAGTCACCAAAAACGGTCAAGGAAGTACAACGCCTGACCGGCTGCGTCGCCGCCTTGAGCCGTTTCTTGTCTAAGTCAGCTGACAGATGTTCTTCTTTCATTAAAGTTTTAAAACAGTAGAAGTTTGCGTGTAGTAAGAAAGCCGAAGAAGCCTTCCTCAAACTCAAGAGTTACCTGGCAGAAATGCCAAAGTTGGTTTCACCCTTGCCGGGTGAAATATTGTATTTATACATGTCTGTTTCCAACTACTCAATAAGTGTCGTGCTAGTAGCCGAACGTGAGAAATAGCAAATGCCGGTGTATTATGTTAGCCATGCCTTCCGCGGCTTCGAGGCCCGATATTCGGCGACAGAAAAGTCAGTCTTTGCACTAGTAATGGCTAGCAGAAAGTTAAAGCCATACTTCCAATCTCACCCCATATTAGTTCGGACTTCTCAACCAACGAGGAAGATACCAGAAAGCAGAAACCAATCGTCAAGAATGGCAGATTGGGCTAATCAGTTGGCTGATTATGACATCGAGTTCGAACCAAGAACGGCCATCAAGGCACAGGCCCTTGCGGACTTCCTGTCTGAAATGACTGGTTCGATGGAAAAGGTGCCCTCGGAAGATAACTGGAAATTGTATGTTGACGGGTCCTCTACTTAAAGTTGCTTTGGTGCCGGACTACTTATAATATCGCCCAATGGAGCTAGACTAGAGCATGCCGTCAGGTTCAGCTTCGCGGCTACTAACAACGAAGACGATTACGAAGCCCTGTTGTTGTGTTTAGGGATATGCTTGGCGTCTGGAGCTAAAAAAGTTTTGCTCACACGGAATCGCAACTGATAGTCGGCCAAGTTCGACTCGGTTGTCTTAAGCCAACATCCCCAGATCGGAAAATTCACAAGCCGATGCTCTCTCTAGATTAATGAGTGCTGCAATCAACGACGAACCAAGGAATATTGTTTGGGAAGTTCTACCTTGCCCGAGTATCAACGCTTTTGTGGAAGGGGCAAATCGGACTGATTCCTAGATGGAGCCTTGTACAAAAAGTCTTATACCCACCCCCTTCCCAAATGCGTCACCCCAACCGAAGGTGACTACATCTTAAGAGAGATTCATGAAGGGGCTTCTGGAATTCATCAAGGAGTTCGAACTCTCGTTGGAAAGGTCATGAGGAACGGATATTACTGGCCGAGTCTTAAGGCAGATGCAGAGAAGCTAGTAAGGACTTGCGAGAAATGCCAATTCTATGGAGAAGTGCTTTACTAGCCTTCCAACTACTTATCTCCCATGCAAGCAATTCAATAGTGCAACAACAACGGAATACTGCAGTCGATTCAACATACAGACAAGGTTTTCGTTCGTCTTCCGCCCTCCAACCAATGACCAGGTGGAATATGAGAATAAGACTATTCTCAATGGTATAAAAAAGAAACTTGAAGGAAGGCGAGGCAATTGGGTAGAAGACTTGTCAGGAGTATTATGGGCTAGCCGCACAACTATGAAAGAATCCACGGGCCACATGCCATTCTCTCTTGTATTCGGCACTGAAGTCGTCCTTCCCGTTGAAGTCGAAATACCCTCCACTAGGGTCACATACTACGATTAGTACAAGAACGATGAAGACAATCCAATAAACCTTGATTTGTTGCCGGAGACTAGGGGTAATGCATTCTTAAAGGCTGTAGCCCCAAAAAAAAGGATGTCAAGGCAATTTAATAAGCTCGAGAAGCCAAGACAATTTTAAGTGGGAGATCTTGTCTTGAGGAAGGTGGAGGCAACGGGCAAAATAGTTGAAAAAGGGATGCTGGGAAAGAACTGGGACGGACCTTTCAAGGTCTTTCGGGTCGTCAGGCCGAGGACATATGAACTGGAAGAGAATGGCAAGATTTTACCAAGGCCCTGACACTCGGAGCATCTGAAGAAGTTCTACGTTTAATAGAGCCGAACTCCAATACAAACTTGGGGAAATATGTAGGCATGTTACTAGTATGCTAGTAAAATCCTAAACCAAATCATGAGGTTTAGTTTTTAAGTTTGTATTGTAATCGGCTCACCTAACCGGTGGGCATAGAAGTTTATATTAAATTACGGTTATAATCAGTATGCCTAACCAGCAAGCAGTATTCAAACTTCTAAAATGCATTATTCGGCTTTCCTAACCGATAAATAGTAGTCGGACTCTTTTAGAGACGCCTAACGATTTCAAAATCAACTATTTCGCTAAGCTTGTAATTCGGACTCTCCAATAGGTAATAGTAAGCAAAAAGACTAGGTATAAAAACAATAAAAATACATTAAAACAAATTTTTTATAAAAGTACATGAGGACCGGAGTCCATAGAAAATAAGAAACCACATCATCATCATCTTCTTCATCTGATCAGCGATGGGGGAGGCTGGGAGCAGACGCTGGACCGGGAGACCTCACTCTTCTTCCAAAAGCTCTTCATAAGAGAAAAGTGGGTCCAACTCCTCTTCTAGGACCGATGATAGGGGGCCGCTCCGGAATAGAGTCAGCTTTGCCGGTATGATTCGAGGGAACAGGTTAACGGCCTGTACAGGGGAGGCTTGGGGAGTCGGCGGCGTTGAGGGGATCGATATGTCATAATGAGCAAAATCGAAATCAAATTTCTTCACCATCTCAGAAGGCAACGCCTCCTCCCAGGCCATACGTTCGGCCTCTTCTTCAGCATCGGAGCCCTCTCATATTCTTCTTCCCCGGCCTTGTCGAGGGCCTCCCAGTCCGCCTTGGCTTCAATCTTGTCATTGGCGTGCTGAAGCATCAACTCTTTTACGCACATGCCTTGTCTAAAGGCATCGGCACCTAGCTTGGCAACAAATTTCTTGCCCTCCTCGGTCTCCAACCACTTGTTAGCTGTTTTTTTCTTTAGAGATAGCTGTTTTTTGCGGACAAGCACCGCGTCTTTTAGGAAACGACACTTACCGTGCATTCCGTCCAGGGAGGGACGGAGACCCTTGTTCTCCCGGGTCAGGTTCATTACTTGATCATTTTTAGTGATTAATTTCCCGTTTAGCTCATGGATCCTCTTCTTCAACGCCTTGAGATCGACTTCCATGGTCTCTGACCCGAGTGCCGTAGTGATTTCGTATTGCATACGAATGTTCAACTAGGGGTGAAAGTTATTCGGATAAAAATCGCAAATCAAACCAATCCAAACCTAATAAGAAATATGGTTTGGACTTTCTATAAATTGGTTTGGTTTTGGATTGGAATTTCCCAAACTGGAATATTTTGGTTTGGATTAGGTTTGAGCATACTAAAAACCGAAAACCACAATTCTGAACCGAATTAAAATAGAAGCTCACTTTTTACAATGAACTAAACTACTTGTTCAGGTAATGTGCAACTTGACGTGCAAATAGTAAATTTTAATTAGCAATACTAACAAAAACGACGTAAGCAATCCTATAACAATAATGAACCTTAATTTTATTTCCTCATTTCCATTTTTGCTTTACAATTTTAGTAATCTAATTCGATTTGCAATTTAAATTTGTTTTTAGTTGAAAAATATGGTTTGGATTGGTCTGAAAAATGCTAAACCGAATTAATTTGGTTTGGTTCGATTTGGACTGTGACCTAATTTGGTTTGATTTGGATTGTAAAATCAAAAACCGAAATAAATTTGGTTTGATTTGGTTTAATGAAAAAACCAAACCGCAAACCGAACTTTCAGCCCTATGTTCAACTGCAATGAAAGACTCAAAGGTTAGTTAATTCACCCTCGTCTTAGCAGGGGCCGACGCCAGCTGCTTCCAGTCCTTGTCGGACACCAATTGCCCCATCGCCTTCCTCCAATGAACCCTTAGGTCCTTTGGAGACAAATCAGAGAAGGCCTGACCCGAACAATGTACAACCCCCGTGTCTCGACGGGTTATCTCATATTCTGAATCATCAACAGAGATCACCTTCTCCTTCCCCTTCTCCCTCGATGCCCCAGGAGCCTTCTTACTGTTGTCTCCCTTTGGCAGGAGCGGCTTTTGACGTTTCGCCGACTGGGTCGAGGGAGAGTCCGTGGACCCTGTAGCGCCGCTGGAAGCGGGTTGTATCTCTTCTGGCAACTTCTTGTTTTTGTCGTTCTCCAAATCAACGGACAAGTGTGAGTAGATAAATGGAAATAGTATTCGGACACCTAAAGGAAGAGCTTATACCTTGGGTGGGGGAGGAAGCGGTGTGTTCTCGGTCTGCGCCTTCCTCTTGCGCGATTCGGCCTCCATTTGAGCAAAATTGAGAGAGTTCATGATTTCTGGATATTTTTTCTCTAACTCTTCAAACGCAACAATTGTAAGAAACGAAAAATGGGTTAATAGCCGAATAAAAGAAGGAAAGAGATAAAAGTGTCGAACTCACCCTGATGATATTTCGGACTAAGTCCTAAGGCGGATAAAAACAAATCATTTTGGAGGTGAGTCCTGTTTACTACAAAATTTCTTTGAACAAAATTGGGTTTAAAGTCCCCTAACTCTACATCCTTAGTTGCGTGCTCAATAACCAAAAACTCTTCGAGATTGCATTGAGGCACGTTGTTATCAAGTAGAAGGTTCGGCTGCTCATCATGACTTGTCTTAAATGTCCATGGTTCGGCCCTGTACAAAAAGATGAAGTCATTTCGGAAATGCTTCATGCTATCTTTCAACTTTTCTACTATCAAAAAACCCGATCGGTGTTGAAAAGTCACCACGCCTAATCCTTGAGCTGTTGTACATCTCCTTAACCTAAATATATACCTAAACATCGTTAACGATGGCTCTACCCCTATAGCTACGCATATCATAATAAATGCTATAATACACCCACACCCATTGGGGTACAGTTCGGACACTGTGATATTGTAGGTGTTGAGAACCTCAATGGCAAAAGGATGAAGAGGGAATCTTAGTCCCATCTCCATGGAATCCTTGTAGATAGCAATGCACCCTTCGGGCACATCCTTCACGCAATCTTTCTTCCCCGGCTTTACCAAGGAGTACTCATCGGTCATTCGGTCAAGGCCCACTTTTCCCGAATCAAAGATAACTCCTTGTCTAGGGACGTACTCCAAGATGGCCTAATAAAATAATTGGCCGGTCCCGAATCAGCTTTGTATTTCAGCCCCTGGTAGTGTGGGTTCTAACCAAGATCTATACTCTTCCTGGTAGATGTGGGCGCCAAATCAATTGCAGCACATGGATACGACGTTTAGGAGGGGGGAACGACCGTTATACTCTATAAACCACACACATCAACATCAAATTTTCCATACACGACTCATTTACATCATTTTCAATTACATAATTATATTTGGTCAAAAAGTCAATTTGTACATCAAAATCATCAAAGTTAAAACGAGAAAAAATGGAATCGGCCATTATTTTTATACAAGGCCGAGGAAAAGAGCATACCTGAAGTTTGAGTGACTTGAAAGGACTCGAAATGAGAAAAGCTTTGGAAATGGAGAGAATTCTTGAAAAATCTTAGAAAAAGCTCTGAGGACATGTGTGAGGTGAGGCAAATAAATTCGCAAGTCCTATATTTATATGAAATAAGGTGAAACAGTACTATTGGCACGATTATCAAAGCAAGATTTGGGTTTTCGAGGAAACACTCCATCAATTGATATGACGTTTAAATTACTCGGCCCCTTTATGGATGGATTCCCTTGAAGTCCGAACTCTGTTTCAACTTGGGGCTCATTAGCCTAAGTGTCAGTAGGGCTCATTAGCCCCTTGTCAGGAGCCGGACAGCTCAGTAGGAGGGTAGCTCAACATATTCGACACCAGCCTTGCCTGGAAGGTACGTATGTTATTTGGCCTCTTCAGGGATGGACTCCTTAAGGGTCCGAATTATGTTTCAACTTGGAGCTCATCAGCCTAAGTGTCAATAGGGCTCATTTGCCCCTCGTCAGGAGCCGGACATCTCAGGAGGAGGATAGTTCCACATATACGTCATCTGCCTTATCTGGCAGGTACGTATGATATTCGGCCTCTTCAGGGATGGACTCCTTAGGGGTCCGAACTATGTTTCAATATGGGGCTCATTAGCCTTAGTGTAATTTGGGCTCATTAATCCATCATTAGGAGCCGGACTCCTCAGGAGGAGGATGGCTCCAACTATTCGGCCTCTTCCAGGGATTAACCCCATAGAGGTCCGAATCCTCTACTTCATACTCGATAACACCCTTAGAAGAAGGTTTGCTCGTATTCGGCCATCCTGTATTCGGCCACCCCAAAAAGAAAGGGGTGCCCTCTATTCGGCCATCCTGTATTCGTCCACTCCCAGGAGAAGGGGTGCCCTCTATTCAACCATCCTGTATTCGGCCACCCCCAGGAGAAGCGGTGCCCCTTATTCGGCCAGCATATATTCGGACACCCCAGGAGAAGGGGTGCCCCCTATTCGGCCATCCTGTATTCGGCCACCCCCTGGAGAAAAGGTGCCCCCTTAATCGGCCAGCATATATTCGGCCACCCCAGGAAAAGGGGTGCCCCCTATTCGACCATCCTGTATTCGGCCACCACCTGGAGAAGGGGTGCCCTCTATTCGGCCATATTGTATTCGGACACCCCTAGAGGAAGGAGTAACCCCAATTCGGCCTGTATGTGTTTGGCCAATGTAGGTTTTCGGTCATTTCTGGGTTATTTGAAGTCTTCCATCATTCAAAGAGAGGACACGCCATATTCGGCTAGTGAAATATTCGGACACCCTAAGACCCAGCTAGAAGAACTTATTCGGCCTATGATTAGTATCCGGACTCTTAGCTCCGAAAAACATTACTCAATCACATAATCAATTCATTAAAAGAGCCACATTTCATATTGATCTTCGGTTTCTTCCGCACAAAGCCCGTCAACGCTTGCACTTAAACGCCCTCTGTGCGTGGGGCTAATGTTATTGGGTCAACTAGTTCTAATATCTTGGGCCAAGCCAAAAGGCCCAAACGATCTAGTCAAAGATCCAATCATTCTAAGGGCGGAATTACCAAAATGTCCCTGAGACTGTCTCATCAAGTCCTTGTGGCCTATAAATACCCACATTCACAACAACAAATGGTATGTTTTTCTCTCTCTCTAATTACCAATTTTAGTCTTCACTGTTCACAATATTAAACCGACCACTAACTTGAGCGTCGGAGGGGCTTTCCGGAAAGCAGCCCCCGAACAAGTAACTATGTTCGTTTTGTTGGTATTCTGCCTCTAATCAACATTCGGACACTATAATAGTCGAAGACATCACCTTCTGGTCAGGGAGATTTAACTCGATTTCTACGCAGAAATATATATATATATAAATATAAATATATATATATATATATATATATATATATATATATATATATATTATATATATATATTATATATATATATATATATATACATATATATATATATATATATATAATATATATATTATATATATATATAATATAATATATACATATATAATATATATATATACTATATATATATATATATACTATATATATATAATAATCATATGTAGTAGCATATGCATATTATACTAGCTATATTATTATATCATAGCATAATATGTATATATCATATATATATATATATATATATATATATATATATATATATATATATATATATATATATATATATATATATTATATATATATATATATATATATCTTTCAAATTTTAAAAATACAACATACAAAGTTTTTACGAATTATTTTGAATTTTTTTAAAAAATCTTAAATATTGATAATTAGAAAATCTACTCATATTGAAAATAAAATATCAAGATCCCACATGAATATGTTTTTTCGAATAGATCGATGAGAAATCATAGTCAAAGTTGTTAACATCTAAAATTCGTAAAATTTAATTGAAAAAAATATTTGAAAACGGAGGGAGTATTCCATATTGTAAATTACTATGAGAATGTCATGGGAAATGTTAGAGTCGTTTTTGTTTGATTGTATGTATGATGATTGTGATATATTACTCATATATTGAGGAATAAGTTCATATCAATTTTCGTCAATATTATTTTATATGACAAATCACCATGAAAATGTCATATGGAATTTTTACAGTCTCTATTAAATCGTATGATTATTATTTAAATATTGCATAATAACTCATTTATATAGATCATATAGATAGTATGTTTCAGCACATAATACATAACCCGTGTTTAGAAAAAAATATTTCTACTGCTGTTATGGTAACATTTAATTTCGTTTATATTATTAATTATTGTTAACATGTTACATTGACAATCCTTCACCCCCTCTTGATCTTGACCTTTGGTCAAGGGACCTTCTTAACAGTCAGCCTAATACATTTAACTCCCACATATGTAACCACCTAATAACTACCCTGTAACTTCCCACTCCTGCAATAACCCACTCCAACCTCCCACTATCATCCTCTCTAGAAATAACTATCATCTCCCATTACAAAAGAGGCAGAACCAACAACATTGGCAGGCTAAGCACTCCATATCATACCAATACTCTGCCAAAATTATTACTCAACCACCAGCAGTTATCTCCCTCTTTACCATCTTAATTGGTTGTTGAACACCATTAACACCGCTATTATCATACCTTCATCATTGTCGTTTTTCATTTTCAAATCACCACTTCTCTAATTCTCTGATCTGACTTAAGCATCGGAGGGGTTTTCCGGGAGATAACCCCCGGACAAGGCTAACGTGTTGTGGTGCAGGACTTCAGGTCAGTTACGAAAGGCGTTCCACTTCTCCGTTGACCATTGACCGTTGTATCACTTACACTTCATGTATCTCACGTGCCTTTCACACTTCCTCGTTTTAATACCGAAACAAATTGGCGCCGTCTGTGAGGAAAATAGTTGCATAACTCGAACTAAAAGTCATGGCTCCTAAGAAAGTTCTAACACAAATTGCCACCGTGCACAACACAGATACAGACATGTCCGCGGAACAGGCTAACAACCAGGTCGTGACTCGCCGTGATCTGGACATGCTGGCACAAAACCTGACAAATGAAGAACTTAATGAAGAAGATAGATCCTCCACAAAATTCTTAGAGACAGGATGACAGGGAAACTCTAGCCTCCCGGTCCAGTACCAGGAATCGGCAAAGGAGAGAAAGATCCCAACTCCAAAAGAGCTTGAGCACATCTCAAGAAGGCGAATCCAGACCGCAAACCCAGGATGCAAGGAGTTACCTGACTGAAAGAAAGGCCCAACGTTCGCAAAGTGTCCAATCGTTGATCGATAGAAGGAGGGAAGAGAGGAAGACGTCGCGGCTTTCTGGGTCCAAGCGCCCACTTAGCCCCGTCAGGCCTCAACAAAATGACCAATTAGAAGTTAGCTTGGGGGACCTCAAGAAGCCCCTATGCTGCTGAATTCCCCTCTATCTGCTGAAATCTTAGCAACTCCGAATCCCGCTAGGATCAAAGTGTCCACTATGAACTCCTTTGACGGAACAACATGCCCCGAAGAACACATCGTGGCATATAAAAACATGATGCTGTTGTACACCACCAACCAGGCCTTGTTGTGTAAGTTCTTCCCTACCACTTTAAGTGGTATTGCAATTAGTTGGTATACATCTTTGCTGGCGGGAATCATTCATACTTTCGCTCAGTTAGAAGCCAAGTTCGTCAGTCACTTTGTCGCTTCGAAAAGACAAGAAAAGTCCAACTTCCACTTGCTAAGTATCGTACAGCAAGAGGGAGAGTCGGTGGCTGTCTACTTGAAGAAATTTCAGGAAGCTGTTCTGGAAGTCACTGACCTAGAAGATTTCATCGCCCTCAATGCATTGATTAATGGAATGCGCACTCCAAAGTTGAAATTCCGAGTAGTGGAAAGCCAGGTGAAAACCTATGCAGAACCATGAGACAATGCCAAAGCTATGTTACCGCTTCAGAAATATGCCCTGCCCACGACACTTAAAAGCGAAAACATGACAAGAGAGAACCTGGACCCAGTCATCCACCAAAAACTTATAGAAAACATTTTTCATCAAGGAGGGATAGAGGTTATCCTCCCCGTCATCATGGTCCCCCATCTGACCTGGGACCCCCGAGACATAGGCAGGTATATGTCGCTGAAGAATCTAGAATGAAAACCTCATGGATAGGGGAGAGTACCCTCGCATTAATAAAAACAGGCGGGACATCTTCTTCACCGTCTTACCACTACACCGCCTAACCGTCGCAACTACAACCTGTACTGTGACTATCATCGTGAGTATGGTCATACTTTGGAGCAGTGTAGAGAACTCAAAAGCATATTGCACCAGATGGAGGAAGAAGGGAAATGGGGAAGGTTTCTGAATAGAAAGGAGTATTCATCTCGCAGTGGCAACGAAAAGTCATATCGTCCAAGACCGAGGCCTTATAAGGAAGAAGGAAAAAGAGACTTCCACTGATACACGGGGAGTCATCGATATGATTATAGGTGGCTTCAATGAAGAATATCTCACGATCAGAGCGGTAAAAGATAGCGTCCATACCTTGATGAAGGGCCCACCAAAGGCAACTGCAAAAGGTCCTGTGATGAAATTTGACGCCACTATATTACAGCAACTACAAAAACCTCATACAAACCCTTTGGTGATAACTATCAAAATTGGCCAGATGAAGGTTAAACCAGTTCTCGTGGACACTGGAAGCACAACAGATCTCATCACCATGGATTGTTCAAGACAAATGAAATTTGAAGAAAAACATTTACAGCCTTTCGACAAACCTCTCATTGGCTTTGGGGGTAATCAAGTGGTGTCTTTTGGCAATATCACACTTCCTGTAAGAGTAGGAGAAAGAGACAACTGCAGAACAATGCCCATCCGATTTACTATTGTTGATCTCAATTTCTCCTACAACACCATCATAGGACTACCCCTCATCAAAAAAATCAAAGCAATCATGTCACCTCATCAACTCCTGTTACAGTTTGAACAAGATAATGGAAAAGTTGGACACCTCCGGGGGGACCAGAAGGCAGCTCGCCAATGCCTCATAAACTGTTTGAAGCATGATGACGCTCCTGGAGTGTTCCCCAAATGGAAGAGAAAAGAAGAACATCAATCTTTCATGAGCGTCTACCTGGACAACCTCAATGTCCTGAAAAGACCTCAACCCCTTGAACAACATGAAGAAGTTGAGATATTTGATGGGAAAAAGATCAAGGTAGGAAAGGCCCTTACAGAAGTAGTGAGACACGACGTCTTGGTAGCAATTGCTGAGTTCCGTGATAACTTTGCTTTTTTTGTGGAAGAGATGCCCGGGATACCGCCAGAGGTGATGTGCCATAAGCTTGATATCAAATCTGGCTACAAACCCGTCAAACAAAAATTGCGCCATCAAGGCAAGGAAAGAATTGAAGCAGCGAGGAAAGAAGTAACAAAGCTGCTAAAGGCCGAATTTATAAGAGAATGTCAATACTCCGAATAGCTATCCAATGTGGTGCTTGTCAAAAAACCCAATGGCAAATGGAGGATGTGTGTCGTCTTTACGGACCTCAACAAAGCATATCCCAAGAACAATTATCCCCTTCCAAAGATCGATCGCCATGTGGACTCTACAGCAGGACATGCCCCCCTCAGCTTCATGGATGCTAATACTTGTTATCATCAAATCCCTTTAGCCTTGGAAGACCAACCCCACACCGCATTCATTACAAATGGGGGGGGGGGGGGGGCGGTATACTGCTATAAGGTGATGTCATTTGTGCTGAAAAATGCAGGGGCTACTTATCAAATAATGGTGAACAAGGTCTTCAATTCACAAATAGGCCGAAATTTAGAAGTTTATTTTGATGACATGATTATTAAAAGTAAACAAGCAAAAGACCATGCAACTGATCTACGTGAGACATTCATGACCCTTCGCAACCATCAAATGGGCCTTAATCCTGACAAGTGTGTATTTGGGGTCACAGGAGGAAAGTGCCTCGGTTTTTTGGTAGATGAAAGAGGAATTGAAGCCAACCCCGACAAGATCTAAGCCATCCTTACCATGCAATCTCCCAAGTCCGTAAAAGAAGTTCAGAAGCTCACGGGATGTGTTACAACTTTGGGGAGATTCATGTCGAAATCCGCTGATAAGTGCTCACCCTTCTTTAGAACCCTCAAGCAAACCAAATTCGAGTGGACCGAAGAAGCGGAAAAAGCATTTAGCCAGTTGAAAAACTATCTTGCTTCTTTACCCAAGCTAGTTTCTCCTACGGAAGGGGAAGTGTTGATATTATATGTTTTCGTGTTTGAATATTCTATCTCTAGAGTCCTGATAGCAGAAAGAGAGAATTATCAACTCCCCGTGTACTACATCAGTCATGCTTTCCGTGGTTCCGAGGCAAACTACAGCGAGATAGAAAAGGTCTTCTTGTTCGCAGTGGTGATGGCAAGTAGGAAACTCAAGCTCTATTTCCAATCCCACCAGATACGAATTGTGATGGCCACGGGGCAGGTTACCCGAAACTGAACCGGTCCCGAACCGCTTGAAACCGGTCCCGGAACTGAAACGTTCGCGACAGGTTCCGAACTGCGAAACCGTGAACCCGCCGGAAAAAAGTTGCCGGAACCGTGGAACCACCGGAAAAAACCGTTGGAACCGGACCAAAGAACCGCGGGCCGGTTCACCCGGCCTAACGGTTCCATGGAACCGCCCCAGAACCTGGAACCGGACCGGTCCGGTTCACCCGCCCCAACGGTTCCTTGGAACCGGAACCGGAACCGCACGGCTCTCTTCGCCCAACGGTTCTTTGGAACCGGTCAAACTAGCCGTTAATGACCGTTGAACTAGCCGTTGCAAATTTGCCTATAAATACCCATCAAATTCAATTCTTCCAATTCACAACTCATCTCTTCTCCTACTCTCTCTACTTACTCTCTCTACTTAATTACTTAAATACGCAATTATTCTCTTAATTACATAATTAGTCTTCTAAGTATTTCTTAAGTACATAATTATTCTTTAATTATTCATCAATTAAATAATTATTTTTTTAATCATTTATTAATTTTTTATTACATTACTATTACAATATTATCATGTCTTCTTTTTTGAAAAAAGCCTCTAAAAAAGTCACTAAAGTGGCAAAATCTTTGGGAGGTTCTTCTAGCTCCAAAAGAAAGGCCACTTCAACTCCGTCGATATCAAAAACACCTTCGGTTAGTAATTATGAACCGAATTATCCAGAAGGGTATGAGCCATACGACCAAGAATTACAAGATTATGCGGAACATGTGGAAAGAGAAATACAAATTAAAGATGAAGAAGAAACACAAGAAGAAGAAGAAGAACCAACGACCCCTATCGGGATACTTAGATCTCGACAATCATCAACAAGATCAGTTGAAGAAGCACAACAACAACAAAGACAAGCTCGTGGTAAATGAGTCAATTTCCAAAGTATCGGTTAGTTTTGTAATTTTATTCTTCAAATTGATTGAATTTTAAATTATTATTTATTTATATATTGTGGCATTTTAATAATGTTTTTATATTTATATTTAGATGAAAATGTAGCAGTAAGACAACCTTTTCCGGCAATGCCACCTCCTAGTGGTAGAGCTGTTTCACAAGTGTGGTCGTACTTTACAAAAGAACCAACCGACAACCCGGATGTTTTCTTATGCACTTGTCAAATTTGTGAAAGTCAAGGAGTAAAGCCCTTAGTTTCTTACAATTTTACAAAAGGTAAATACTTTTTAAGTTTTTATACATAATATTTTATATTTTGTAAATCAAAAATGTTAGAATGTATTAAAAATTCATTTATTATGTTTTGTAAATACGTGTTAGGTGGTGGTACGGGATCTTTCAACAAACATTTGGCAAAAAAACATGGAATCACAAAAGAAACTCATGCAGCAAGCGGCAGCGGGACCACAAGTGGAAGCGGACAACAATGGGCAACGGACTTCCCCGGCGGACCCGAAGGTGTGCCTATTAAATATAATCGTAATGAAATGATTGATGAATTTTCCAAATATGTAATTCGTGACGAGTTACCTTTTAACCACGGTGAAAGTAAGAGATACGAATACTTCAATAGAAAATCTTTACAACCACAGTATAGAGCAATCCCTAGGAATACTCTTAAACGACGAACCATTAAATTATATGAATCAAAACGCTATGAATTAGTACAAATATTTAAATCTTTTAATGGTAGAGTTAGCATAACAACCGATATTTGGTCAGCTCCCCCACATTTAGAGTCTTATATGTGTGTAACAGCACATTGGATAGACCGTAATTGGTGTATTCAAAAAAGAATAATTTCGTTTGAGTTAATGCCTGAGAAACATACGGGTGAAAACATAAAATATAGACTAATGGAAATATGTAAAGAATGGAACTTATTAGATAAGATATTTAGTTGTTCTACCGATAATGCATCCGCAAATATCAAATGCATCGAACTTTTATATAACCAACCCGCTTTTACTTGTATCCTAGGAGGTAGTTTATTACATATACGTTGTTGTGCTCATATTGTTAATTTGCCTTGTCAAGCAGGTATTAAAAACCTAAGTGATTTATTAGGTCCCATTAGAGACATAGTGAAGTGGCTTAGATTAGGACAAGTAAAAAGAAGATATAAACAATTATGTGCCCATTATCAACTTAAAGAAGTATATTGGTCTTTAGACACTCCTACACGTTGGGGTTCGACCCATGATTTATTAAAGAAGGCTATTGCTTATCGTCCGGTTATAACACAATTGTATAGTGAGTTTACGGATAGCCATATAAGTGATGAAACTTGGGAACTAGCTATAGGCGTACAGAAAATATTAGAAGCGTATGTCCACGCAACTAAGATTTTTTCATATGTTTACAAACCAAACATTCACTTAGTGATAAATGAATGTGTTACTATTTTTTATCATCTTCTTACATATTCTCATGATGATACTAACGTTTTTTTAAAGCCGATTCTTGCAGATATGATGGAAAAGTGGAAGGCATATTTTACTGATTTCCCTTATATTTATGGAGTTGCGACAATTTTAGATCCGTGTTTTAAGACGGAAAACCTAAGTAAAATTATAGGATTTTACTACCAAGCATTAGATCGCCAGCCTACTGATGTACATAATTATGTAGGAAATTGTAAAAAGCTTTTAGCGTACCTTTATGATCATTATTCTAGTATATATAACCCGAGTCGCGATACGTCTAGGCGTGCTAGCGTCTCGGCACGTCCCGATTATTATAATCCCATAATAGCTAACATAATAAGTCGAGATGATAGTTTTGTAGGATCATCTTCTTCCTCCCCCTCCGCTTCATATTTAGAATTAGATAATTATCTTAAACATCACTTTGAAATCGACCAACGTAATTATGATATTTTAGAATGGTGGAAAGAAAAATCAATAAAATACCCCATATTATCGAGAATTGCAAAGGATATCCTTGCAATTCCTGCTTCTACTATTGCGTCGGAGTCTGCTTTTAGTGCAGGTAAAAGAGTTTTGGACGAAAAGAGATCTCGTCTTGCTCCACATAGTATTCAAATATGTGTTTGCAAAAAAGATTGGGATCAAGCGGAGGTCCGAATGCAAGGACTCAAGAACGATGATGATCAAGACGAAGATGATCCATGGATGATGATGGATACGTCTGCATCATCGTCGGGAGGAGAGTCGGCGGAAGCTTCCAGCCAACCAAATGATGACGATGACGAATAGGATCACAAATACGGAATATCGGACCATGGCATTCAACAATTAAATATAAAAGGTACGACAAAGAACTACGTGGGCTTTGATTCCTTCGGGATACGTAGGCAGCTTAGTATTTCTTCGGGATTCTAGGTTCAAGTCCATTCTCTCCCCCTTTTTTTATTAATCATCTTTATCGTTGATCCGCATTATTATAGTATTTTTATATTAAAGTTAAAGGAAAAATAAGAATGGAACCGATGGTCCGACCCACCCGACCCGGGTATTGGAACCGCCAAAACCGCCTCATGAACCGCCAAGGAACCGTTTGGAACCTTCCGGAATCGGAACCGGAACCGGAAATGTTCGGGTCAGGTTCCAGATGGAACCAGAACCGGTTGGAACCGGAACCGGATGGAACCGGAACTGAACCGGCCCGACCCAGACCGTGGCCATCACTAGATACGAATAAGGACCAGCCAACCTCTCTAAAAGATCTTGGAATGTAGAAACCACTCTAGCCACATTTCTGATTGGGCTAATCAATTAGCAGACTACGGGATAGAATATAAACCACGCACTTCAATCAAAGCCCAGGCTTTAGCAGACTTCATCACTGAAAGCACAGGGCTAACAACATGTGACCCCTATCATGAATGGAAGTTGTACGTTGATGGATCATCTACCAATGTTGCAAATGGAGCTGAAATACTCCTATTTTCATATGCGGGAGTTAGAATGGAAAGAGGGGTAAGGTTCGAATTCGCTGCCTCTAACAATGAAGCTGAATATGAGGCCTTAATCCTGGGGCTCACCATCTGTTATGGAGCTGGTGCAAGAACCTTATTAGCGTTTTTAGACTCCCAACTGATAGTGGGGCAAGTTAATGGAGAGTTCGAGGCCAAACACGACAACATGAAAATGTACTTAGCAAAAATGCAAGAGTTGATGAAAAAGTTTGACAAATTCTCATTAACTCATGTACCCAGATCTGATAAAGCCCAGGCAGATTCCCTAGCACGGTTAGCAAGTTCAGCTGAAACGTCCAATGCTTGTGATATCATGTGGGAAGTCCTTCCCAATCCCAGCATCAATGTCATGGTAAATATGATAGATGGATCTGAAGCTTGGATGGAACCCCTGATCAAATATCTGCAGCATAATGTCCTTCCAGAACATGAAAACGAAGCAAGACATCTACAAAAAAAGAGCAAATGGTTTGAATACCACGATGGTACATTATATAAAAAAATCCTATACACATCCCCTCCTGAAATCAAGATTCACCCTTTTATCCTTGTCATTTTCATGGTATGAATAGAAGGTGATTCTAGTGGAAGGCATTCCAATTTCAACTAATAATATGGCTTTTGAACCATAGATGAGGGATAATGGCGTGTGACCCGTGGCTTCTTTGACGGTAGTGTGACACGACAATTCAACAGACATGTAAAGACCAAAATCATAAAAGTTGGAGACTGGGTCTTACGCAAACTGGAAGCCACAGGTAAAGCCACAGTAAAAGGAAAGTTGGGAGCTAATTGGGACGGTCCATTCAAAAAAACTAGTGCCATCAAGCCAAATACCTTTAGGTTAGAAGATGCAACAGGGAAAAAATTAAAACAACCATGGCATGCAGATCACTTGGAGAAGTATTTCATTTAACAAGTTTTGTAAGGGGCATACATCACCATTATCATCACACTCTATTCGGTATTCAATTTTCATTCTTCAATTTTCAGTTTTCAATTCAGTTATGCATTCAGTCTTCGGTTTTCAACTCGGTTTAGTAGTATTTTCCATTATCAGTCTTCTATTTTCTATGTGTAATAACTTCTATGCAATGTTAAGTTTTATTATATTCAATATTCAATGTCACATTCAATTATCAAGTTTCCATGGTAAACTGGTCAAACGGTCAGGCGGCAACGAAAGACGTGGTACTTAATGCCTGATCAGTAACTCAGTATTCAGTTCTCAACGTTTAGTTCTCAAACTTTGATAATCAATTTTAAATCTTTATTAAGCCAGCAGCACGGTATGGCGTAGATGCCTACATAAGTTGTTATACTTAGCCAATTTTCAATATTCAATCTTCTTGTGACAGAAGTACGAAAAAATTTCAACTTAAAAATGCAAAACCTGTTAACTTCAAATAAACGAAACAAAGATGAAAAATAGAACAATATATACATTCAAAATTTTGACAAGTTATAACATCTAATATCAATGTTCATAAACTACTGGTTACAAAAATCCTAAGGTTGAAGGAGAAACATAAGGCCTACAAGGTAAGACGAAACAGGCTCATCCTGCTGCTGATCCTAGGCTCCGGCTGAGGATCTTGAGACGAACACTGAGGAGAAGGCGTGAAGCTAATAATATCTTCAACATCAGGCCAGGGCTCTTCACTAGCCAACTCCTCAGCTAACCCGCGGAAAGTCTACTTCTTGGTTGATAAAATCTTCGATCAACTTGAAGATTCTTTCTGAAGCGCGACGAAGGACAACCTTTCCCGCTCAAGGTCAAGAGTTAGGGCTCTCTTTTCCCGCTCAGGATCTATTTTTTTCCAGCCATTGTCGTTCCTCCTCCACATCCTCTTCGATCCGGCTCAATACCTCTGAATCCTTGTGAAGAGTTGGGGAAGTCAACACCCATCTTCTCATCAGCTAATTTGAATTTCTTTACTTCTACCAGATCTCTTGTGTTCATCATCTCCTTTGATAGATCAGTCAGCAGCGAAATCACTGCCTCAAAATTCAACCATTGTCGGGCGATGAAGGAATGTCGGTCCGACCTCAACTTGTAGACCTTTGCCGCATCAAGGACCCTTTCGAAGCAGTCCATATCTTCCATCATGGTTTTGATATGTTTCTCATTTTCTGAGACAAGTTTATCGTGAATCTCTAGCATCCGTGCCACATCTTGGCAAATTTTCATCGATACTTTGGACGCCTGATCGAGAGATTGGCTAGCAACGTCTAGGTTCTCCCTGATGCGGCTCCTCCATCTTTCAGCAAGGGCCAAGCGCTTAGATAACTCTTTGCATTTGGCCAGTTTCTCCTTCAACCCCGAAAGGTCGGCAAGATCTGCCCTTAGCCTCTCCAGTTCGGCGTTCTGAACCTTTACCTTCAAGCTTAGATTGTCGTTCTCTGCCTTCAAGGTCCTTTGTACAACCAGCTCATATTCTATCCTTAGTAAAGCCTGTCAAATTAAGAGAAGTTAGAAGATACAAGTAAAAAGAAAATCAACTCGAGTAAAGAAATAACTTACATCGGCGGCAGAGAACCGATCTTATTCAGCCCGCTCAACCGGCGGGAGGGAGTTTAAGTACTCCATATCCCTTTCGCTCACCATGATCCGTGAGGCTCGGTTGATACGGGTGACTATGTCAATTCGACCTAGCTCCACGAAGGCCGCATCGTTCCGGTATGGACGAATGCAGCGTTGGTAAACTTTTTCATAAGAATAGTGTGGTGTCTCACCCGACCCCTCAGCAACCTTTTTACCCTTGTCTTGGGAAGTGGGTTTGCTTTTAGGGCGAGAATAACCGCCCTCCATTTCAGCTCCCGCCGGCCTCTTTTTTTCTAGAGGCACGACGCTTTGTACCGTTTTTGAACACTGAGGGGACGAACTCTCTTCCTCTTCCTGTCCCACCGGATCTACCGGCTTCGCTGGCGTTGTGCCACGGCCAAAGGGGTCTTAGCCTTCTTTTTGGTTGTTGTCTTCTTTTGCTTGTGCGGCGGTTCCCCCCGTTCCACATGAGAGGGATCCAGGGCTTGTTTCCTCTTCTCTAGAAGAGACCGAGTTTCCGCCTCAGTGGGCGTGGCGTCTACCCCGTCCATGTTGGTGTTGCCCTTCTGCAACGTTAAACTTGCCCATTAGAGTTGAGTAATTTTTCTAAGTGTTAAATTATTCCAAGTGCTGAAGAACAATGTTACCTTAGGCGAGGTAGGAAGAGGAGTTGGAGAACCAGCACGCTTGACGCGGTCAGGCGTCATACTCATCAGATTGAATTTACCCATTAATGTTAGATAAGTCTTGGCAAGTTCCTCCCTGGCAACACCTGCATAAAACCAACACAATCAACCTATGAACCACGGTACGCACCCAAAAGAGGAAGATAACAAAAACACTTACGCTGATGTATTTTGAGGCTTATTTCAAAAGCCGACAGAACGGGCTTAATATTTAGGTGTTTCTTCCCAGGTATCCAATTGTTTTGTACATATAAAAGTATTTGCCCTTGTTCTATGGACATTTGGGCATATTCTATTATCACCACGTCATCTACTGTACATTGTGGGACATTATTGTTAAATCTATTTATCTTAGGCTTAATATCGAAAGAAGTCTTAAAGTTTACTTAATTTCGAATTAACAGCCTCGAACTTTTTTTTTTTTTACCAACAACAGCCTTCAACTTGGGAAACACGTCATCGATACAGCCACTTCACTAGATGACCAGCCATTAATTAAACCTAATTATCCAATTATCCCTAATTAAACCCTTTTAACCAAACCTCTCTCTAACCCACCTAAATCACCTATATACTCCTACTTCATCAATACCCTTCCTTTAATAACACCACCAAACAACTTATTACTCACCAAAGTCCTCCTTTATTACTCTTTCTTGGATTGATGGGCATTTTTTAGATAATTGTCATACAAAAATCTTCATTACCTGTGTTAAAGGAAGAACATGCAAGTGTTTTTATAAATCAATCCAAATCCAAAATAAAGAAGATTGAAAGAAAGAGGGAACCGACAGGCTGAAAGCTCCAACTGGGTTTGACGAATGAAATTAAGGACACTCGAAATTTGTTGCTCAAACTCATGAAATGGTCCGTCTTTGATAAGCTTGCAATTGATAATAAGTGTACAACCCATCTTTGATTTTCCTACCATTAACATGAAAATTAATTTTTTTTTCATTTTTTAGCACAAAAAACCTAGAAAAAAATCATCAATAAAAAGACAAACTCACGGAGATTAACTTTCCAGATAAGAAATTAAGTTGGTTTGGGTTTATTTTGATTTTCATCAATTAAGTAAGATTTATCTTCTTGACAAAGGAGATTAGATTAGAAACAGAAGAGGGTTTAGGATTTGAATCTGCCATTGTAATTGTAATTATAATTGTAATTGTAAGAATTGTACAATTTTCTGGAAAATTGAAGAATTAAAGTGTAGTAGAAGAAGATATGTAGGGAAATGTTGAAGAAGAAGAGTGAAAAAATAAGGAAAGTTTGGAGAAAAATGGAAGAATTAACTAAAAAAAATATTGGATGGAGTAGAAGATTACTCTTTAATGGTGAGTTGAAGAAGACAAGGGTTTAGTCAAATATACAAGAAAGAAGGGGCTTTTAATGGGGTTGTTATTAAAGGAGGGATTGTGGTGGTGGTGGTGCTGTTGATGAAGTGGGAGAATGGAGGTGATTGAGGTGGGTTAGAGAGAGGTTGGGGAAAAAGGGTTTGTTTAGGGATATTGGGTAATTAGATTTGATTAATGAAATTAAGTGAAAGTGAAAGGTCATTGAGCATGGTCAACGGTCAATTAGTAGGTCATCCGGTGAAGTGGTTGTATCGGTGTCGTGTTTTCTAAGTTGAAGGTTGTTGTTGGTAAAAAAAAGTTCGAGGTTGTTTATTTGAAATTGAGTAAACTTGAAGGTTGTTGTTGGTAATTGATCCTAAGAATATCAAGAATAGGTTGAAGATTATCAAGAACAATATGAAGAAGATCAAGAACAGATTGAAGATTATCTAGAACAATTTGAAGAACATCAAGAACGGGCTGAAGATCAAGAATTAAAATGAAGATCTTCAAACAAATTCAATCAAAATTCATCAATCAATCGAAAAATTTGGGGAAAAATCAAAAATACCTTGTTTGTGATCTTGAAGAACTGTTAGAAATTTGAAGAAATGAGGATTGTTAGAGCGTCTCTCTCTAGCTTTATCTCTGTAAATTGAAATCTTCAGGATTTGAGTCAAACAAAGTAATAGAACTTTGACTTGAATTCCACTATTTATATGGTCAATAAATTCTCAACCACCAAAACACTATTCATGTCAGAGATATGTTCCGAAAGAGGGAGGTACTTGGGGCTAAAAATTCTAAATATTTTCATCCTTGTCCGCCTCAGAAGTAGAAATGTTATTCGGACCCTGTTTTTAGCCCAAAAAGGAGACATTGGGGCTAAAAATTCTAAGTATTTTCATTCTTGTCCGCCTCACAAGAAGAAAATGTGATTCGAACCCTGTTTTTAGCCCAAAAAGGAGAACTTGGGGCTAAAAGTTCTAAGTATTTTCATGCTTGTCCGCCTCACAAAACGAAATGTGATTCGGACCCTGTTTTTAGACTAAGAAAGAGAACTTGGGGCTTAAAATTCTAAGTATTTTCATCCTTGTCCGCCTCACAAGAAGAAATGTGATTCGGACCCTATTTTTAGCCCAAGAAGACATTAGGGCTAAAATATTCAGTGTTCAGTCGACCCATTCCATGACAATGGTACGGTATGCTTCAACGAAGATTAGTCCTCATCACCGAGACAATGCCTCGGCACTCTCCATACAATTCAGATTGAAGATTAGTCCGCCGCACCGCCCATATAGAAGGAATTTGATTCGGACCCTAACCCTATTTTAGCCCATGGAAGGATCTGGGTGGCTAAAATATTCAAAGTACTATGTTCAAGAACCGTGGTAATGCCACGGAAATCATTAAAAAATTCACCAATGTTGAATCAGCCTTCAAGCCGTGACACATCCACGGGATAGCTCACCCCAATACAGATCATCATTTCTAAAGATTACCCCGCAACACCGTGTCAGCAGTACAAATTTGATTCGGACCCCTATTTAGCCAAGAACCAGGATCCTAGGGCTGTGCTTGGAAGTGTTATGTTCCCTAAAACTACCAGAACGATATCTGATGAAGCTCTTCCCCCTTGGACTATCCTCATAGTAATGACTCAGCAATTAAGCTCTATATTTAAAATGTCCCACGGAAGCACGGTACCACGGTATATTTCTTAAATAAGAAGTTTTTCAGTCTTTGGTTCTTTCACCAGTTGTCTAGTAGATGCACATTTGTTCCGCATAAAGAAAGATGTCACAATTCAATCTTGCTCTTACATCGTCCTACATGCGTGGGGCTAAATGTTATGGTAACATTTAATTTCGTTTATATTATTAATTATTGTTAACATGTTACATTGACAATCCTTAACCCCCTCTTGATCTTGACCTTTGGTCAAGGGGCCTTCTTAACAATCAGCCCAATACATTCAACTCCCACCTATGTAACCACCTAATAACTACCCTGTAACTTCCCACTCCTGTAATAACCGACTCCAACCTCCCACTTTCATCCTCTCCAGAAATAACTACCACCTCACATTACAAAAGGGGCAGATCCAACAACATTGGCAGGCTAAGTACTCAATATCATACCAATACTCTGCCAAAATTATTACTCAACCACCAGCAGTTATCTCCCTCTTTACCACCTTAATTGGTTGTTGATCACCATTAACACCGCTATTATCATACCCTTATCATTGTCGTTTTTCATTTTTCAATCACCACTTCTCTAATTCTCCGATCTAACTTAAGCATCGGAGGCGTTTTCCGGGAGATAACCCCCCGGACAAGGCTAACGTGTTGTGGTGCAGGACTTCAAGTCAGCTACGAAAGGCGTTCCACTTCTCTGTTGACCATTGACCACTGTATCACTTCCACTTCAGGTATCTAACGTGTCTTTCACACTTCCTTGTTTCATTACCGAAACAACTACATATAACACATTTGTTAAAATAGAATTCCTAGATTAAGGCAAAATTTGTAAAAATGTGATATTGAAGATGATCATCATAATTTTATTAGTATAATCAAACTAAATTATATCTTGTTACAAACTTTTTTATGAAGTACTAGTAAAATCAAACTAAATCAATCTAATTCTCGTTTCATAATTTTACTAGTAAAATCAAACTAAATTAAACTGGAAGAGACGTTAAGACAACATTCACGAGTGTAATGTAAATGATAAAATCACGTTTATTGGTTTCTGGTAGTACTGCTTATAGATAGAGCAATTATATCTTTTTACAAATTTTTTTATTAAGTACTAGTACAGAAACTCTTGCACAAAATTATTGTATTAAATTATGATTTTTAAGCAATGATATAATTATTTATTATCATTATCTATTTGAAATTTTCACTGTAAAATTTTATAATCAATATATAATTATATCTTAACAATTTTATGATATACATATTTTTTTCACTTCCAATGTAAACTACTATTTCTATTTGAATTAGTGGTAAAGAGAAATCAGGTGTTCATAAAAAAATGTGGATATATAAAAAACAATTTTAATCTTGAATTTTTTAATTTTATTTATACTGCTTTAGTTTTCTATTAAATTTTTTAGTTATATTGGGAAGCTGATATTTATTTTTCTCCTTATTTAGTTGAATAGAGTTTTATTTATTAATTTTAATTAATCAATCAATTGATCAACATAGTAGAAATATGATAAAATATAATGTCATGTTTTAAAATAAAGAAAATTTGCTCAAAATAATCCCAACTATCACCCATTGGCCAAAAACAATCCCAACTATCAATTATTTTTTAGGAAAAATTATCCAGATTAATCCAACCTATTTTCAATTCTTTGCTAATAATCCCATCTTTCAAAAATTAAAAAATAATCCAACCTTTGCATTATGTTTGTTGTGAATGGACCCTAAAATGCAAAACAGGTATAACAGGTCATATTTCATCAATTCCTCCTCATTTCTCTCTCCTCCCATTCCAATTCAAATCAGAAACTTTAAACCCATCATCTCCCTCTTCAAAGCTTTTTCTTCTCTTCAATGGAGTCTTCAAGAATGGCAAGAAATACACCAAATTCTTTCCTCTTTCAATTTCTAAATCTATACTTTTCTTTACCATTCATTTTCGTTCGACAATTGCAACAAATTTGTCCAGATTTCGCGTCTTCTCACAGGTTTTTTTTGCCCTAATTTTCGAAAATTTCAAGTTATTTCATCCGAAAATTTAATTTAATTTTAGTCTTTGATTTTCAATTTCATACCTAATCATCTTCTTAAATTTAACAGGTTCTTACATCTACTTTGTCAATGGTTAGTAAAATTTTGAATTTTCTCATTTTTTATGATTTCTTGTATGAAATTTCTGAAATTCTGAATTTTGTTTTAATACTTTGATGTATGTATGAATTTTGTTTGTATGAAATTTCTGAAATTCTGAATTTTGTTTGTATGAATTTTGTATGAAATTTCTGAAATTCTGAATTTTGTTTGTGCAAATTTCAATTTTAATGCTTTGATGTATGTATGAATTTTGTTTGTATGAAATTCTGAATTTTGTTTTGTTTGTATGTTTTAGGCTAGTGCTTTTGATACATTTACATTGAAGTGTTGGTATGGGGGTAATTTCAAAACAAATGGGGTGGGTTTGCGATATCTAGGTGGTGAATTTAAAACCTTAGTTGTTGATCCGGATATAATTTCTTGGTTTGACTTAGAAGAGTTGGTTGACACTAGTGTTGGTATCAAATATCCACATACATTATACTACTTGCTTCCTAATTGCTTGACATTTGAAGAAGGATTGTGCAATATCAATAGTGATGCATGTGTGCTTGAGATGGCATCAATTGGAGCAAAAGAGAGAGCAATTGATGTATATATTGTGAGAGAAGAGGATGATGAATCTTTGTTTGTATGTATAAACAAGAAATTGAAGTTGTCAATTGGGGGTAATATTGATGGTGAGAGAAGGAAATTAACACCTAGGAGGGCACAAACGGTGAACTTGGACAAAGAAAAAGGAAATGTTGTAAATGGTGAAGGTGATGACATAACTTCTTTAGGTGTGAGTGAAGGTGATGACAGTGAGGATGAGTCATATGATTTTAGTGGGGATACTGAAGCTAGTGAGGAGGTTTCTTATGTTGATAGTGATGAGGCAAACGCATCCGAAAATGAGGTAGATCAATTGTCTGAGTACGAGGATAGTGAAAGTCTCCTAGGTTCTGATAACGAAGTGGGTGGGTGCGTGCTAGGTCAAAGCATCTAATAGACATGCTTGAAGATATTAGGACCATGTTGATGAAGAGAATGGTGACAAAGAAAGAAGATGCACAGAAGTGGGTGGGGAGTATATGCCCTAAGATTTTAGCATTATTGGAGAAAGAAAAAGAAGAAGCTACCAAATGTACTGTCATGCCAGCAACCACTTCACTATTTCTGGTAGCTTACTATTTTGATACTCTAGAGGTTGATTTAGATAAGAGATCCTGCACTTGTAGAAAGTGGGATTTGAAAGGTATTCCTTGTCGTCATGCAATAGCTGCTATATTCTACAAGCGTTTCGATGTGTCTGCCTTTGTTGATAGATGCTATACAAAGGAGGCTTACCTAGAAGCATATAGTGGATCCATACCACCTTTAGCTGGTGATAGGTATTGGCCTAAAATGAATATCACCCTCCTCCCCCCTCCCATTAAACTTGGCCCAGGTAGACCTAGAAAGAACAGGAGGAAATTGGCCCATGGGGATCCTAAAAAACCTGGGAAGTTGACTAGACATGGACTACAAATGTCATGTAGGGTATGTGGTTTACAGGGACATAACAAAAGGAAATGTCCTGATAAAGACACAATTAGAGAACCCTCACCCCCACCAAAGAGAGGAAGGGGTAGACCTAAAAAGGTTGCTGCTACTCCTTCAACACAATCAACAATCGCTCATGAAATCTCTGCGCAACCCAGTCAATTAGGAAGGGGAAATAAAAGTGTAAGAGGAGGTCAAGGCAGTAGAGGAAGAGGTGGTAGAGGTGTGATGAACAAGGTAATTATTTTTTTTCTTTTATCTAGATAGCAAATACATTTAATCATGTTATTAATTAAATTTATTTAACTTCATTCATGCAGGGTAGCATGGCAAGGTCGATGTCTTCACAAACATCTCAAAATGTGGTCATTTGTTCAACGCAAGCATCTACCTCGAGTGTACCAAATAATGTGTAGTTACTCGAGTTAAATTTGTAGGGCAATGTAATTATTTTTGCTATATATTTTGTAAGCCATTTGTAATTGGCAAACTTATCTCATCATTTTGTAAGCCATTTTGTAATTGGCAAACTAATCTAATTATTTTGTATTTAGAAAATTAGATAACTAACGCATATAGCCTTAATCCTTCTTGGATGATATTTTGTAAGCCACAATGTTTATGGGGTATGTATGTAAAGAACTATTAATGCAATGATGAAGTTCATGTTTCAAAACTAATAGCCATTTCACTTTGCCTCTTGAAAGGTCCATTGGCAGCAAAATGAAAGCAAAGATTGTATTATTAATAAAAATTTCAAAAGGTGGGATTATTGGTAGGTAATGGGCAATAGGTTGGATTATTGTAAACAAGACAAAAGATGAGAATAACCTGATATAGCAGGTCATTTTCTGAAGGGTCCAATGGCAACAAATTAAAAGCAAAGGTTGGATTATTTATAAAAATTTCAAAAGGTGGGATTATTGGTAGGGAATGGAAAATAGGTTGGATTAATCCCAACAACTTTTCCTATTTTTTAATAATCTCAACTATTCTCATAATTTGTTGAAAACATACCCACCCCCTTTTTACCGGCTGGAACAGGTAATTTTTCCACTTTTTTTCTTTTTTTCTTACTTAACTGTTTAAATTAACCCTTCCCCTTCATCTATTAATCAAAAAAGAAAGAAAAAAGTGGAAAAGTTACCAATTGCAGTCGCTTAAAAGAGAGGTGTGTATGTTTTCAACAAATTAAGAGAATAGTTGAGATTATTAAAAAATAATTGATATTTGGGATTATTTTTGGCTAATGGGCGATAGTTAGGATTATTTTGAGCAAATTTTCCTAAAATAAAATTAACTTTATTTTATTTAGTTCAATAAATATAATAATTAATCAATTTGATTATTCCATAATGTAAATCTTAGCTTATAAGCATGCCACGTGAAATTTTTCAATACTTTTAGTTAATTGTATGATATTTAGGAAATCCCAATAGGCCATGAGACGAGTCGGTCAATTCTTTTTTGTAGATGATGACGGATAAAAATCAAATTTTTATTACAAAAGTGAAAAAAATACGTCCTAGACCCAAAACCCAATTCTCAAATATCATCTCTTGTTTCTCCCTTGACACCATCTTATTCGTGCAACCAGTTCAGGCCTAATAAATTATTTTTAGAATATACTGACATACTAATTTTAAGACTTAAAAATCCAATTTCTAGACTTAAAAATCCAATTTTAAAACTTTATTTTATTTTAATATCAACATTAATGTTTGAGTCATCCTACTTTAAAGTTGAAATGAGAATTTTAAGTCTAACTATTGGTCTTTTAAGTCTTAAAATGGGTTTTTTAAGTTTTGAAATTGAACTTTTAAGTCTTGAAATTGTCAAATTCTATGATTTAAAATGTCAATTGGAAATCCTTGAAATTGGTCTTTTAAGTCTTTAAATTGGTCTTGTAACTCTTAAAATTGACATTTTAATTTGTAAAATTGATTGAAAAATATATGTAATTGGGCCGACCCAACAAGGTGTGAGACGGTCTCACCCAAATTTTTGTGTATTACAAATGCTAAAAGTTAACTTTACTATATATGCTTATAAGAAGTATTCCATTTGTAGTAACGGTTTTGTAATAATACTCTCCTGAGTTGTAATTTATAGGTCTATTTTCATAAAATTACCTAATTTAACAAATTTCACTACAACTGACTATCGCTTAACGGAAAACGTTAGTTGACCATTAAGTTTGAGGGTCTGACCAATTTGAGAGGTTAAGTTGTCTATGTGGCAGTATCTCATTTAGTCCTATTTTTAAACAATTCAAAATTAAAACAGATAAATTAACAAAATAAAAATAAAATATATTTAACGTTATTTTTACTCATCATAACGATTCTTTTAAAAAGCGGACATCGTGATTACCCTTATTTGTATATTTGTATATTTTTCTAAATCCGATCGAACAAGTACTTATTTGTATATTTTTCGATACGTAAACCGAAAAAGATATTTGACGTCATTTTTACACATCATAATGATATATTTTTCAAAAATCGGATGTCACGATTATCGAATAACTCTTTCGAAAATCTGGTCGAAATAATTATTTATTCGCCTATTTAATTTTTCGAAGCAGCATATTGGTGATTAACCATAAGGGTGTTCCGACCAGATTTTCGAAATAGTTATCCCATAAAGGTAATTGCGACATCCATTTTTTGAAAAATCATTGTTATGAAGGGTAAAAATGACGTTAAATTTCTTTTTCGGTTTATGTTTCGGTAAATAGGCGAATAAGTACTTGTTTCAACCGAATTTCCGAAAGAGTTATCCTATAAGAATAATTGCGAAAAAATTTAGATAGGTAATTTTTTACAAATAGACCTATAGATTTGGTACTACAGAGATTTAGATATTTCTTTATTTCTTCATGACACCATATCTAATCATATGATTTTTTTTTACCTTATCCTTACTTTTTTTTCATTCATTTTTATGTTTGACTTATTATCCTATGTTATAAAGTAAGAACATTCTAAAAATTTATGTCATAAATAATTTTCGGTGTAACATAATTAATTTTACAATTTATGTGTTTTTGGCTCAATCGTGACCATAGATTTTTTTATTTTAGTAAAATCAAGGGTGTACAGTCTTTATCTTCTCATTTTCAACACGCTTTTCATTTTAAACACCCTTTATTCATTTTGAAATACTTATTACATTGTGGTTGGTTATACTATTTATCATTTAATCTTATTTTAAATATTGTGGCTAGTGTGTTAGAAAAATATAATAAATTGGAATCCTATTTAAATCGTTTAATCATATAATTTCGTAATATTATCTTTTTATAATTTTTATATGTATATAATATTTTTTGAATAATACCTGATTCATTAATAAATTATATGTATATAATTTAATATACAAATGATGAAAATAAGGCTAGTTGGGTGGCAATGGTCAAACCAGTTGCAGAATGAAGTTGTGGATGATAAAGAAATAAAGAGTAGGAGTAAATGAATGAGACAGAAATGAGTTTGACTGATGTAATGCACCTGCCATTTATAACTAATTTTTACGAAGGTTTAAACAATGTTGAGTCATGTGACATAAATTTAGGATATCAAGGTAGAAAATGATGTTAGGAGTTTGTCCAGACTCCAGAATATGCAACTTGCAAGTAGTAGTAGTTATTCGGTGCAGCTCATTGTCCAGGGATACAACCTGCACACACATATTGCACTTTCTCAGCTTCAGACATTGCATTTCTCTTCTTCTGTATGGCAGTTACTTGTCACTTGCTTCCTCGGTTCTACAATACTTGCTACTGAGTGTGACATGTTATGTGGAAAAATGTCACAATCAGTAGCAAGTATTATGCAACGAAGGAAGTATCAAGAAAACTATCAATATTATATATGTCTCCAAAACGACTCAACCGAGACATACCCGACCTGATTCGTCAATATGAATTTTCTTTAAAAGTTTACTATTTGAGTTGATATATATTTCAAAAGGCTGAATTGTCAGAAAGTATTTAATAAATTTGTTTTTCAAAAAGTACCTAATGAAAAAGGTTTTGCTAAAGAATCTCTAATAAATTATTTCTTTTCCAAAGAGCATTAGGTAACGTTTTTCCTTCAGTTAACCGTCAACTATAAGCGTAGACTGGTCAAAATTAAAAAAAAATTTGTTTCTCATCTTCAAATTTTTTTCCAAATTTAATTATTCACTCATCTTCTTCGTCTACTTTTTACTCTAAATCGAAAATTCTTCAAGGTCAATTGTAAAAGGGGATTAACCCTTAGTGAGAATCAAACCCTTGTTACAAGATCGAAAGACTATCTCATGATTCTTCATGCTCAATTGTATGAGGGAATTAACTCAAAAGTACACTATTTCTATGTTTCAAAATATTTTCAACTAGTAGAATTATAGAAGATCAAGAGATTGAGAGGAATTGTTTTAATCTGCCATAGATAGTGCTTGGAGTTGTTCGTACAATAAGAAAGAGAAAATGGTTAAAGAGAAGAAGGATTAGGATTGTTGAGGGATTTGAAAAGTGAAATTTAAAGTAAGTAGTGTTGATGGAAAGGTGAAAAGTGATTTTCAAGCATAGGCGGACCCAGGATTCAAATGCATGGGTAGCACCATTCGTGATTCACCAACGTGTTGAAATAAATTACGGCTGATACTTTTGTTTATAAAATGAGCATTCCAAAAAACTATCATTGCTCTAAATTAAAAGTTACAAATTACAATGAGATTAAACTCTAACATAGTGAAATACAAGATAACAAAATATAAAACTACAATTGTTCTCTTCGAGTTCTCATATTTTGATATCGTTGCACAATTGCATCAAGACTAACATCTCTAAATAAATCATACTCCAAAAAAGTGACCAAGTTATCATTCAACAATTGATCTCCCATACTATTACGCACTTTGTTTTTTATATGATTCATTCCAGAAAATGATCTTTCTACACTTGTTGTTGCCACGGGGAGAAGCAATACCAATTTCAAAAGCAAGTACACATCTTGGTGACTCTCATGCTTCTTTGTCTCTACAAGCTTTATGGAAAGTTCATTGAGATTCTTCACATTTGAAAATCGCTCGTCATTTCTCACATCATCAATAAGACTTTGAAGTGATTCTCCAAAGAATATCAAATCTTCATTTGGAAATTCATTTGGATAAAATTTAGCAAGTTCAAGCAATTTGCTTGTGTCAAAGGATGAAATCTATCACAAGGATGAAAGCAAGACATATAAATAAGTAAATCTTTGATTTTTTCACTAAAATGATCTTCAAGTTCTTACAACTGTAGATCAATCACACTCGAGAAAACCTCAACAAATCCACAAATCCTTAAACCCTAAATCAATCTAAAATGTTCAACAAACACCAACAATTCAACAAACCTAAATCAAATCTATAAACGATAAACCCTAAATTTTACTATGCTAATCTCTCTTCATTTAATCTCTCTGTATACCATTTCTATTTATAATTTACTACACTATATTTCCAAAAGCCAAAAAAGAACAAGCCTAGAAAGTAGAAACCCTAAATCCATGGCTAAACAAATTAACACAAACAACCATTAAAAGAACAAACACAATTACACAAACACAAACCTACAAAAAAAACTAAAGATTTTAATTTGAAGTAATGAAATAATAAATTAATTTAATGAGGGAAGATAAACTAATACTAAATACTAAATACTAAGTAATTTTAAGAAATACAAACATAAGAAATGCTAAATACAAACATAAACTAAAGAACAAATACTAAATACTAAATCCAAAATTAATTTTAAGAAATACTAAGTAATGAAATACTAAAGATAAACACAAAGCTCAGTACCTCATGCCTGGAGTTCGTCGACGACTGGTGGTGGTGGACGGCAGCCGGCAGAGTCTGCGGTGACCGGTGGCAGTGGACGGCGTCACTGCGGCCTGGAGTCTTGGACGGCAGTGCACAGGCAGCAGCACAGGTTTGAAAATGGGGGAATTAGGAAAGGATAGAGAAAGGGGAGGGAAAATGGAGTAATGGGTGATGGGTCACTTTAATTTTTTTTAAAAAAGTAGTGTGACAGTCATAGCCCATAGGATAGGACTCCAGAAGCAGTAACAGAACACAATTTTTTTGAACATAACCATTAATTTTTTTAAAAAAAAAGTATTAAATTTTTTTTTTTTAAAGTATGGGTAGCCTAGGCTACCCATGGTTATCAAATAGGTCCGCCCCTGTTTTCAAGGTTTGCCTGTTGTTAGGTTTCTCTCTCTTTCAATCCCAACATAATAGATCTATGAATAGAAGGATAAAACCAACCCAGCAGAAAGCTTTGATCTTTTAGTAAGTGGGTATTTCTTAATTTATGAACCAATTGCATTAACAAATTGATTGAATTAAGAATTTCGATTTTAAGTAAAAAGTAGAGGAAGAAGATGAGTGAGGACATTAATTTGGAAAATAAATTTAAGATGAGGAAGAAGAATTTTTTATTTTAAGCAGTCAACCATTATATTTATGGTCAACTGAAGGAAAACGTTACTTGGTATTCTTTAGAAAAGAAAATTTTTGTTAGGTAATTTTTAGAAGTTATTGGACTTTTTTGCAAAAAAAAAATTAATTATTAGGTCTTTTCTGACAATTTGAAATTATGACTTTAAAAATTGTTGTTAACGTGTTACCATTAATAAAAAATAATTTTGATATTACGGAAAACATGCATTTTTTATTAGTTATTTCAAGAAATAAAAAATTAAATAATAATACATGTACATCTCATTAGGCAATGCAACATCGATTTAAAATGACTGCTTTGACAAGTCTACTTATCACATGTCATCACAATAGAGCCTCCTAATTTTTTGTTGTTCTCTCCGTTGTCTCTCTAAAGTCTCAACAACTTAATGTAATTTGTTAGAGCAAGAGCTAAATTACTTTATGTTTTCGAGGTGATATTGATCATATTGTAGCTCAAATCATGACACACATCATAGAGGAAAGTGATGAGGGTTAAAGGGGTTTGAGTTGCATTGAAGATGGAGGTATTTTTTTTTGTCTTGTCTTGTTTTTTCGTTTTTTGTTTTCCTTGCAAATCTTTACTGAGCCAAGGCCCAAGAGACTCTTGGTCACATCCTCCTTTATGGGTATGATTTGTTGTCTTCTATCCCTTCCAAAGCCTAATTTTATTTTCTTTTATGAGCGGAATTCACTAAGTAGGATGATGATGATGGAGGAACGAGGAAACACGAGAAGGGGTGCAACGGGTTGCCTTAGATAAAGCTACATTAGCAGAGGCACAATATGGGCTTGGCTTAGTTGCTCGCATGAACGATTAGCTTGCTTGAATGAGCAACTACGGCTAGTGAGTCTATTATTTTTTTTTTTTTTTGTTATTCTTAATTTATCTGGGACACATCATGTCCTTTGTTCCTTATGGATTTTTACTAATTTTGTGGGAGATGTAAATGGCCCAAACTAGTATTAGGTTAAGTGTGGAGGTTATTAGAAAGAGAGACATAGAGTTTGGAGAGCCTAGTGAGTCTTCTTTGTATTAATATGAACTCCATCAAAAGAGCAAACTTTTAACTCTAGTGAGAGAGTTCATCGATTGTGAGGGGTATTACGTTAATGCGTTGTTCAATAGTTGATATATAATTCCTTTTGAAGTGGAGTGCTTAATTTGTTCATTAAAGCATTAAACTTTTTGTTATGTGTATATGCTAGATGTTTTCCTTTTATTATCATTTTAGTATATAAATCCATACAATGCACGAAATTATGGGTATGAAATATATAAAAATATAACTTCAAAGAACAATACAATATATATTATCGTGATTAAATTTATTTATTACATAACGTTTTTAAAGAAAAAATTAAATATTGATTTTTATATAAATTATTTGTTGAAAACATCGCTTTTTCACCCCATTAAATATATCAAATTCTTAGTTAACACAATTAAAAATATCAAAAGAAGATTTTTATAAGAAATTAGATACAAAAGAAATCTTCAAGCTTCAAAGGCCAAATCCCGTAAGAAGCAAGATGTCGGGATTGTTATGTACATTAAAGATAAGAATGGACAAGTTTTACTAACATAGGAAGAAATCAAAGCAACATGGTATCAATACTTCCCCTAATTGTTAAATGAATCTAGAGGGCCAGAGGAGGTGGGAGGACAAATTCCTAATGTTCTAAATCAACACGAATATAGGACAATCAAGGACATAACCACATATGAAGTTGGAGAAGCTTTCAAAGGTATAGGGAAAGGCAAAGCAGTAGGTCCTGACAACATTCCGATCGAGGTATGGAGGTGTTTAGGAGAAGAAGACATTCGATGGTTGACTAAGCGTTTTAATGTTATCTGGAGGTCACACAGAATGCCTGAAGAATTGAGGAGAAGTACACTTAATCCGGTATGAAAACAAAGGCGGCGCACAAGCTTGTGGGAACTATAGAGGGATTAAGCTTCTCAGCCACACAATGAAATTGTTGGAAAGAGTGATAGAGAAGAGAATCAGAAAAGAGGCGGTGATTAGGGAACACCAATTTGGTTTTATGCTAGGGAGATCAACAATTGAGGCTATACATGTGCTTAGAAGACTAATGGAAAAATATAGAGAGAAGAAAAAGGATTTGCACATGGTATTTATAGATCTGGAGAAGGCTTATGATAGATTACCGCAATATGTTATTTGGGAGAGCTTGGAGAAAAAAGGAATCTCGCGAAGCTATATTGAGATTATACGGGACATGTATGAGGGAACAACAACTGATATACAAACACCATTTGGGATTACAAGGTCATTTCCAGTTAGAGTAGGTATGCATCAGGGATCCGCACTAAGCCCTTTCCTTTTTGCAGTCATCATAGATGAGCTTTCCAAGTCTATCTGGGAAACCGTGCCATGATGCATGTTATTCGCCGACAATATAGTGCTGGTTGTTGAATCTAGCGAGGAGGCTAATACCAAATTAGATGAGTAGAGGACGGTATTAGAAAGTAAAGGGCTCCGTATTAGTCGAACAAAAAGAAAATATTTGAGATGCAATTTCAGTGGCAAACAGCAAGACGATATCCAAGCAGTAACCATTAAAGGAGATGTAGTTACTAAGACGACTAAGTTCAAGTATTTAGGTTTTGTTATCCAAATTAATGGGGAGATTGATGAAGATGTAACACACCGTATACGAGTGGGTTGGCTTAAGTGACGAGCTACCACCGGAGCGTTATGTGATAAGAAGTTTTCGACTAGACGGAAAGGTAAATTCTATAAAGTTGTCATTAGGCCAGCATTGTTGTATGGATCAGAGTGTTGGCGCGTAAAAGAAGATCCACGAACAAAAGATTGAAATAGCAGAGATGCGAATGTTGAGGTGGATGTGCAGTAAAACAATAATGGATAAGATCAAAAATCGAGAGTTCAAAGAGAAGCTAGGGGTTGCTCCTCTATCTGCTAAGATGCGCGAAAATAGACTAAGATGGTTTGGGCATGTGCAAAGAAAGCCAATAGAGGCTCCCGTTAGGAGGATAGAAACCATTATAGTAGAAGGGAAGAGGAGTTGCGGAAGACCTAAGAAAACGTTAGTTGAGCAGATGAAGGACGACTTGAGTGAACTGCACCTCTCTGAGCACCTGACTAGGGATAGAAGTAGTTGGAGACGCCAGATTCACTTTTTAGACTAGTAAAAGTTCTCTTTAGTTGTCTTTTTGGCCCTGATGTCTAGCTGTTTACTTACCTACCCCTACCCTTTTTCTTTTTTATCAATCGGGTTTTTTTATGCTATCTCAATCTTTGTTATAGATATTGTAGTTCTTATGCATGTACTTAATGATCTCTAAGAAATAAGGCTAATAAATTCCTCCCTATGCAGGGCTCTAACCTTCTGGGGTATTAGGTTGCTGATGCTATCTCAAGGGAGTACAAGTATGGATTGTCCGTCTCATTCCCTCACCCAAACCCTGTTTTCGATAGGGATATTCGGTTGTTGATCATGAAATTCTAATTCAGATATATAAAGTTGATATAATAATCTAGTATGAAAATTGTGTAATACACGAAGTTATTAGTATTAAGATATGGAAATATTATGACTTCAAACACTAGTAGATATGCTAGAGACTTTCACTATTAGAGTTGGAAGCACTTAGTCCTTTCATTTTTACAGTCATTATGGATGAAATCTCAAAATCCATTTGGGAGACCGTACCATGGTGCATGCTTATCGTTGACGACATTGTTTTGGCCGCAGAAACTAAGGAGGAGGCTAACATAATACTTGTGATGCGAATTTAGTGGGAGAGAATCGATGGATGTAACAGAGATGCGGATGCTAAAGTGGATGTGTGGTAAACTATGATAGACAAGATAAGAAACCAAGAGTTCAGGGAGAAGTAAGGGGTTGCACCTTTCTCTACAAAGATGCGGAAGAACAAGTTGAGATGGTTTGGACATGTGTAGAGAATAAGAAGAATCGATTGCATCATAGTGGAGGGCAAGGGAAGCCAAGGAAGACCTAGGAGGACGTGGGACGAGCAGATTAAAGGTGAATTGCACGAACTCCACCTCTCTAAGGACCTGACCAGGGATAGGGCAAGTTTCCGGCGCCTTATCAACGTCTTAGATTACTAGACATGTCCCTCTCGTTCACCGTTTGTTAATGTTATTTGCCTTTACTTATTTCTCTTTACCAACTTTCTTTCCATTATCGTTTGTTTTGTTATTTGTATGTATTCTATTTGTTGTATATCTTTAGTCAATTGATTACTATGCATGGTTAACGTGTGTGTAAGTTGCAGGTTTTCAGATAGTTGTAGGATCCTCTCTCTTTACAGACCCTTTTTGAGCCGAGGGACTCTCTGACCGCACTCTCCTATATGGGTATGAGTTGTCGTCTGTTTCCCTCCCTAGACCCTGACCATAGTTTGTCAATGAGCAGGATACATTGGGTATGATGATGATGATGATGTCAAGCTGAAACTTTTCACATTAAATTATAACGAATATAATTATATTATAATAATTTGATGATAGAATTATTTTTTTTTCACTTCTTTTTAAACTATACTACTCCGTCCTTTGAATTAGTGGCAAAGAGAAATTAGTTGTTTTCAAAAAATGTGGTTATTTGGTAATTCAATTGTCTTTTTTGTTCTATTTACATTACTCTAGTTTTCTGCTAATTTTTTTTCTTAACAAATTTTGAGGAGTTGTTATATATTTTTTGCCTTAATTAGTTGAGCTAAATTTTATTGTTTTATTTCAATCAATGCAGTAGAAGTGTAATAAATTATAGGAAAATTTGCTCAAAATAATCCCAACTATTACCCGTTGGACAAAAATAATCTCAACTATCAATTATTCTTTAATAATCCCAACTATTCTCATATTTTGTTGAAAATATACTCACCCCTTTGTTATCGGCTGAAATAGGTAACTTTTCCACTTTTTTTCATTTTTTTTTACTTAAGTTTTCAAAATTAACCTTTCCCCTTCATCTATTAATCAAAAAAAGAAAGAAAAAGTGAAAAAGTTACTTGTTGCAGCCGGTAAAAGGGAAGTGAGTATGTTTTCAACAAATTATGAGAATAGTTGGGATTATTAAAAAATAATTGATAGTTGGGATTATTTTTGGCCAACGGGTGATAGTTGGGATTATTTTGAGCAAATTTTCCTAAATTATAATGCCATGTAATAGAATAAAATCAACTTTTGTCTTATATAGTTCAGTAAATACAACAATTAACTAATTAGATTATTCCATATAACAAATCATTGTAAGGATGCCACATGGATATTTTCAATTTTTTTAGTTAATTGTATGATTATATATTTAATATTTTACCTAATTTAGCTCTAATATTTGAAAAAAATAAATTTTATATTAGGTAAATAATGCCATCTAATCAACAACTACCATCTACTAAAATAATTTTATTTGTCAAGACTCTTTAAGAATGACATTTGTCATTTTCCAATATTTTTATTAGTATCTATGATATAATGTCTCGTGTCGTGAATCTGCTAGTAAAAGATTTGCAAAAGTATAAGTAATTTAATTGTTCAAAGAATACCATAAAATGTACAATAATATATTTTGTCACATTATGTCATAATCGTTAGCATATTCATATAAAAATAAAAGGCATTAGTATTAGCTTAGTGTTTTGGAAAATTTGTTTCTAAAAAGTCAATCTTTTGGCCATCTGCAAATAAAGGGTCAACGTTTCATTTATTCAATAAAAAGATAACATTTGTCTTATTTTTGCAATTAAAGAGATAGCAGTTAAGCCAACCTACTGGTGACCAGTTACTATGAATTTCTTCAAAAAAACAGGAATAATTTGCTGAACACAACAAAATCTTCATCTTCACTATAATCTTCATTCAATCTCATACCAAATTTTCATTCAATCTTCATTCTACCATAATCTTTATCTTCGCTATAATCTTCATTCACTATAATCTTTATTCAATCTTCATTCCCCATCTATCTTCCGTAAGCCATCTTTTAAAATATAACCTGGAAGCAAGTAAAAAATCCCTTGTATCCCTCTATCTCCATTGCACTTATTAGTTAAACTCATCAAGTAATCCATGGACAAATCATTTGGATCTACCTCTATTGTTCTACCAAAACCTCCAACAATTACACAAAAAACCTAATTTTTAATGACTTTAACAAAATTCCATCATAAAAGAGTAAAACCTTTTTCCTAAGCAAATTCCAACAATGATCAACAATGAGATATTAATTGCATAAATTTAGAGTTAGAAACTTACTCAGGTTGTGATGTTTAAGTGGAAAACAAGTTTGTCCTAAATCTCCATTTGTATCGCCATTGGAGAAGGCTGGAGCTGCGATTTTTTGGGACAAAAACGAAGGTTTTCGTGAGAAACAAAGTGAGGACAGAGATGGGGCGAAAATGTTAGGGTTTTGGACGAAAATCGTGGAGACAGAGATGGGACAAATATGGGAAGAATAAGCAGATCTGGTTCGTGCTTTTGGAAGAATGTTTGTGAAATTTGAAATTAAGTGAGGAAGGAGATGGGTAGGTATCGAAATACATGTCAAACCGGTTACCAGTAAACGATCCCTGAGACAAAGGTTGTCTTTTTATTGGATAAATGAAACATTGACCCTTTATTTGCAAATCGCTAAAAGGTTGACTTTTTAGAAACAATTTTTCCTAGTGTTTTTCCTTACAAATGGTTCTTCCTTGTGTATATAAATCATAATACAAATACTTAATTTGTCAGTACAACATTTCAACAAAAAAAAAATTATCCGAAATAATTCAACATTTTATAATTCAACATTTTATTGATTTTCTTAGAATAATTTTAACTTTTAATTAAATATGATTAATCCCAATTATAAAGGGTACTTGCTAAGAATGTACCAAGGTAATCTCTTACCTATATAAATTAGTCATTTTGCATAAAAAAAAATAAAAAAGTAAATATAAAATTAAAAAATAAAAAATAAATAAATAGAAAAATCATGTAAGTTTATTTTTTGATTTTAACTTTTAATTTATAATATTAATCTGCAAAAATCGATGACCATTTGGGCAACAATCTTTTTCGGTAAGTGACCCTAAAATTGGGATTATTCATGGTTTAAAACGTGATTGTTATATGTAATATTTTCTATAAAAAATTAATAAAAAGTTGAATTATTTTATGTAATATTTCCTTTAAAAAATTAAGATGAATTTAAATTGAGGAACTTGGGAATGCTTTCTTTTTATTTATTTTAATTTATTTATTTGAGGTAAAGAAACTTGGAAATGTTGATAAATGGGTTTATAAATTAATCAAAGATCTTTGAGAAAAGGACTTCAAATAAATCTTGAACCATGTTTAAGACGGTTCCCACCATCACTAACAAAATGCCCCCTCGATGGTAGATAGGGATACAATTCTATGTTTCGGTGGATACTACTATATCCACCTCTTTTCAAACCTCCTTTGCTATTACTCCCTCCGTCTCATTTAATTTGCAACATTTTTCATTTTAGTCTGTTTCATTTAATTTGCGTTATTTTTTTTGGGTAATGACTCACCACTTTCTTTTAATCTCATCCATACATTTTAACCCTCTTTTAATTTCATTCACATAATTGATTTCCTCTCTTTATTTATTACTAAATTCTTAAAAACTACCCGTTTTCTCTTTTATGCAAATCAAAAAGGACGGAGGAAGTATATTCTATTTTTTGTCAACCTTTCGAGTCAATCACTTCTATCTATAATTTCATCCGTAGATTTCATTAAATTACTCCCTCCGTCCTGATGAGTTAGTAGCAAAGAGAAAATGAGTGAATATTAAGAAAGTGGTAATAAATGAAGAGAGAGAATGGATTGTGTGGATGAAATTAAAACAGAGTTAAAATATATGAATGAGATTAAAAGAAAGTGGTGGGTCATTATCCAAAAATAGAAATGTTGCAAATCAAGTGGGACAGACTTAAATGGAAAATGTTGCAATTTCAATGGGACAGAGGGAGTATTTATCATTTTATCAATCAATATATTTTTTATTCTTTGCATTGAATTTCTCATAAATTGTACTTGCAGCTAAAATTGAGAGAAAGACGGCATATAAATGTTAATTTCCATTTATATATTTATTTTTATTGTTTTGCTAAAATGATCTTATTTAAAAAGAAAAATTATAAGAAATTACCTAATTTATACACCTTTTTTTAAAAAACTACCTTATGTAAAACATTTTGCAAAAAACTACCTTATATAATAAAATTCTTTGCAAAAAACTACATTTTCCTAATTTTCGTCAGTTGACTGTTAACATTAACATTAACCTGCACAAAAAAGTACCTTATAGAATACAATTCTTTGCAAAACACTACCTTATATAATACAATTCTTTGCAAAATCCTACCTTATATTATACGATTTTGTGTAAAACACTACCTTATATTATACAATTCTGTAAAAGGTAGTGTTTTGCAAAGAATTGTATTATATAAGGTAGTTTTTTGCAAATTTTTTTATATAAGGTGGTTTTTTAAAAAAAAAAAGGTATATAGATTAGATAGTTTCTTATAATTTTTCCTGTTTAAAAAGAAAAATGCATCAATTTAACTAGAATATAGTCTGAAATAATTATTTCTTAAAGAGCAAAGAACATATTAAAAACAAAATTTAACATTATTGCATTTTCATAGACACTTTCCAACAAACATACAACACAACAAAATAAAACATTACACGAGTATTATTTGAATTATTATAGAGTATATAACTGTACTAGCTTGAAGTCTTTCTTATATAAAGTCTAGGACTATGAGACCATGGGCTGCGTTGGTCAAGTTAAAGTTGATTGTGATTTTGCATTTCTCTTAAAAATTGCTAAGAGCTCGTTTGGTAGACATTGGACTTAAATTTCAATAAAAATAATATTTTCTTGGAAGTTAATTCCATGGTCAAATTCGTGCAAATTGGCAGCTTTAGTTTGATTAAGCATAGGAAATTAGAATGAGATAGATATTTAGATTTACCATCGGTTACTAAAGTCCTAAACTTTGTAGGAATTTGAAGTTTAATTTCAAGGAAAATTGAATTTCATATGTTTTTGCCAAATTATATCAACCAACAACTAGTCAAAAAGGCAATTCCTAGGTATTAGAAATTCCAAGGAAAGTAACTTGCAATAAAAAAAATCTCTAATTTAATTTAAGAATAGAGTTGACTGTTATTTTATAATTAATACGCATATTTTGCATAGTTTTTCAAGAAAGGTTCATGTTCAAGATATGCGTCAGTTCAGCTTTATTTTAAGAGTTAAATAGGGTTAAATTCAAAATTTAGAAAGTTAAACTTGATTTGACTTAGAGTCTTGATAGCACTAGGCCACTTCATGTTTATTTTTTTGTTTCAATGTTGATAATTCTGGCATCTAGATGTTTCATAAGGGATTGATCAGGACTAACCATGTAATACTTGCATTGAGATCAAACCACAAATGGCTTTAAAAGATTTATATATTTAAAAATACTACCTCAATGCATATTTTTTTCCAGGATGCTCATTTGCTAAGAGTTTGTATTTGTTTGTACAGACGACAAATAACTTTATGATAGGTACGAGAAAAATATGAATCGTCTTTTGTGGGGTTATTGTATCACCCCCGCTTCATTGGTAGTTAGTAGTTACCATCTTCACGGTTCTTAGGGAATCACAAATGATACTAGAGAAACCCTAGCTAAGATCATGGATGTTCACGATCACTAGTTCACCTTGGAGCCTAATTGAAATTGATTTACAAGTGCAACAAGAACGTCGTGTTCATGGTCTCTCTTTTTTTAATCCTTTGGTTGTCTTACACGTGGATGATTAGTATTTCATAATTTGAAACTTCAATCATTACTTAATTTTTTTTAGTAAAAATTACCTAGAATAATCCAAACTATTCATGATTTTTCTACAATAATCCACCTATTGATTAACCAGGAATAATCCCAACTTTGAGGGGTATTTTCCTAGAGTTAACTTGGGTAACCCGATGACCTGCTATAGTAGATAATTCACCAAAAACATAAATTAAATATTAATTTAAAATTAGAAAATATATTTGAAAATTTACATAAAAAATTCTAAATAATAAAAAAAATCATAAATTTTTTATGAATATTTTTTTAACATTTTTTTTGACATTTTATTTTAAATCTTTTTTTCAAAAAAAAAAACTTGCTATAGCAAGTTATCCGATCATCGAGTTTATTCTTGACAAATGCCCCTCAAAGTTGGGATTATTTATGGTTAATCAATAGGTGGGATTATTGTAGGAAAATCATGAATAGTTTGGATTATTCTAGATAATTTTTCCTTTTTTTATTGAGAATGTATGTTGACATTGTATAACTGAGATCACAAGTTCAATCTTACCAAACTATTCTCTTCGTTTTTTAAAGATTGTCTATTATGAGTTTTTCACACAAATTAAGAAAACTAGAATCTTTGTAATAAGTGGGTATTATTTTAATTTTGTAGTGTTAAATAATGATTGTATTGGTATCATGAGAGAGAAAAGACATATAAATTAAAAATAAAAGAAAGAAAAAAAATATTATCATTGTCATTAATATAGAGAGTTAATCTGCGGAAAATGGGAGAGATTATGAGGGTATATTTGGGAAAAAAGATTTTTAAAATGAAAGGTATTATAAAGTGGACAAACATTTGAAACTATCCGTTATTGTAAGGAGGACAAACATAAAAAAACAGAGGGCAAACATAAAAGAACGGATAAAGTATTTTTTTATATATATACTCCCTCCGTCCCATTGTTATTGTCCACTTTCATGTGGACACGCAAATTAAGAAAGGGGTGGGGCCTACCAAAAAGTGGGTATTTAATGTATTTTAGTGGGTTTGGTTAATTGTTAATGATTTCCTCCTTTTGGACTAATAAAGTAGATAGAATTTACAATTTGGAGGGAAAATTAAATATTGCATTCAATTATTTTACATAATTAAAAACAGAAAAATTAAATACCCAAAATATTGCATTCAATTAAATAATTCCATAAATTGCATTACATAATTATTTTACATAATTAAAAACAGAAAAATACACAAAAGAATTAGACAACCCAACAAGAAACCAAATAATGCAAGAGTTGCTTTTGTCACTTACGGAAAAAGGCAAGCCAGCTCGTGGAATGTTCGGGGCCATAGCAGCAAAACATAGTGTTAGCAAAAGGACAATATCAAGGTTGTGGGGCAGAATCAAAGTGCAAAAGGAGCATAATGAATTCCCCATTAAAATCAACTCCAAAAAGGCAGGAAAGTTATCAAAAGCACCAATTCCATTTGATGACACAAAGTACAAGAGTATACCAAAAGCTCAAAAAACAAGTATATATGCAGTGGCTAAGGCAATGGATGTAAATAAAAGCACAGTGTGGAGGTGGAAGACAAAGAACATCATACGAAAGCATACGAATGCAATTAAGCCACTATTGAATGATCAAAACAAACTTGACAGGTTAATTTTTTGTCTAAGTAGTATTGTAGTTGATGATAATGGAAGCACATTTAGATTCAGTGACATGTCTAATGTGGTTCATATAGATGAAAAGCTTTTTTATCTCACAAGAACACAACAAACATATTATCTCACACCACAAGAAGAGGAACCACATAGAGAGATACAATCAAAACGTTTTATACCAAAAATCATGTTCATGTGTGCTGTGTCCAAACCCTTATATTCAAGTGCAGGTGAACTTATTTTTGATGGAAAAATAGGAATTTTTCCTTTTACATCACAAGTTTCAGCTCAGAGATCATCCAAAAACAGGAGAAGGGGTGATATGGAGACAAAACCCATTCAATCCATAACAAAAAAGCACCCAAGGGACATGATTGTTCAACAAATATTGCCAAGTATTAGAGCAAAATGGCCACAAGGAGCAAGCAAAGTAATTTACATCCAACAAGATAATGCTAAACCACACATTATGGATGATGACACAGAATTCAGAGAGGCAGCAAACATTGAAGGGTTTGAATTTCACTTGGTACAACAGCCCCCTAATTCTCCAGACTTGAATGTCTTGGATTTAGGGTTTTTCAGATCAATACAAGCCCTCCAACACCAACAAGCAGCATATAATTACACAGACTTGGTGAAAGCAGTAACAAGTGCATTTGATGCACTAACACCATACACAATGAAATGTGTTTGGGTTACATTACAGGCATGCAAAATTGAAGTAATCAAGAAATTGGGGGGGATAGACTATCACATTCCCCATATGAACAAAACAAAGCTAGCAAGGAAAGACAAACTACCTGATTATTTGAGTGTCAATGGGGAATTAATTTATGATACCCTACGTTATTTAGATACAAGAATAGAAAAAGATCTTTTTGATGTAGTATTGTTCTACTTGGGCATAAGAGATCAAAGCAATTTTCATTTGGAGGCAGTAACAACAGCAGATACAACAACAACAACATTAACAACAGACACAGACCCACAACAGCCAACAAAAGCACCAGCAGCACAAGAACCACAAGAGCCAACAGAAGCAGCAGAACAAGAACCACAAGAGCCAACAGAAACAACAGTACAAGAATCATCAACTATGTAAAAACAGCAGATACAACATCAACAAATGTGCACTCGACATGAACATATCACATCTTTTTGGGTAACACTTACAAGCATTCTACATGAACATATCACAACTTTTGGGAATTTTGTGAATATTAACTTTTGGGAATACTATTGTTCAAAAAAAATGTTTAGAATGTAAACATCAACCATGTATTTTGTTTAATGCTAAACATTTGAATAGAAAACATTGAACAAGGAAGTTGGCTTCAAAAAATCATCTTTTTTTTTGGGTTTCTCTTAGAGAAAAATATTCTCATCATAGAGAACCCTAACTCCCAAAAGGCCTCCTAAATCTTGTGAAAGAATAGCCTCCTAAACTAAATTGTTTGGTTGCTTATTCCTTCAAAGATTGATGGCAACTTTTAGGAATTAGGGTTTTTTTTTGTAGCAAACAATAGGAAAAAAAAACCCTCAAAATCCAAAGAAAAATCATAGGGTAAAAACCAGAACGTAGGTCTCAAAAACATCACAGACCATCAAACATGCATACTCAACAATACCAGAAACAACTCATACAAAAACGAAATCATCACAAGTCAGGGAGATTACGAATATCCACATACAAGAGAAGGGACCATGAAGATCATCAAAATCAAGCTTCAAATCATCATCATAAAGTGACTCCTCATCTGAAGAGGGAAACAAATTCTCAATAATTTCATCTTGTAGATCTATTTACAGATCAAATAAAGCATTAATTTCTTCATCTTTAGTATCACATTCTCTTCCCCAATTAGGATCTGTCTCCACAGAGATGGTAGGAGAAGGAGGGACGTACTAGTAGTAGTCAAACCAAGGGTTAGGAGTTCCAACTAAAACGTTCTCCTCAGATGAATCGCCCCATGAAAGACAAGATTTTGGAGATCCCATTACTTAAAAACGCAGATCTGTAAGGGTTAGGGTTTTCAGTTCGTAGAGAGAGAGAAAGGCAGAGATAGAGAGAGAGAGAAAGAAAGAATGAAGATGAACAATGAAGATGGAAGAAGATGAAGTCCAGAGATGAAGATGAACAAGGAGGTAGAAGATTGAAGAAGGTTCAAGAACAGGGTTCGATTTTTTTAGGGTTAGGTTTCATGATGGGAATGTGTGGGTTTTATTGGGAAATTGGAGGGAAGGGTTAAGGAGTGGGATAGATTAAGGGTTTTAATTAAGGTGGATAATGGGTTTAAGTAGGGGTATATAGGTAATTTACCATAGGGAGATAATGTGATTAAGAAATTAATTTTTTGCCAAAAATAAAAAGTGAACAATTAGAGTGAACTGACCCAAAAAGGAAATGTGGACAATAAGAATGGGACGGAGGGAGTATAAATTTAGAGGATGTTTTGTAATACCTTTCTAAATCCAAAGATGCTTAACTGTTATAAGAAAATGTCATAAAGTATGCAAGATATTTTGTGTTTGAACAATTCCTCATTACTTGTCTCATTTCCTTTTTTGGCTAACCTTTTCTTACCTAAATACCTTCACTTTTCCAATTCCCAATACTCCACTACCACCTTTACAATTAATTTAATCAATTAAAATACCCAACTACCACCTTTTAAATAGACCCCACTACTACCTTAAAATCCGTGACTAGTCAAATGGAACTAGTAAATTGGAACGGAGGGAGTATTAAATATTGGCAAAATGAATTAAATGTGATACCATGCAAAAGTGTTTTTGTGGTGTATTTATGATCCACGTACTAAATCTCCTGCTAGGGATAATTGTATAGAAGTATGTACTAGTACAAATTACAAATATGTATCCGTGAACAGTGAACTTGCCCCTTCAAACAGCTAAAATGGAAAAGGACATATCAAATCAAATTGATTACAAGATGTTATGCCCAAATATCTTTCCTTTCTCTTTTAAGAAGATACTTCAATTGTTATCATCATCAACGACAAATTTTTGTGCGATTTCTGGAACATCTAATGTTATTTTTGAGAACACCTATCATTTGCCTATTTTATCATTGAAATAATATACTCCTCTGTCTGAATACATTTGCATCAAAGAGAAAACAAAAATTTTTAAGAAAAATTGGATATTAGTAACCAAGGAAGAAAGAGAATAAATTATATAGATTAAATTAAAAAAGAGTTAAAATACATGGATGAGTTAAAAAATGAAGTGCTGGTTTATTGTCTAAAAATAAAAATAATGTCAAATGAGTGGGACAAACTTAAATGATAACTGATGCACATTAAGTGGGACGGAGGGAGTATATATTATTATTTCACTTGGATTTTGACCAAAAATATATCCAGTTTATCAAGTATGTTGTTAATGATCGACTCTAAGTGAAACGACCTTAAACTAAGAGCTCATACGATAATCATTTGTATGAATGAACTATTTAATCTATTTATGCGGTTTGTTTTACATGGAAACCACCTCATAGAACAATTTGTGCGATTGGACTTGGACAAGCATGACTATCAAGGTGGCCAAGAGATTTTTCAACTAAAATTACTCTAGTTTTTCATTCCCATTATCACCGTTTATTACTACCTACCAAACAGACCGATAATGCTTACTATGATTTATCAACTATGAGGTTCTTTGTGTGGGTTTATAATTTGACGAGAAATGAATTTTAGCACTTTTACTGGTTTGAAATAAAAATATAAAATGCTTATAAGTATTTTCGTAATATAAATTTATGTTGTTTAGCTCGATAAGAGATATTAAAATAGAAAATCTAAGTTAAAATTTATTCTTTCACTACAAAAAATAGTGCATCGTCATCGTCATCTCCGTACCCAATATATCCCGCTCATAGAAAACTATGGTCAGGGTCTGGAGATGGAAGGACGGTGGCGGCGAACTCCAAAAGTCTACATCTTAACACATATACGCGTTATCCGTATACATATGATAAATATAGCTAAAATACATATGGATATAATCTAATATATTAAAGACAAATGAAAAAGAATAAAGAAAACAACAATAATAGCGGTAAAAGCAACGGATAAAGGCCATAGAACAGAAACATTGACAAAAAGCGAAAGGGCAATCAGTGTTCTAAAACATGTATAAGGTGCCTCCACCTGCTCCTATCCCGGGTTAGGACCTCAGAGAGGTTCTAAAATAGTGCCGATTGTGAAATTTAAGATATCGAATTATGTCGTTTATTAAATGTCATCAAATTATTTAGTGACACTTGTAGAAAGTGCCATAAATTAAGATTGAAATATTAAGATAATACATCAAGAATGGTGAAATTTTAATGAAGTGTCAAAAATATTGCGTCACAATTAAACATTTTTTTGTAGTGTTTGTAAATAATTTTCATCAAATTCACTTTTCCTTATTGTTTTTGCTATCAAAACAAACAACTAAAATTCATTATCAATTGTATTTTTCATTGAGAATAGTTTTTCAAAAAATGTTTCCATAAAACCAACACGTACTTTAAGAATAAAGAGCATGATAGGAGTTGACATTAGTTTTTGATTTTTCTTCTAATCTTATAGTTATATATAATTACAATTTTTAATATTTATAATTGATAAATCACTTAGTATTAAAGTTATTGTTCATCAGTTACTCTCCTGTGAGACGGTGTTGGTTGTGCAACTGGCCCAAGCCTAATGATTTTCTTAAAATATTCACATACTAATTTTAAGACTTAAAATGACAATTTTAAGTCTTAAAAATCTATTTTTAAGACTTATCGATTTTAAAGTTTTTAATATTTTAATGATTGAGTCATTATATTTTAAATTTGAAATAAAAATTTAATAACCTATAGTTGATCTTTAAAGTCTTAAAATTGATTTTCTAAGTCTTAATAATCTAGTTTATCGTTTTTAAAGTTGGTTTTTTTAAGTAAGATCTAATTCTATTTTAACATCAATTTCCGAGAAGAATAGACAATTGCGCTAGCAAAACTAAATTATAATGCAATTGTGAAATTTAATTCATACAGGTGGTTCTACGATAATATGTCTGGTAGTTACTCCCTCCATTCTAGTTATATTTTGTCTAATTTTCAAATAACACGAGGATTAAGGGATTTGATGATTATAGAAAGTAGTAAAATCATTTACAAACTAAGTGAGAATATAGAATGTAAAAATTGATGGGTGCATATCAAAATAGAAATGAGGCACAATTATTGTTAGTCATGTTTGTCCAAGTTCAATCATTTTATTTTCTTTATAAAATTCATTCGAATGCATTATCATTGAGAAATTATTAAGTGGTAATGAAAATTATCTTCAAAAAAAAGTGATAATTATATTATAAATTATTTTCATTACTACTGTTTAGTTGGTTAGTCAGTAACCAACTGTGCCATAAAAGTCTAATAAAACAGCCCCCATATCTTAACTGACTAATTGGCTCCTTATGTTTTTTGTAAAATTTGGTCTCTTCTTTTAAGGTTATCTTGTCTTGAGTGATGTTAAAGCAATTTCTTGGCCTCAACCTTTTTCTTCTTAATTTGAATGCTTTTTTGTCAAATCCCAGATGTTGTAAAGATAAATACATCCTCATTTTGCAATCATAACAATAGGCATTGCTCCATGCACTCTTAATTATGTGTTTTTACACCAAAAGTGTATATTAAGCATGCCCTAGGGATTATATTAATATGTTCCTCTTATTTTGATATATATTTCATTAAGAAAACCTTATAAGAAAAAAATACGTAAAATGGTAAAGAAGTATTTGACAAACGACTAATAGCTAATAATTGATATTTAATTGGAGTGATTGATTTGACCAATTGAATTTATAAATTGATTTTACTTCCTGATTTTAAACACATTCCATTTGCTAGGAGCAACTAATTAACCAAACACTATCATTTATAATTTGACCACTCACCTAGATTTAAGTGTGCCAAAAAAAGTTATAATTATCCAATCAATTACTTTACCAAATAGGCGCAAAGTGTTTTAACTAACAAAACATGATAAGTATTTTATATACTAAGATAAACAGAAATAAACAATAAAACACATGTTTGTTATTCAAACTCATGCGTGTTTCATTTTCGTTTAACGTCTCTAAAATGTCTTTACAAACCTTTGTAATGTTTTTATAGTTGTTGCTAGTACTAAAAAGCATGTGTGTAATAAGTTTCCAATATATTGAGTTAAAATTCTAATTTTTGGAAAATTTGAAAATTTGTTGATAAAAACATTTATACTTGGGAGAGCCTAAACCTCCGATGTAAGAAAAATACCCAAAAAGAAGAAAAAGTCATTGAAAGAGCGAACAAAGAAACCGGCCACACAAAGATAACATAGGTGTAGACTATGCATACAACACCTACAATTAGTCTACATCAACCAATTATGTTTGGCACTAATCAAACCTTACACTCCAAAAAAACTAAAATCATCTTACAAAGCATTTCTAAATAACTCAAACACTTTTCAAATTGTAGACTTCAATTATGAAATTATAAAGAAAGATTTTGAGAATGACATGGTTTTTGGTAGTCATTTCCAAATATTCAAATTTAACTAATTTTAAAACAATGGTTAAATTGGCTCAAATCCAAAATTAAGTTTATTAATTTGTTAAACATTAAATCTGATTAAATTCTAAATTCCAAATAAATTACGGTTTCATAGTCAAATTATTCAACATTTCAACATAGCAAATGTTTAATTAATAAAATTATACTTAATGAATTCGAATTAATAATAGCATTATTTTTTCCGAAAAATAAAAAGGAAAAGGAAATGATGGGTTGAGCTAACCTTTTGTTGGTGAATATAACTAGCAAAATGTGGGCATCACTTATCCGAATCCATTTTATGCAAAGTGGGTTTAGACATCTATTAGTGGTCAATTTTTTATTGCTTCATTTTGTCTATTAACTCACGTTTACAAATCATTTTCCTCAATCATTTAGTCGTGAAATGAAATAAACAAATAATTTCTTTTTAGATGTTATACTAATGGGGATGGAATTAATTCCAGAAGATTGCAAATAGATAAATGTATTGATTCCCAAAAGTTTGCAAATATATAAATTTATTAATTATTAATTCCCAAAAGATTGCAAATACAAATATATTAATCAAACAATATGCTATATCAAATGATGGTGCTATATGTATTTAATCACTAAAGCAAATTAATAGAAAAAAGGAAGTTCTTTCCTGCTCTATATCACATCAAAAAAGCAAAGTTGAGACTTTTTCAAATGGAATAAATTGTAAATCCCACTTTACAAAAATAAATCATAGAATAACAATATTGAAATTTTAGTTTGGCTAATTGAAACCATTGAAATGAATTAAAACAACACAAAACAGATTTGAGGAGAAAAATATAATTATACTAATCTACTAATTCATAAAACATTACTTGAAAAATAAGACAAGGACTCATACAAACCCAACACGAAACTCAATTTGACAGTATGAAATCAATTATGAATCATAACTATGGATGGTTATAGGGCGGATTTGGAGCGGGTCTAACTAGACTCGGACCCGGACTCTTTTAATTTTTTGAGATTTATACCCGGATTCGGACCCTAAGGGTCCAAAATTTTCAGACCCAGATCCTCCGAATCTGATGGGTCTAGGGTTCTTAATGTGTCTAAAAAGAGTCTCTTTAATTTGTCAAATTTGAACCATTTGTAAGTTATTATATTTTTCGTATATTTGTAAGAGAGTTATTATCGCATTTTACAAATATTTAATACTAATTTAACATCTAAATTCGCATAGTGCCATCCATATACGCTTAAATTCTATTATAAATACTAGTTCGAGTCCATGAAATAAGGGTAATTGGGTTAGCACTAAGCAAGTAGCATATATATTATTAATACATAATGATTATATGAAAAGAAAATAAGTGTTGGGGGCAAAATTCATACCTAGAAGACAAATAAAAATAAACAATTTAATATTTTTAAGGGTCCAAGGGGCTGGTCCAGGATCCAAGTCTCGGACCCGGACCCGGACCCGCCAATTATTTTTTAGATACAGATCCAACACGGATCCGATAAGTCTCAAAAAATAAGATTCAGACCCTTAAAAAAGAAACGAATTCGGACCGAATCCAACAAAATCCTGGACCGATGACCATCCCTAATCATAAAAAATCAATGTTGAAAAATGTCAATAAATAACATTTTTACCTTTTATAACCCAATAAAAAAAGTTGTTTTCCCTTGATCTACAAGTCTCAAAGCATAGATGTCACTTCTTATACTTCAATCAGCAATTGACTTTGAAATGTCAACATGTATTTGGTGGGTAGCAAGTAGCAACTTTTATCTGTTTACCTTTGCATTTGTGAGCAATATTTGTGACGAAAGTTACCTTTTAACTTTTTTATGCAATTTAATGTATTATTTTGTTCATTAATATGACGAATTATACACAATTAAAAATTATAAAAAGTTTATATTATGAAAGTATGCGATTAGACGATTCAAACAAGATCTCAGTTGACTATATTATTATTTACATATTGGCCGCAATATATACAATAAGCTTAAACAATTAATAATGTCCAAAAACAAAATGTAGCGAACGAAGTATGTGTTAATGTATAGGTTAAAGAATTATTTATTTTGAATGTTTCTTTTGAGATTATCATTTAATATACAGGGTAATTTTAAATTCAGATATAGAGATTTGGAATATAGAAAAAATAACTAGCTTTCTAATTACTGGATACTAGAATGTTATCAAATAACTAGTTTCCTAAAAACAATTGTTTACAAAATAAAAAATAAAGATTAAAAAATAAATAATACTTTTAGGATACTATTTTATTTTAAAACTCCCAGCAATTTAAATCAAAGGCTGACGAATATTTAGACTGTTATGAAAACCTTCAAAGTATCAAGGAAAGACCTTTAGTAAAGATATCTACAATTTGGAATCGGGGGAACATGAAGTACTAAAATTGTTTCACGGTCAAATTGGTTATCCATTTCAATGTGCAGTATATTAGTGTGTTGGTATGTTGAACATTTTGTGTATATTAAATCTAAGTAAATATCACTATATTCACTGAGTACTACATATAATAGTGGGGCAAAAAGTATTAAAATAAAAGCTTCAAAAAGAGTTCAAAGGATAGGACAAAAGACAAATTAGATAATTGGGTCAGCAAGAAAAGCCGGCACGGCTTTCCTGATCATGGGCCTAAAGCCGACTCAGCTTTAGGTACTGTAAAAAGATTTTGTCCAGCAGGAAAATCTGTGTCGTTTTTCTTGGTAATGTACCTAAAGCCGACTAGACTTTAGGCTCTGATTAGACTGTTGTGACTTTACATTTTCTTTGAATTAAGTGTATTGGATTCCTTCTCTTATTCCATATCAGATCTGATGTTACAAAGGCTTAATGAGGAAGAACAATGCTCATGAATACCATAGTTATAATGGTATTGATTGGTGGTCATTATGATTGATCGTCAATAAGCGATTGAATGTGTCATGACGCTTTAGTATACTTGAAATAATATAAATAGGGGCTTGGGAAGGATACTTCTTACACCTAATTTCTAAATTCTCATATCCTTACTTTCTCTCTTATTTGTGTTCTTTCAAAAATAGTTATAAATTTCTTTATAGAATTTCCAAAGTTTATAATTAACCAAACACATTGTCATTAAGTGACATACCCTAAATAGTAAGGATGTGTTGTCTTGTTTTTATCTCGTTGTGAATTTTGAAGTCTCAACCCAAGTACCTTTGTGGGGGAAATATTATAAAAGGAAAGTGTTACATGCCTACAACAAGCATCAAGTTTCCGAGCATTGATTGTTGTTACAAAGCTCATCTACAAGTTTGTTCTTAGTGTATTTTGTGTAAGTCTATTTTAGCCATCAACAAAGGGAAATTACAAATTTCCAAATTTTATAATAGATGATTAGTTGGATTCCTAGATAAATAAATTGCATTATACTTCCTCCATTCCATAATACTTGCTACTTATAGGGACATTTTCCCACACAACATGTCACACTCGATAGCAAGTATTATGGAATGGAGGAAGTATATAACTATTAGATAACTATTGGCAATTTTAGGAATTACATATACCTTCTATTTTTCAGATAGGAGATCAATCCTTTATTTAATATTGATTTATACAAAATAGGAATTTGGACTTTATTGGCCCTAAATACATTACATCAATTCATACTAGTTAGTAATTGCAATACAATTGCCTTGTTATTGAATGTAGCGACAATTCCCAATAATAATACAACCTATTAATAATCCACTAAATTTAAATTATTTTTTATTTTATTTTAAATAAATTTATTCATTTCATATAAATTTAAATATTAGGAAATTTTCATCATATGCCACTGAGTTTCTTCATAATTCACCATATACCACATGAAATGTTGTAGATCACTATATATCATTGAGTTTTAGTCCGTTAGCACAGAATACCATTAATGATAAATTTCGTTAGTTTGCCGTTTGTGGTAAATTACCAGATTGCCCTTACTCATTCAACTGGCGCCATTGTTAGGGTAAACTTCCCCAAACACCCATTATGAATCCAGATTTCTTCCCCAAATACCTTCAATCATACAATTGTCAAATTTTCCAATTTCCCAAATCAATCAAAACCTTCAATCAATCCAGATTTTTTCCAACCTTCTACATTCCTTGTTCTTCATCTTCTTTAACCAAGCTTATTCAATGGAGAAATCCACACTTCATTAACGTTTAATCTTAAACAACAATGGCGGCATCCCTTCATCAAAGACAATCACTCACTCTATTAACAAACTCATATTCTTTCTCCTACTTTTATCTCCCTAAACAAAAGATCTGCTTTACTTCTAAACTCAATGGTATTCTATGCAAATATTATAAGTACATGTGTTCTCAATGAACTTAGGTGACTTACAACCTGCTATTTAGGTCACTCCACCCAAAACCAACCCCATTCTCACCCTTATCTCCAACATTCCTTCCATATCTCTATTAGAGTAGGCTAACGAATGCGGAAGCGTGGGTCTAAAGGTGGCACGAAAGGTTAATGACCATGGCTTGAAGGTGTACTAATGAAACATGGTTATATGCAAGTGTTAAGGAGATTAAAGCAATAAAAGTAAATAAAACAATAACACCAAGATTTAAGTTGGTTCACCATTAATGAGGATACATCCACCATCCTAGGCAAGTGTATCATTATGTGTTTAAAGGATAAAAGAGCTTTGAAAGCTCATGACAAAGTTGAAGGAATTACATCAATGGATTAGTGCGTGTGAGAGTTACATGGAGTAGAGAATTAAGTAGTATGGTAAGGAATAAAATGGGAGGCTCAAGCTCTTGGCTTGGCTCTACAGTCTACACAATACATACAACACTACAAACATATATAGACAAAGGGGGACTTGGGAAATAAAGAGCCAAAACAGAAACAAGGTTGTCAGACTACTTTCTGATGCATTTTCAACCTTTTTGCACAGTCTTCAAGGTCCCCTATGGTCTTCTCCCCATATGCACCCATAGCTAGTGTGCAGTACATTACCTTATTTATCAATGACAAACCCATGTGAAACACTCAATGCTTTGTTTTAGGCACACAATAAGAGTGTGTACTATGTCATGAATTGGAGTGCCCATTAGTAACCTTAGCTTGCTACTTTAACCTTTAACATCAAATTTTTCTACTCTTTAACTGTCATCTAATCATATGACTAATTAACACAAGACTCAAGTCACACATCTTTCAATCTACACTTGACTTGAGTAAACCAAATAAAGATCACCTTCAACAAAACAAAAATCCAACAACACTCTAAAGATCACTTAACCAAAGACACTAAAGCATACTCACCAAACACATATGCATCAAAATGACCATATGCAAATGTCTTAAAAAGACACAAATGGAGTACACCAAAAGACTTACAAAGTCTTGCAAAATTAACCAAATCATGACCTTGTTGATAGGAGGTTGTATCAAAAGGAAAAACCTTGTGCTCAAACAACAAATTTGCCTCAAAATGTGGTTTTTCAATGAAACAAGATACTTGGATTAAGTTTGTGGAAACATGAATGCCAACAACTATGAGCATGGTGCACAAACAAAATGTTTTAACAACAATTGGTTCCATCAAAGTCTATAATAAACTGGTCACCATCATCATAACTCCACCTTCATTAATGTATCATCAAACCCACATGAACATACAAGTACCAAGGGACATTAAGTTATCTCAAATTTGCGGACATAAAGCGATTCCGGAACATTAGAGCCAAATCATAACCACTCTTGTACTCAAATAGAAAATAAGAGCAACCAACTTCATTACAAAATCATTAAAATGATTAACATAGACATTTTCAACATGCTTATCACAAAACATAACTAGCTTGGCATAACTAGTCTTAGACTTGTGATTAAACATCAAGATATGGTCACCAAAAAATAATTACCAAGTTATGACTCTTGTTCATATTTTGCCCAAAAAGACTCTATCCATTAGTCTTACTTCTTACAAGCAAACCTTTGCTAATCAACAAAATAGAGGACTTGTGTGATAGTAATGGAAGACAAAACCTTTAATCAAGATTCACCCAAAAAACTCACTTCACAACTTATCTAAACCAAAGCTAGGATTTTTAACTCAAAAACTTGCAAGGGAAAAAATATGGCAAATAACAAATCAAGAGTGTAAAACAAAAATCCCAACAAATCTTGAACAATTTAAATAAGTTTACCATTTTAGTGGAATGTGAAAAATTTAAGGTGAGGTTTCAAGGAATATTCTTACCAACTCCAAATAAAGGGATGAACAACAAACTCATCAAGAGCAATCAAAATGGAGATACCCTTTGACCATCAAGAGCAATCCAACTAACCTCTTCATTCTTTTCCTTTTACCCAACTTTGTCTCAACACCTCTCTTAAGACTTTAAGTTTGGACTTTGAAATGCTTCATCTCACTTTAAATTTCCATTCACCTTCTAACACCTTTTAACACCAAAACAAAACTTACTTCTCCTTAACTTACCCAAAAAAACAGAATTTTATTTTACCAAAAACTTTGTTCACTGTAGGTGGTTGAACACAACCCAAAACACCAAGAAAACACCATAATGATCATCAACCAAACCTTTGGCTCTGATAACAATTGTTAGAGTAGGCTAACGAATACGAAAGCGTGGGATTAAAGGTGGCACGAAAGGTCAATGTCCATGCCTTAAAGGTGTACTAATGAAACATGGTAATATGCAAGTGTTAAGGTGATTAAAGCAATAAAAGTAAATAAAACAATAACATCAAGATTTAAGGTGGTTCACCATTAATGAGGCCACATCCACCATCCTAGGCTAGTGTATCATTATGTGTCTAAAGGATAAAAGAGCTTTGAAAGCTCATGACAAAGTTGAAGGAATAACATCAATGGAGTAGAGCGTTTGAGAGTTACATGGAGTAGAGTATTAAGTACTATGGTAAGGAATAAAATGGGAGGCTCAAGCTCTTGGCTTGGCTCTACACAATACATACAACACTACAACAATATATAGACAAAGGGGGACTTGGGAAATAAAGAGCCAAAACAGAAACAAGGCTGTCATACTGCTTTCTGATGCATTTTCAGGCTTTTTGCACAGTCTTCAAGGTCCCCTATGGTCTTCTCCTCATATGCGCCCATAACTAGTGTGTAGTGTAACACCCCGGCCCAATGGACCACCGGTGACTACTCATGGAGACTGTAGACTGGCCCCACAGACCAACACAAGTCTTTTTAGCGCACTTGGGCCTCACTCGTGCACACCCGGGAAAACTTCCCAGGAGGTCACCCATCTTAAGATTACTCCCCACCAAGCACGCTTAACTGTGGAGTTCTTAGCAAATGGGCTCCCATGAAAAGAAGATGCACCTTGTTGATATGAGTAGTCTATCAATCCCTTTTCAAGCTAAATCTGGGGCATCACACTCACCCCCACTTAGGAATACAACGTCCTCGTTGGACCGTCCATTCAGGATCTTTTTCCCCCGCTAGGTGCACTGAACACACTATCAGCCACGGTTGCAGGGTTGCTCTGATACCATTTATAACACCCCGGCCCAACGAACCACCAGTGATTACTCATGGAGACTGTAGACTAGCCCCATAGACAAACACAAGTCTTTTCAGCGCACTTTGTCCTCACTCGTGCGCACCCGGGAAAACTTCCCAGGAGGTCACCCATCCTAAGATTACTCCCCACCAAACACGCTTAACTGTGGAGTTCTTACGAAATGGGCTCCCATGAAAAGAAGATGCACCTTGTTGATATGAGTAGTCTATCAATCCCTTTTCACATGTAGTACATTGTCTTATTTATCAATGACAAACCCATGTGAAACACTCCATGCTTTGTTTTATGCACACGATAAGAGTGTGTACTATGTCATGAATTGGAGTGCCCATTACTACTCAAAATATCATACTTAAGGTCTAGTAACCTTAGCTTGTTACTTTAACCTTTAAGACCAAATTCTTCTACTCTTTAATTGTCATATAATAATATGACTAATTAACACAAGACTCAAGTCACACATCTTTCAATCTCGAAACAAACCCCTTTTTAATTCCACCCTTCACCTACCACCAAAACCTTATACATGTCCTCCACCACAATCACCTTTCCCCTTACGTCCCTTTGTGTTAGTTGTAAGGATGGAGTTAGAGAGGTGGAATATGATCGTGTAAGGGTGTGGAAGTATAGTTGCAGCTTGCAGCGGTGATCATTTATTAGGTACTACATGGTGGTGGTTTATGACAGCTGTCAAAGTGGTGGTTATGAATTGGGGAGAGTAGACAGTGGTCGATGTGGGTAGTTGGTGTTTCTTGGAAGGGTGTTAGAGCAATGGGTGGTGCAATTATGTGGTAGGTTTGTCTGCAATGGAGTGCATGTAGGTGAATAACCCAATGTTACTAGTTGGTAACCTGATAAGGTTACGATGAGCAAGGAACTCTTTAGGTGGATTTCTGCAGTGGAGTGTATTATTAATAATAATTTTCCTTAATATGTATAGAGCCCAAAACTAAAATACGCCAAATAAATTATTTAAACAGTATAATACCTTAACGACCCGTTTGGTTACGGATATTAAACGGTGGTAATGGGAATGATTTGTAGTGTAAAATTTCACAAAAGTTCTATATCATTCCCATGGTAATGAAACTTTGATCACAAAAAAGTTTTTTTGTTTACTAATTTCCATTACTACCACCACCTCTTCCAATAGTAATGTATTAGAATGGATTTTATGAAGAAAATGAGATGATTAAAGTTGGACAAGAATGGCTATCAAGTTAGCCAAAAGATTTTTTGTAACACCCCTGAATTTCCGACCCCTTGTACGAAACCAAAATCGTAAAGGACGGGAGGAAATTCGGGTGTTACATAAAAGAAAAATAAAAAGGAACACTAGTAGAATAAATCTAATTTGCTGCTATTTATTTGCTACTTAAATCTCAAACATAGCAAATAATGTAATTATTGCTATTGTTTTGATTATTTCACAGCAAAAAAATACTTTTTGCTACTATATTTAAACATTAATAGCAAATAAAACATCTTATTGTTATTTTTTATTGAACAATAGCAAAAAGCTATAACACAAGTCACCCATGTCAAGTTCCTTTCCTCTCTCTGTTGAAAAACTTTACACTGCTATTTACGAATCTATTTACTTTGATTCTCTTCGCACATAATAATTTTTATTTGATGTGGTTCTTTAACTAACAGCAAAAAGCTTTTGATTATTTGTTGCCCCTCCATTTGCCGCAATCCGAAATTGAGCAGCAAATAAGCATATTTATATAGTAGCAAATGACGTTAATTTCACTAGTGGAAAAAGAATTTTTTTTTTATATAAACGTTAAAGATTAACTTTAAAGATGTGAGTGGAAATTTCGGCAGCATCTACCTTAAAACTGTGCGTCTTTTATTAAAAAACAAAAGTTATTTAAAATCTAATAAAGTAAAGGCATCACGGCCTATTAAAACTATATCACAACGGAAAGATTAATCGCCGGCTTCTGAAATCAACATGCCAAGCATGCATCGTGGTTCCGGTGTCAGCGCTTGCGTTTTGAACTAACTAGACTCTTTAAAACCATACAATTTATAAACTACGCAGCGGAGATGATATATACAAAAAAAGGAGGACATGTGCGTCAAACCAAAAACATAAACAAATTTAAATACAACGGAACTACATCTAGCGTCAAAATAAATATAACATCGCACGCTTCAACGTTCTCACTCATCCGCCCGTATGCAATGCATAGAAGCCCCATCACCTGCAATGTCTATCAATGATGTCCCGCTGCTCAACGTAAGATCATAGACCAACGCGTCATAGCAGGGCCATCAAAGACGAGCCATCAACAAAGAAAACAAACAATACACGTCAGCATTTAACATCATATCATAATAAGGCATAATTAGCATCAATAAAGTGTGTCATAATATGAGGGTGATTCCACAATACTCCAAGTGTCAATCATAATCACTGAACATCAATTCCTACTTCCCACTGTCAATTCCATTTTCTTCGTTTCTTTTCGACTTCATAACTGCTCGGTATCACTTGAACTAAAAGCTTAACCACTTTCAAATATATATATATATATATATATATATATATATATATATATATATATATATATATATATATATATATATATATATATATATATATATATATATATATATATATATATATATATATATATATATATATATATATATACTATATGTGTGTGTGTGTGACTAGAGGCCACCATAGGGTTTGCAAAACCCACATGGCAACACCTCAACCAAGGGCGGTGACGGGCCATACCGGTGCCCAATGGTAAAGTATGAACATACCCCCGTACAGCAACCATATATAGATGGTCCTACCTCCGGGAACTAAACCCACTGGGGTACCCTAACCAGAGGAGCCACAATATTCGAACAAATCTGCTATCTCATCAATAAGGGACTCATTCCCATTACAACCAACGACTTTCTTACTCCATCACTAAGGAATTTATTCCCATTCCATTTCACCATATCCAACACTTTCTTACTCCATCACTAAGGGACTCCTTCCCATTCATAAAACATAAGTCAACCACATTAATAAGGGGATTATTCCCTATTCAACTAACATTAATCAGTCTCAACAACAAAGGAGTCATTCACATTCAAACTAACGTAAGTCAAACTCATTAATAAAGGGGTCATTCCCATTCAACTAGTAATAATTAATATCATCAATAAGGAAACCATTCACTATTCCCAATCAAAAATAAACAACATCATTAATAAGGGACTCGCTCCCTTTCAAACAAATAATAATCAGTTCGATATCAAGGGAATTGAATCATGCTCATTTAAACTAGCAATAATTGATCTCATCAATACTGAGATATTCTCTATTCAAACCAGTAATAAACAATATTATTAATAAGGGACTCGCTCCCTTTCAACCAAATAACAACTAATCTCAATAACAAGGGAATCGTTCTCATTCTAAATCATTACCAAACAATTAGCAAATCATATAATCAATAACTTTGATATTTCATTCGACGACGATTCATAGATAGTGTACATTATATATTTTAAAATAATTCAATATCGGTAAATATATAATGCAAGATGCATACAAGAGTCAATTACTGCGTGTACGTACCTTTAAGCGTCACTGCACGACAAAAATCACGATAATCACCCAACTAAGCTTCTACCGTCCTTTTATGAACTGGGAACCTATACAAGTTTGGAGTAGAACTAATAAGCTCATTTGTCTCCACTCAAGAGCATCTAAATGCTAGGACAAGCTATCATTCACCCATTCCAAGTAACTTCCACTTATTCTGATGCAAACTAAATCAATTGACATGTTCAATTTATATTAATCATAAGTTATGAATTTAACTCAATAACCAAATAGACTTTCACATTCACTAAACCAACGATCAAATAAGCTTTCACAACAACAAAGTGCATTTTATGACCATTTCTTCAAACCTATGGGACTCGAGTAATAAAACCATATCACCATGTCATGTCATCAACTAATAACACTTGTACAACGACATTAATACTAATAACTTAATATAATGTTGATGTTAGTGGTAACCTCAAGTTGTAGTATAACTTACTACAACACACAAAATTACTCACAATGACAAAGGACAGGAAAAGAGACACTTCCATTATATAAACAATAACCACCATCATTTATATGTATATATGTATAATACAAGTGACAGACACACCCACTTTTGAGACTAATAAATTCAACCATCTATAATTACTATTATCACCATTCACCATAAATCACATATTTAAATCTCATATCAATTATTCAAGTTATTAAACATTCTCAAACGCCAAAGTAGTGCAACTAGTATCATTTCTATCCAAATCGTTAACCCTAATTCAGAAGTATATTAAACTTACAAACCAAATTCTTACATCACTATAATAAGATTCAATAAAAAAAATTAATACACAATCAACCAAATGATAAACATGGAAATTTCCAATTAGAACAAGAAACTAATCAAATTCTTACATAACCAAAATAAGATTCAATAATATTAATAAACAATCAACTCAAACTCATAAACATGGAAAATTGCAATTAAAACAAGAAACAAATCAATTTCTTACATTACCAAAATAAAATTCAATAAAATTTAATAAACAATCAACCCAAACTCATGATAAGATTTAACCAAATTAATAAACAATCAACACACAACCATAGGTTTTAATCACACTTCAAACCCTAGTCATAAACATGTTCCATTCATCAATTAAATCTTACCCACAAAAAGATTCAATGAAATTAACAAAAAAACAACATAAAACTCATAAACCGTGATAAAATTTCAATTAGAAACTAGGAAAATTTAATTAGGGAGGGAGAAAAGGCTTACAATGGTGAAACTAGAAAAAGGGTGAGAATAGAGGTGGTTGTTACGGTGGTGGTGACGCAGGTGGAGCACAGAGAGGGTGGGGAACCGCGCGGCTGCTGGCGGACGAAGAAACGCAGCCTGCTGCTGCTGACCTAGAGAAGAAAGATCCGGCTGCTGGTGGAAGGAGGGACAACCGGTGTTGTCAGAGCCGGGTGCTGCTGCTGCTTGGTGGCTTCGTGGTTTAGCAGAGAGAGAGAGGGGAGAGAACAGGGAATGGGTGCCATGAGTATGAGGGTAAGAGTGTCTCACTTAAAACCCTAATTCATCCTTTTTATTTTCTTTGTTTACTCATTTATTTATCTATTTACCTAGATTTATTTTCTTGCGAAGCCCAACTAAGAAATTAACTTTCGTGTGCTCACACATTTTAATACGCTAATAATTTTAATTCGAACCTCTTTATTTAGAAATCGCAAATCTATTTTCAATCTAAATATGCCAATATTTTAAATTCGTATGTGAATGAAATTTATTAAGACTAACTCAGAATGATTTAATATATTTATAAAATATCCAAAAGTGATTATAATAATTATAATTAATGATGTCATAAAAATGACGGGGTGTTACATTTTTTCAACTAAAATTACACTAATTTTTCATCCCCATTACCACCGTATATACCACTTATCAAACGGGCCACAAAAGTATAGTTGTTCATGGGCGGGCTACTCGTTAGGCCCAACCCACCCAGCTAAAAGAACAGGTGGGTTCGAAAACATTTATCAAAAAAAAAATTTGGATAGATAATACATGCCTACCAAGATAAAAGAGTGAAAATTGCATTTATTTGCACTTATTTATATCATTTTATACTCTTTAATGATGGTCGTTGTTAGTAATTCCGTGATTATTTTGAAGATTTATGCTACTTTACTCGTTTTGGTTATTTAAGTTGATTTTTAGTGGTTTTGAGTGTTTTAAGCATAATACGTATGGTCTCAATGATGACAGAGTTTACTAAGAAAGATTCTAGCTTGGGTGAAGATGTTCTACAAAGAAAATGAGCAAAAGAGTATAAAAGTATTTATAATGCAAAAGTTTTGAGATGAAATTTGATACATGTCTACTCTTTTGGCAATAACTATTGATAGGAAAATTGGAATATTATACGTCCAATTCCTACAACCGAGAAAGAAATGACGACCATTTGAAGTTTGCTGAAGTTGTCAGCCAAAACCGCCGACTCGGCGTCCTGGTCGTGGAAGTGGCTGCCAAGTCGGCTTTAGCTTCTGGAATTCCGTGCGTTATTTACCATTTACTTTAATTTTGTTTTATTTTCTTTTATCTTTCTATTAATTAACTTGTTAGGGTATATTTAGTGGGTTAATAAGAGGCAATTAGGTTAAGCTTCCTTTGAAGAGCATAAGGAGGGAGACTAAAACCCTCTTCTCCTTCTTCCTCCTTCATCTTTCTCCATTGAAGACCATTTTTAATATTTGTAAGCTTTTAATTTCTTGTCTTTAATTTACTTTCTTATTAGTAGTTTAATTTTTCTTTATCAAATTTGTATTAGTTTAATCTTTCCTTGTCATACTTTAATTGTTTTCTTAGAAATTAATTGTCATTTAATAAATTATTCTTTCTATTTTGTCTCTTGGATCTTTAATTGTTTGTCTCATAGTTTAATTATTGTTTTTTCTTTTTTACCATGATTAGTGAGTAGATTTATTTTCTAGGGTTAGGGCTTGAACCTAATAGTTGAGTATGATTTAATTTTTGAATGTTTCTATGAAATTATGGATTAAAGTGGTTAAATTGTGCTAATTAACCCTAAATTAAATGTGCTTTGTCGGACTAGTCAATAGAACTAGCGTGTGAGATTGGGATCGACTTTGCTTTAGGGTAAATTTTAGTTAAGTTCTTATTAATTCGTTCAATAAAACTAGCGTTTGATAATTGAATTGATAGGGTCTAAATATAATAGTTAATCAATAGAGCAAGAGTTTGATATTAACAAGATCATGTTTAACCACACAATTAATTCGACATTTCATAGAAACTAATGAGAATTTGATCATACAAGGCTTTAGGAGATTCCCGACACCCTAGATCTCTTCAATATATAGCTTTAATTCACATTTCTTATTGCATTTTTAGTTTGTTATAAAACAACCAATCAAACACATTTTTCTTTTTGAGCAATAAAATTAGTAGAAATTAGCAAGTTTCTTGTCCTAACTCCTTGTGTTCGACCCGCGACTACACGTATACCGTGCACTTGCGGTTAATAAGCGAGTAGCGACACAAAAAAAATATTCACACCACCCGTTTAAATTCCCATATTCATTATTAAAAAATAATTTTATTTTTTTTAATTTGCTCTAGTCTACTCATCTACTGTCTAGTCTACATTAGTAACATTAACCATTAAATAATAATTACCCAGCTTAATTTAATGCTCCTATCAATGTTGTAGTCTACTCTTCTAATATCTACAATACATTACCCGTTTACCTGCAGTTCAGACTTTAGCAAAACCTAGGATTTTAGACTACATTCAAAGGGAAAACTCAAAGCCTTCTGCTTAATATTTTGAGACTTTTTATGTATTTGGAGTATTCAAAGTTCAAACTTTATAATTTGTATTGTATTTGTAATTTTTATATATGAAATGCCCGCTTAATCGCGGGTCTCGCCCGCTAAGAAAATGGGTAGTTCGCGACAAAAACTATGCCGCAAATGCGGTATGGTTTTTGAATAACATTGTCCGATCTGCTACCCCCATGAACCTACTTAAAGTCAAAATATAAAAGGAAAATTTGTTGAGGAAATCTCAAATATTCTCTAGATTGGTTAAAATAATAATTCAAAGTATATTAATCAGCAAAACAATTGAGAGTATTTTGAGAAGTTAAACAAATTTTCAGATCATTATGAGGAGATTACACTTATTGTGTGTACATTTTTTAATTTAACTAATATTATCGATTATTTTGAGGGGTAATTATTGTTTACATAATTTTAAATACATACCCTCTATAGTATAGACGGTCTATTGTATAGACGGTCTCAACTAAAAATTTGTGTTTTAAATAACTTTTTGATGTATAACTAACCACACATTATAATCCAATATTTTGGTCCAATTCAACATAGACCGTACTTAATACACCCTATTAATATGATTATATATAATTTAAAATATGGTATGGAATTACCTTGAATTTGGCCTTAATTTCAAGAACCTAAAGAAAATTAAATTTAAGTAGTTTCATTCAATTATGCAAATATAACTATTAAATGACTTAGTTTTTGGAACATATGGCCCTCATATAGGGATGTTTTCCTAATTTCTATGCTAAATTCTCAAATACCATGATTTTATAAAGATTATTTTTATTTAGTCTGAATTAATGTATAATTACAATTTAGAGTGATTATTTACTGTTTTAAAGTAATCAATTTTTATATTCTTAAAATAATCACTTATAACTGAATATTAATAACAACTTATAATTTTAAAGTAATCAATTAAAAATAAACTAATTATATAGACCGATCACAAGCATAATTTGCTGAATCTCTAGTCTAGAGAATAGAATAAGATGTGGATTAGAATAGAAAAAGGTTTTAAATTATTTGTTTGTGTAATTATTGTGGCGGCTTCACTATAATTTAAGTGGTGTTTCTAACTCATGGGTCACGACCAAGACTTAAGACCAAAAATAAACCTTATTAGGAGTGGGCTTTTACCACATTTTTGTTAAGTTTGCTTACCAATTAGAATATCTTTTAGTGATTCATAATTGACATTTCATCTTAGTCAAATTACATTCTTCCCCTATCAAAACAAAAACCAAATTCTACGACTTATATTGATAATGATATGTACATATCACTATACAACTCTATTCTTAGATAAACATGTTTTCCTTTTCAATGTCTAACTCTACTTATTTTAAGACAACTACCATTTAAGAATCATAAGTTAGCTGATTCTTGTTATTCAGATCCATCTCTAATCTTTTCGCCTGCAGAGCCTGTTTCATCGTGAGAACGTGCCTATACTTACAGCTCATTAGTAAAAAAGAAACAGATAAAACCTAAAAAAACTGAATTTGAACGTATATATGAAGTGGTTATTTACCCAGACCCTATTTTCAAGCGGAGTATTGAGTTGATGATGATGATATGAAGTGGTTATTTACTTTTATATAGTTTGGACTTATTTAATTAAACTGGTATCACGGAGAGACAACCTTAAACAAAAGTTAGTGATATTTCATATTGCAGTTTTTATTTTAATCCTTATAAAATGAATTAATTTCCTCTCTTCTTACATATTGAATTTTTCATGCTTATTTTAAATAAAAAATAATAAGGAGTATTATTTACAACTATTTTAAGAAATATGACCATAATTATCTTTTTTTAAAATAACAAACAAATATTAATGAAAAAAATAACAAACAAATATAAAAAAATGAATTCAATTCAAAGAAATAATCACTCAAAATAATTTTTCTACGGAATTAAGAATCAACCAAAGTCTTCTTTTTCAACTTGAAAAAATTCTCCCTATATTTTGTCTCTTTTCGTTTGTAGTTTGTAAAATTTTGTCCCTTGAAATTTTGAAAGGAATTCATTCTAGGAGTTTTTGGTATAGGAATTCATTCTAGGAGTTTTTGGTATAGGAATATAAAATGTACTAATGAAAAAGGAAATGATAAAGAGTAGTAAGAGTAAGAGTATGAGTTGTAAATATATGTTGTTTGGTATGAAAATATAAGAACAACGCTTAATTAATCATAGAAAGTAATTTGTTACTTAACATAAATTAAAGGTAACAAAGTAAGGATATCTATTACCCTCAAAAAAGGGATTGGATTAACCTAATATCATACCAAACAAAATATGTGAAATAATGGTAATTAAATCCTTTACTTAGTATTAAAATGTTCATACCAAATGGTTATGGTTTTTTTTCGTCCTTTGGATTCCTATGGCGTTTTTTTAAACAATAATTTTTTAGTGAAAATAAATATTCTACCAAGTAATCAAATTTTATTTTAGAGCAAAATATGGGTTAACGTAATAGAACAAATTAAACAATACATAAAAGTAAAAAATAGATAAAAGTGAAACTAATGACTAATTAGTATAAATAAAAATACTTACCATAAATACACTTGATTATATTGGTCACTTACAATAATATGCGTACTAAACACAAAACTAACGAATTTAAATTTAAACTAACAAAATATTAAAAAAAAAAAAATAAGTAACTCGAACTCGCTAAATAGAATTACTATTTCCACTCTTTTTTTTTTTTTTTTTTTGCATAAACTCATTCCTGCCGTTTACAAAACCTTCTTTTTGCCAAAATTGCTAAGCAAAAAGAAATCCGGAAGAAAAGCACTAGAAAGAAAAAACTCAAAGAGCAACAAGTGGGTCGGACCCAAATATATCTCCAATATCCGGAAAATAATCATTACCCGTTTGCCCGGAATACCCAAAATTTAAATCAAAATCAAAATCAAAATTACCATCAAGAAGAGCCCCCGTCTTGCAATCATCGCCGAACAAGTGTCCTCCATAATCACCATTTCCAAAAAACTCCGGCATGTTCGCCACTGTACTATCAAAGTCAAAGAAATCACTAGGAAACAACGAATCAAAACGTGACACGTAAGGCGATGTTGTAGGTCCCGATACCAATTCTTCATCTTTCTTTTCTTCTTTGATTGGTCGGGGTACTGGTGCTTTCCGGGCCTCAGTTGGGCTAGTGGGCTCCGATTCGGGTTGGAACCGGAGAACTGAAGTTGGTGAACAAATAGAAGAGGGATGGTGGGGGTGAGAGAGGGAACCATCTTCAGATGATGACGTGGAGGAGAGAGAAAGCTTTGTAGGAGGAGAGAAATTTGTGAGAGCGTGGGGTCCACGAAGCTGTATAGCAGCATTATCATAAACCATGGCAGCTTCTTCAGCAGTATCATAAGTACCTAACCACAATCGTACACGTCGCAGAGGATCTCGAATCTCAGCCGCCCATTTTCCCCAAGGTCTCTGTCTAACTCCTCTATACTTCTTCTCACTTTTGTTAACCTGTACCTGCTTCACAGAGGAACATTTCCCTTTCTTCTTATTTCTCTGTCTTCTCTTCAAAACGACGTCGTCTACCACCCTAGTAGTAGCTGAACAAGAAGAGCAAGGCTCAATATTAACCTCGTTCACAAACCTCTTAACACGACGTCGTTGAATACAAACCTCATCATCACTAGAAGAGTCAGTGGCATCAGCATCAGTAACAGAGATTCTAACAACTTTTGGGAAGCTCATATTTTGATGGGTTTTTCTTCCAATCTGTTTTTGAATAAATGTTTGATTTTTATGCTCTGTAAATTTAATTTTAGCTAATATTTGAGACTCCATTGAAGATTTCTTCCTCCTCTGGTTGGTATTGTTTTACATTCAAGAAGAGAGAAGGAAGAAAAGAAAGAGTGGAAGAACAGAAAGAGTGGAAGAACAGGAACAGGGCGTGATATAGAGAAAAAGAAGAAGAAAAAAGGTTAAAGTGAAGAAGAAGAATAAGAAGAGATTCGTAGTAATGGAATAAAGAAAAGAAATAAGATCATAAAGTTATGGAAACAAAAAAAAAAGGCCTTCAAAGAGAAGCTTTAAATGGGTGAATGAGAAGAAAATTACATGAGAGTAATTTGTATAAATTTAAGAGAAGTAATAGTGAAAAGAGAACAGAAAACTAGTGTGGGTGTTGTATATAAAGGAGGGAAAAGTAGAGAAAGAGCTTTTTTTATTTACAGGGAAAAAAAGAGGGAGAATATTTAGTTTGTTTTAGTGAAAAAATGGGTTGATTTTTGGTAGAGGAAAGTGAAGGTAAGAGTAGAGAAAATGGAGAAGAAAGATGAAGAATGAAGGAGGATTGGGGAAGATAAGACAGATAATGAGAGAAAGGACGGGTAATGCAAGTAGATGCAGGAAATAACGGAATACTGTTGCAGTCTTGCACTAATATTCACAAAGGTTTCAGCTCCATAGACTCTTCTACTAACTCGTGTCCGGCATAAGATAGGAGTTAAAAGATGCAGATAAATCATAACCATTCTTCCAAAGAAAAAGCAAAAACGTATGTATGCAGTCAAGACATACCTAACAGATACCTAGGTTTAATAAGGGTTGAATCCAAACCTTCTACTCAATATATGCAAATGCTCTATCTATTGAGCCACAAGCGTTTTTGGTTATTTTATTGAATAGATACTCTTCCTTCTTTATACTAATAAAATCTTTGAGTATATTTTTAAAACAAATACCCCTATATTAATCTTATAATTTATTTTATTGAACTCACAAAGTAGAAATTTTGAGTTTTTTTACAAGAGAGTCGATGATAAATGATAATTAAGATGATGGGAGACTTAGAAGTAGAAAATGATTAGAATTTTTTTTTAATTTACTTATTACGATGGTTGAAAATTAAAATAAATAATGGAGGATGATAAGTTATTTACTATAAAGATTATTAATTTAGGTGTAATTAGATGTATATGGAACTTAAATAGTTTTTTGAGTTCAAATAAATATAAATATATTTAAAATCAATTTAAAATTGATTATGAATCGGTTAATGGGTTAGGTCTTCCATTGGCATGTGTCTCAATCGATCTAGGTCAGGCCTAGGTCTATTTTGGTCAAAAGACTTTGGACTTAGACACACATTCATATGTTTTGATTGGACTAGAAACTATTCCTAGACCCAATAGGTCTCAAATATTATTTCCAAACTCTAAAACAAGGTTTAGTGTAGGGCGTAACCAATACAAGTTTAAACTCATGCGTAGAGCAGTAAAAATTTAACCTGATTAACTAAAACTAAGATATATAAAATTCTCTCAAAGATGAACACATCTGCACGACTAGACCTATCTAAACGTCGCACAAATAGGTTGCGAAACAGATCATTTTTGCATTAGTTAAATTTCAGGTGGGTTTAATTCCTAACGTGGTGGTGATGGGTTTAGGTTGTGGGTCGACTCAATAAGTAACAATCCAAGTGATTAAACAAATTAATGGGATCAGATTTGAATTTTAGTTATATTTAACCCTACTTTTTCTAATATTTTCGAATTTAGTGATTTTCGAGTTACATATTAAAATTTTTGGATTATAAACCACAATCCAATGATGTAAATTTGGGAATTGGGTGGGATTAAATTAACTTTGGACATGGGTAACAATAACAATCCCTTAATAGTATTAGTAAGTAATGATAAATGAAGATGAAAACAAAGAATAAAATAAATAAGGTTAAGAAATTGATGGACAGTTGTGGTCTCAGAATTGAGTAGTGCTTGTGACACTCTGCTGAGTGCTGATAAGGTAATGGGTGTGTGAGTGTGTCAAGTGTCTACACTCACACAGTCACACTAGAGTAGAGACCACCTGACCATGGTGTGTGAAATTAGTGTGTTTTTTAGTCGTTCTCCCTTCCATTCTTAATGAAATAACGTTATTTTTCCGTATTCTATTTTTTTTCGTTCCGCTATATTTGTTATATTTGACTTTTTATGCAATTCAATACTTTATTTTGATAATTTTTATATTGAGCTATATACATTTGAAAATTAAAAAAAAGTTAATATTGTGAAAGTATGCGGTTAGACGATTCAAACAATATCTCACTTGATTATATTTTTTCTTACTCATTACTCGCAGGGGCGGATCTATGTATGGGTCTCCCCTGGCACGTGCCCCAGGCAAATTTAAAATTTTATTTTTTAAAAAAGGATACATTAATGGGTTTATTAGTCTGAAACAATGTTGGTTTTCCAGTATTTGCCATTTTATTGTTGTTCTTGAGTAAACTGAAACAGACAAGGATTAAAGAAAGAATGGAGGAATGGGGAAGATTACAGACAAGGATTAAAGAAAGAATGGAGGAATGGGGAAGATTAGACTGGAGGGAACGAAAGAGAAGAAACAAACATGGATAAGGGGATCTCGTGAAAGAAAAGGGCAAAGAAAAGAATGGGATTTAGATGTAGATTTTAATTTAGATGTAGATTTTAAATTGGATTTGGATTTGGAGATTTAGATTTAGTTTTGGGGGTTCTTATGTTTTAATTTGCTTTGTAATTCTTGGTTAAGCTGAATCAGAACAGGTGCAGTACAAAAAAGAAAGAAGGAAATGAAAGAGAAGATGGAATGAAAATGGAAGACTATTTTCTCAGTTGGAGAATATCAAAATATGTACCATTATCTTAGAAAGTTTTGAATGAGATCATCTCATCACGACATAAGTTTATATAATTAGATTATTAATAGTAAAACATCAAAAAACTATGAAATTTAATTTCTATAGGATAACATTTTTCTTAAGAGTTAGGACTGATCCAAATGAGATCGTCTTATGGTGAGACGATCTTAATAAAGAATTAGAGTTTCTCAATAGGTTTAAGGTTCGATATTTATAGTCTTTTTTTTTCTCTTGGATAGTTTATTAGTTTATTCGCAATATATAAAATAAGCTTGAACGTTGAAAATATCAATAATAAAAATCTAGGGATTTTAGAACGGATGAAGTATTTGTTGTTTCTATTTATATTACTCTTGTAAATTTTGAGTAAAAATAAGTTTTTATCTTCATTTTAATATTTTAAATAATGCTTATGATCTTCAAATATTTTTTATTTTTTATTTTAATATTTTTATACTCCCTCCGAATCAGTTTAGTTGTCCCATTTTTTTATTTGGCAAAACCATACCAATTGTCCCATTTTCTTTTTTGTCTATCCTTTTTTTACTTAAATACCTCCACTTTTTCAATTCCCAATACCCAACTACCATCTTTACAATTAATTTAATCAATTAAAATACACAACTACCACCTTTTTAATGGACCCCACTCAACTCTTAAAATCCGTGAAAAGTCAAATGGGACAAGTAAACTAATTCGGAGGGAGTATTTTTTAGTGGCTATATATGTTTCTCACTATCTTTTATAAAACAATTCTTAATAGTTGTGATCCTTATATTTTTTCCACTAATTTTTAAAATATTTTTTTAATATTTATGGCCCCGTCTTTTCTGTGATCACATTTATTATCAATAAAATAAAATTTTCAGTATTTCACCATCTAAAATTTTTCACTTTTCTTTTTAAAATATTTTTATGGCAACTTCATTAAAGAAAGGGACAATAATTTTTTATTTTCTTTCCGGTGAAGCTCTGAGATATTTTGCAAGGTGCCGAATACGGAGGTGAAAGGGGATTGCGCCACGTAGATTCTGGGACCGTGTGAATTGGGCATCCAATGGCTTGAAGCAGAAGGTGAAAACACTCTTTTTTTTGGGGTTTTGGAATTTCCACAGATTCTCCGGTGTGCGTGTTGGGGATCTAATCACGTGATCTTCACCGGAGATACCGGTTGCCCTTCCATATTTTATTTCACGGCTGTAGAAAATTTTCCCATGTTAAAAGTAAAAACTACTTCTATGAAAATAATTTTTAATTATAGCTTTGTGTTCGATTTATGAATTAAAATATTGTCTATTAAAATTTTATCACAAATTCATACTGAAGCCTTTGTTAAGACCTCAAAGTCACAATTAATTATATATATATATATATATATATATATATATATATATATATATATATATATATATATATATATATATATATAAAATTGATATAGTTAACATCATGACAGTGATAAGTATTGAATTGTATGTTATTATGTAGTTCATTTATTTTGTTTATAATTGATATAGTTAACATCATAACGGAAACAAGATAAGGTCATAATTGATGCATGTTTGGTAATAATTAACAGAGATAAGTAATGAATTGCATGTTGTTATGTAGTTCATTTATTTTGTTTATAATTGATATAGTTAACATCATAACAAAAACAAGATAAGTCATAATTGATGCTTGTTTGGTGATAATTGGCAGTGATAAGTAATGAATTGTATGTTGTTATTGAAACTTTTACATTAATTGATATGTTTAAGTACTACTTTACGTTGAAATTTATATCTTTAAGGTCAAAATTGATATCTTTAAGGTCCAAATTGAAAAATGCCCAGAAAATAAAAAAAACCAAAAAAATTGAAATCTGAAGCGCGTGTAATGCACGCGCCTGAGAATGAGCCGGCCTAGTTGTGGTCTTAGAATAAGACGGTCTTACGCAAGTTTTGTGATATATATATATTGTTACAACTCTAAATATAGATTTGGGCTTGACTTTTGAGAGTCGTCTTTACAAAAGACGGTCTCTCAAGAGTGCATCTGAAATTTTATTTGATTTATTTCAATTTAAGTTATACTTCCTCCGTTCCAATATAGTCTCAACATATGAAAACAAGCACTATTCACTTATCTCCCTTAATTTGTGATTAATAAGTAATTTAAAAGTTAAAACTAGGGATGAGCAAGGATCCAAGACCCTATTCGGACCCTGTTGGACACTACCTTTTTTGAGGGTAAGGGTCTATTTTTTTTGGACCCTAAGGGTCCGGGTTCGGGTCTAAAAAATATTATAAGGGTCCGGGTTCGGGTAGACCCGAATTGGACCCTTGGACCCATTTTAATTTTGTTTTTTTAATTTTTAGTTTTTTTTTATATATTGGAGAGTATTTAAGGTCTTATAACTTCATATTTTACTGTAACCATTTTTTGATCAATCAAGGAGACTAAGTATAAAGCACTCCAACGAGTTTTTTTTGGGTTTCGATGAGAGAGAAACCTTTGTAGCGCCTATTGCGCTTCCCACCATTAGAGTTTTATATGATTTGATTTGGAGTTTTCTACAATTTGATTTAATTGTTTTCTTTGATTGGCTTCTACTTTTTGATGGGTTATTATATAATTTGTTAAAAAGAATTGTTTGTTTCATTGTAATTCGACTCGTAAATAGAGAATCTATTTGTTCAGATCATGTTCATGAAATACTATCTCTTTGTTTTTTTATTACTATGGGAAGTGAAGTCACAAGAAGCTTGTGCAGATTTGGAATTGGAAGGCAACGAAATAAGAGTAGAATACAAAACCTCCATTAGAGTTGTATTCTTCCAAATGAATTTGCGGCCTTCTTCTGTTTATTACTCCCTCCGTTTCTTAATGTTTTTCCTAATGATCTATGGATTTTAGGAACCTAGACCCTAAGAGTCTAAAAAGGGTTCAGATTAGGGTCCATAATAGGGTCTATTTTTTAGACCCTTTAATCTCACTCAAGAAAATAAACTTTTTAGGGTATGGTTTTAGACCCTAAGTGTCCGGGTTCAGACCCTTAGGGTCTGGGTCAAGGTCCAATTTTTTAGACCCTTAATATCAGGGTCCGGTTCTGGACCCTACCGTAAAATTAGGGTCTGAATCCGGATAGGGTCCAGACCCGACCCATACCCTTAAATGCCCATCCCTAATTAAAACATATATAGTCAAGTGGGATCTTTTTTGATTCGTCTCGACGTAAAGATTATTAATATCAAATTTTTATAATTTTATATTATACAATATTATAGATATTAAGGATTGAATTAGTGCATTGGACTGCGTGAAAATAGCAAATGTTGCAAGTATTTTGTAATAGAGGTAGTACGTTTTATCATATCTCAATTCAAAATATTAAGGATTGAAATAGTACATTCATAAATATGTTTTCATTTTTTATTTTTTGAAGATATGTTTTTATTTATAATAAACTATTTATACTTAAATTTTATTAATATAAGCTATTTATACTTATATATTTTAAGACAAAAAAAATGTGAAAATACATTTATTTTAAGAAAAAAGTAAGAAAATACTTTCACAAATTCTTGTGAGAGACGGTATCTTTGAGAGACCATCTCTAATTGGGTCGGCCCATTAAGGCAAATATAGAATAAGAGTAAGAATTAAACTAATTATGTAAAACAGACCCGATGACCCGATAGACACCCGACTTAAAAATGGATCTACCATTATGTAAAAATCAATGTGAACACAAAACCCGATTTTGAATCGACCCGAAACATCTGACTCGATATCAACCTGATGACCCGAATGAACGCCTCTAGCTCTTAGTAATATTCTAATCCAAGCACGTTTGACTATAGAAGGATGTTGATAAAATAGTTATTTGGTAAATTTAACTTATTTTTAGGTAGTTAAACCATCAAATCCAAGTATTTGGTAATAAAGAAAGTTTAGACAACTTCTTGCTATGAATTACGTTATTTTGAATAAGTTGCTCATTGTAGTGTGTTTAAAATCGTTTGGTCAAAACAGTTGTCAAAAATAATTGGTCAAATCAGTTATTTCAATTAGCTAATAACTATTTGCTTATCAGTCGTTTGCCAAACAACTTAGTGTCTTGATAGGATCTCATGCACTAGTGATGACATGATCACACCCACCTTTTTTTAGGATTGCTAGAGGGTATATTTGACGATTAATGTATCTTTTGGCAGTTTTAATTTAGTGAGGGTGCAAATAAATTATAAATGATATTCAATTGATAACATTTTGTAATGATTTAAAGTGAACTAGTATAAAAACTTGTGTGATGCACGGAGTTGTTAGTCTAAAAATAAATACAAATTTTGAATAGAGATGCAATCACATATTATTAATATAAAATAATAATATCTTATAATATAGATAGAGGATTTTAGAATATAGTTTGCTTTTAATGAAAAATTAGGTTGTAAATATAAGTATTAATTAAAGTTCTCATACATTATAAGGAAAATCTGGGTAATCTTCCAAGTTTCAACAATGTTATCGTAATGATTCTTTATCATTATCAAAAAAATTTTTGCTGTGATGCATTATCTTTTGTTTCGATGAATTTTTTTTATAAATTTTTGAAGAAGAAACTTTATTAATTAGCAAATACCTCAACAGAGAAGTGCAAATATATTTTCTAAGAAAATTTAATTGAAAATCTTATGTAGAAATTACCATGAATTATACAAACTTTTACTAATTTTCATGCAATAATACGAACATTTGATTAATGATGAATAATACAAAGTTTGATGTTATTTTTCCATTAGCATCCATTTTTACCGGTTACCTGTTAGGCAACTTTTCTTTAATTTTTTTTAAGTAGTATAGCCATTAGTTTAACCAACCTCCTTCACATGTTTTTATAACTTTCTCATTCATCTTAATTGATGTGTTTCACCCAAATTCATTTACAAACAAAAAAAGAGGACGTTTGATTGAAGAAGAAAGAGGGAGGATAATCAGGCATTTACAACCAGTAAATAACAAAACAAATGGTAAGTTGTTTATCTTAATTGCTGTTTTTTTACTCAAATTCTTTTACAAACCAAAATTAGAGGTATTTTATACTCAAATTATTTTACAAATTAAAACTATTGTTTACTTTAAAGTTGAATTTTACAAGCAAAATTTGTTTAATTTCCAAATTCGTTTGATTTTATATTAATTTTATTGATTGAATAACTTTGGAGCTTTTGTTTGATAGATTATTCAAAATAGGAGTTGAAGGGTTATAGTATGTTAGTGGGATGTGTACCATCAGTCCATCACCATAGATTCAAATAAAGGATATTTTTTTGAGTTAAAAAGAAAATGTAGAAGAAGATGGTGGGATAAAACGGACAAAGAAATTGAGAGAAAATAATAGTTAAACCGAGTGAGAAAAGAAATTGGTATACCAGTGGTGAAGAGAAGAAATTAGAGGAAGTAGATAGTATATTAATGGTGAAGGGATGCTGCAGTACTAATCATCATAATATGACTTGTTTAACCAGTATTAAACAGGTAAGGATGCTGATGAAAAAATGACATCAAACTTTGTATTATTCATGATTAATTGAAAGTTCGTATTATTGTAGGAAAATCAATGAAAGGTCGTATGATTCACGGTAATTTATCCTTAAAAATATTATATTTTAGAATTAATTGTGAATTATAGTCTTCAAGTTTATGATTTTTGCGAATTACAACCTTGATGATTTTTTTCTGTTTTGCGAATAACAGCCTCGAAATTATTAAAGCGCACACCATTCAAGCTAGGTGACCGTTGAGCAACCCATATGACCTTTGACCAGCTTAAATGACTGTTGAAAAGTAATAATCACCTTTGACTTTTGTTGACCACCCTTAGTCACCTTTTGCTTTCCTAATTACCAATTGAACCCATGTGTTTTAGCAATTTAACGTCGTTTTTTACCCATCATAACGATATTTTTTAAAATAAATAGACGTTGCGATTACCCTGATAGAGTAATTCTTTAGAAAATCCGGTCAAAACAAGTACTTATTAGCGTATTTCTCGTGACGTAAACTGGAAAGCTATTTAACGTTATTTCTACCCATAATAATGACGATTTTTCAAAAAACGAACGTCGCAATTATCCTTATATAGTACCTTTTTCCAAAATCTTGTTGAAACAAGTATTTATTTGCCTATTGAGTTACTCCATAAGAATAATTACGACATCTACTATTTTGAAAAAAATATAAATATGATGGATAAAAATGATGTTAAATATATTTTTTGATTCACGTGTTGGAAAATAGGCGAATAAGTACTTGTTTCGACTGGATTTTCGAAAGATTCATCCTATAAGGGTGATCGCGACGTCCATTTTTTTAAAATATCGTTATGATGGGTAAAATTGATGTTAAATATCTTCTTCGATTTACGTGTCGGAGAATAGACAAATAAGTACTTGTTTTGACCAAATTTCCGAAAAAGTTACCCCATAAGGATAATTGCGACATTCCTTTATTGAAAAATCATCACTATGATGGGTAAAAATAACGTTAAATATATATTTTGTTTCACGTGTCTTAAAATTAGGCGATTAAGTACTTCTTTCGACCAGATTTTCGAAAGGGTTAACCCATAAGGGTAATCGCAATGTTCATTTTTTTAAAAAATATAGTTATGATAGGTAAAAACGATGTTAAAGTGCTTAAACACAAAGGTACAATTGTTAGTTGGGAAAATGAAAGGTGATTAGCGGTGGTGAAATAATGATCAACGATCATTTAGGTAGTTCAAAGGTGATATAGATTTGTCAATGGTCACATGGCTTAAATGGTGTATACTTTGATACTTTCAAGGCTATAATTCACAAGAAAAAAATATTAATTTTTCTTTTCATATCATAAAATAATTATATTCACTATCATTGATGTGAGAATTAAAGGTTCTATTTTTTCTTTTGTGACACAGCTTGTAAGGGTTACTATATTTTGGTGATATGTTTAAATGATATGATATTGATTCAATAGTTGTAGCAAAAATGTTTAATTTTATTTTATTTTTGAAATGAATTTTTTAATAAAGACAAAAAAAGATTTAAGACATTAGTTTTTTGAAAACACAATCTCTATTTCTTAAGAACTACTTTTGTGAGATAATGTCTATAACCGCTTCGACTTATGAAAGCCAACACTAACTGGAATTTAGTATTAATCAAGCGGAAGCTTTAATTTGCCAACACAATTAAGGGGTATTTAAGGGGTTACTTAAAGGATAAACCAATGTTCAAGTAGAATACTTGAACCAAAACCAAAACAATATATCAGAAGTCTTAACTGTTAAAAATAAAGGAAAATTACAACCAAATCGAAATAAGTTTAAAGTTCAAATTTCATCCTTAAAACAGTTCAAAACTAAACAACTAAACTAATAGTCACTCAAATACAATAAAGGGATCTAAACAAAAGGGAGTCATACTCCAACTCATATTCATCTTCTGCTCGCATATCCATCCTCCGTCGAGGTGCTATAGGGGTTTACTCTAAAAACAAAACCATTGAAAAAACATACAAAGGATAGTATCAGCAATAAGGCTGATGAGTATAAGCACACTAGTGTTTTCAAACAAGTTAAAATCTTTTTTATTTGAGTAAATTCATTTTTAAATATGCTTTTTCATTTGATAAATCATATTATCATTGAAATCCAGTTCAATGGTCCTATAGTCATTTCAAATTCTCATTTTTCATCAAAACTCATAAGATCTCAATGGATTCAAATCAATTTCAAACTCATATCATAAGTTTCCATGGGTACTTTGTGAGTCATCTGGTGACTCGTTTGGTAGTCGGTCTACCGTCCACGACATATCCGACACGTGTAGCACAATGGTATTGTGAACAATAAGCACTCGACATTGGTGAGCCGTTTAATCATGCACACAACATTTGCTGTGGCATATGTACACGCCGTTTAGGCTTATATATCTTATAATTCCAATAGCATTTGAAAAGTAAAAAATATTTACTTTTTTCATATGATAAATATCTTTTATTTGCAACATAGCAAAACATACTTTATTTGCGACATAGCAAAATCAAATCATAGTCTTTACCACATGGATAAAACATGTTTGGAATAATGATATCCTCACACATAACCTTTGTATCATATTGGGACATTACTAGCATGTATGGAAATGCATCGTAACAAAAAGTTATTAAAGTTGAATACGATTTTTTAAGTAAACCACTAAAATGTTTTGTTTCAATCCTTCTTAAAGTAAATATAACTTAAAAGAGTTTTTGAAATTCTTTCAAAATAACTAGAATATAGTTCATAAGTCTATAAAATCATTATGACAAAAGATTTCATAAAAAACTATTTTCTTAAATACGAGATAGTTTTACCAGTAATAAAATCGATAATTGATTTACAAATTTTTTCAAAAAGACGCAAATCAATCTAGTCATTATAATACCTTAATTAAAATGAATTTAAGGTCGTCCCATCAGATTATAATTGGTTATGCCAATTTATATCAATTTTACGATTATTTTTGATAATTTAGGTATTTACCGTTAATTAATTAATGTCTTAACTCCATAAAGTTTATAAACTATCTAAGTTAAACTTATTTTATACTATGAGGCTGTAGGTTATTAATACGGTTATAACATTTTTATATATGTCTATTTTTACTCAAATTTAATTATCAATATTACATCTTTTAATAATTAAAAAAGTTTTATTAATTTATAAATTAGTAAATAACTAATAATTATCTTAATAAAATTATACCAAAGTTCTAGAAGTCATATAATACTTTTATTAGCCCATTTGAGCTAATAAATGTCATGAATAATATTTTATTATTTAATATAGGCATTTTATCGATAAATAAAATAAAATCGGTTTAAATTATTGAAGTCTGAATAAAATAATATTGAAATTTTATGATGTTCCAGAAAATTTTATAAGGATTATTAAATCTTACATAACCATTCAAAATAACGTAGGGTATTTTTAATAATTAATATTGTTATTTTACCGATAAACCGAATAAAATTTATTTAAGTCCACATATGGTCACAAAAATCCATATAAATTTTTGAACATGTATATACTGTTCATATAAGTGTCTCATAAACTTTTAATGTCCAAAAGACATCATGTAGTATTTATTTTATATTTTACCGTTTTTTAACTTATCGATTATTAATAAGTGAGTATGTGATAAAAATTTCAAGTCCATATGCCTTTATGTTCCTGTCTATGTGAGTATGTGATAAAAATTTCAAGTCCATATGCCTTTATTTGGTAATTATTTTATATTTTAATATTTTATAATTTACCGATAAACAATTTAACGATTACTCAAAACTCATGAAAAATTCTAAACTAAATATATTATGGTCAAATCTTGTTTGAGACATTATAATATGGTTTTATTAATTATTTTTGATGATCAAGAGTTTATCTAATACCATGTTTTATGATAAGGGTATTTAACTCCTTAAAATCCATCAAAATATTATTTTAACAAATAAATTTCAACAAAAATATCCAAGATATTTTCTTAACATATAACTACTGGAAATTACTTTTAAAATTCATTTCGAATATTTTTCATGTACATAAAAGCATTTCCATCACAATTACTTTCACAAAGTAGTGTTTATTATGCCTTTAAACATACAACAATTCATAAAATTAGCATGCTTGATGCCCACAATAATAATACATGTAATAAATCATTTCATACTCAAATTATCATTTTGATATCATTTTTCAAGATTTAAGAACTTCTCTTTGGGAACTTTATTTTTAAAAGGGAAATTCTACATGGTAAGCACCAGGTTAAGGGAAACGCCTGTAATAACTAATCTTGTTTTCGTTTCTATATGGTAAGCATCAGGTTAAGGGAAACTAACTGCCATAACTATATGGGCTAAAAAACGTTTGAATGGCCGTTAAAGGGTGAAATTACCATATTGCCCTTGTTTAATTCTCAATCATCATCATCTTCCTTTGCTTTTTTTCTCTTTCAAAACCTTGTTTTTTTCTCTTTCAAACCTTTAACTCCTTTCTTCACCTTCCCCTCTTCCTTCTTTCTCTTTTTGCTGACAATTAAATGAAATAAATAAAATGTCCTTTTATTTCATGCTGGTAGATGCTTATTCCAAAAAAATAACATCAATTACCACAACATGTACCCAATATTGGAGTCCATCCAGAAGTACTTGTGGCCACGGTTATGCAAGCTTGATCAAAAGACATTGTAAGAACAAACTTATATTGATGACTTCTTACTCGCCATTGTTCTGTTCATGAACAATTGAATAAGTTATCCATTAACAGCCTTCAAATAGGGGAGCTTCAACCAATGCAGACCCTGTAGCATGGATCAATCTTATGCCTTTGCCTCTTGCTTTGAGAAACTTGCATTCACATAGAAACCCCACATGTGTTGATGTGCCTAGAATAGAATCTCCATGTTCCCCATTGGCATTCCCCTTGGCATAGAATATCAATCATTTAGAGGGGCAATATAAAGTGACCAACTGTGAACCAATTGTGGAAGTTCCAGCAAAAAGAAGGAAGACTATAGGTAGAGCTTATAAGATGAAATTATTAGCAAAAAGGGAAAGAAGGAAGATGGGAAGGTGAAGAAAGGAGTTAAAGGTTTGAAAGAGAAGAAAAGCAAGGTTTTGAAAGAGAAGAAAAGCAAAGGAAGAAGATGATGATGGAGAATTAAACCAGGGCAATATGGTAATTTCACCCTTTAATGGCCATTCAAACATTTTTTAGCCCATATAGTTACGACAGTTAGTTTCCCTTAACCTGGTGCTTACCATGTAGAAACGAAAACAAGATTAGTTATTACAGGCGTTTCCCTTAACCTGGTGCTTACCATGTAGAGTTTCCCCTTTTAACAAAACAAGCTTATACAAAATTTTCCAACTTGTTCTGAAATCCTTTAAAATCACTCATGTGACATACCTTGACTCCAAACTATAAAAATATTCCGTAAACTCCTACGTAAGCTCCTATGCGTTTTAAAAGTGGGTCCATTTTTGGGTCTTTGCCCAAGTCCAACTCTTCAACTAAACATATTGCATTCTTCCAAAAATCAATAATAATTTTGAATTTCTAACATGCACTTAACTTTTCTTAGTTGAAGTTGTTAAACTAATACTTGTGATGATTTTAACATATTTAGAGTGTACTTATTATGTTGAACAACATACTTAATCAAGTCCCATACTTTTACATAAATTCTTAAAGTAAAAAAAATTATAAGTTTGTGGAAATACATTTTCTTAATTTTCGATTTTTATAGATTTATACAATTGATGATTTTTTCTTCATTTTAGTCATAAAATTTATTTTTATAACATATTTAATTTATGGAAAAGATTTCATACAAAAATCATTTTATATGCACTTGTTCTAATATAAGTTGTAAAAACAAAGTTTGTAAACTTGATATTAGAATACCTTGTAAGAATGCTCCAAAGTGGTATGGATGAATTATAATAAAATGAATAATGTGTTTATGAAATTTTTATGTTCATAAACTTCATATAGATAGTTGTTTTATAAGGAAATGAAAGTGTTTTTGTTGGAGGTAATTAGAGAGGACCTTGTTTGTGTTTATATGAATACTTTGAGGAGTATATGATGATTTTACTAATCCGAACATCAGTTATTATGCACTAAAATGGGTGTTTTTCAAGTAGTTTTAGTGAGATTTTGAAGTAGAAAACATGTAGGACTAGTATTGGTTTTTGAGGGAAGTTGTGTGAATGAGTTGTGGGTGTATTAAGTGACAATTTATGAGTGAAATGAAGATGATGAAGGGGCTGATTTTCTACAAAAAAAAATCAGATTCTTTGGCCCATGTATTTGGTCTTTGCATGCATGTAATCATGCCCAACATAGATTAGAACAAAAGGGGTTCTTGGGTAGAATTTTCAGCTTGTGTATGTAAGTGCTATAAGGGTGATTAGGGGCAGCTTTAGCATGGCTGGTTAGGGCTATGTTTTTGGTGATTTTTCTCCATTATTTGATCTTTTATAGTGTATGAAAGGTCTATTTAAGATAGTTTAAAGTTTGGGTAAAAATTGTTGTACATGTAACAAGTTATGTAACTTGTACTTCATGTTTAAAAATCACTTTTATATGTGTATGATATATTTAATTTACTCCCATCATGGTTAAATAATATGCTCGGGTAATAATTAAAATTTCCTCGAACTTCTATCAGTAGTTGCTCAACTTTAAGTTTTACCTCAAAAGTTTAAGTTACTTGTTACAATTCATAACCACGTTATAAATTAACAAGTTTCTAATCATCGTTGAATTTTTTCAAATTACTACCATTACTAATTAAATTATAATTAGTAACGAACAAATATATAAAAATAATTAGGCGCTAAAAATAACTAATGAAATCTCATTAATAATGTGAGTGTTTCAATGTTTCCCGGTGAAACGACTTTAAAATAAGATCATATGCTAATAATTCTATTAATTGAGATATTTAACTCATATGTGAGAGCATCTCTCACGGTAAGACTGTTTCACACAAGAATTTGTAATAACGTAAATATTTTACTTTTGAAAACAGAAGTACTGAAAATTGAGGGCTTATTTCTTGGAATATGTCAAAAGTTAACATTAATAACAAAATAGCCTAACAAGTACCATTACAATCAAAAAAACAATACTTAAGCTTATTAATAAATGATTATTTGAAGTAAGCAACGAGACAATAGTTTTACGAAAATTACTTCTGACGAGTTATATGTTATAATATTTTTATTTATTTTTAATTTTTATTCAGAAACATCATTAATGCTGGCAAATTTTAATTTAATATAAAGAAAATCTCGCAAACTAACACAAAAACGTAATATGAATAGAATATTAATTATAATATGTTTAACAAAATAACAAAAAATTATATTCCCTCCAATTCACTACTAATGTCGCATTTGCTTTATTCAATCTATCCAATGCACTTATACAATTCTTAATATCTCTAATTGTGCATTATTAAAAATTACGGAAAGTTGATATAAATAATTCTTGCATTGAGACGAATCAAACAAGATCTCACTTGACTATGTTTTAATTTATAGATTAATAATAAAATACAAATTAAGAGTAAGAGATGAATAGTGTCCAAAAACCAAATAAGAGATTAGTAGTGAATTGAAGGAAGTAATATAACCTTATTTCTTTTTCTTAAAAATTTATAAATAAAATACGAAATTATAAATGAAGTCAAATACATAATTTTTAGCCAAGTCACGTTAATACAAAGAGCTAACTTGAATCTAATATTTCAAGCCAAATTTGTATTCAATGGTTGTAATTCCAATCTAAATGTTCAGATCATACTCAACTTAATTTGTTTACACTAAAAAAAAAAATAAAAATATACAACTGTTATGTCAAGTACCAAATAACGTTGTATGAAATGAACTTAATCACCTTATTGATCACACAATGATATACACATTAAACGGTAGTAATGGGTGTATAGAACAAGTAAGATTTGGATCATTTAAATGATGTAAGAAAAGGGGGTGCATTGGGAAAGATCAAAAAATAATAGTAGCGGGAACTAGTTTACGTTTTTCCTTTACGTGTAAAACAAAACAGGCTAACAAATATCTTCTCTAAAACTAGAGGATAAACTCTTTGTTTTCCAATCTTCAAGAGATCTTTTAATCTGAAAAACAAAACATGCATATGCTATTTTTTTCCTAATATTTCTCCACCTTATTTTCTATGTTTTACCATTTTTATTTCCTTAATTTTCTCTCAATCTCTCTTTCACATTTAAAGGAATTAATCCAACAAATCTCCCCCTTCCGACTTATGTGAAAGTTTTTCAAAGACCTTCCATCTTTCTGAACACTTTGAGTTTTCTCATTGTAACCACTTTAGTCATCATATCTAAACAATTTATCTTTATGAATTTTATCTAAGTATGACGACTTAGCTTCAAAAATTTCTCTTATCCAGTGATAACGCATGTCCACAGGTTTAGTTAGTGCATGAAATGCGGGATGCTTGGCAAGATGAATAGCACTTTGATTATCACAATAGAGAAATAGAGAACATACTTTTCTTGGTTAAAACCTAGCTCTTGTAGAAATTTATTCATCCTTAGGAACTCTTTGCAAGCTTCAGTTGCAATAATATACTCAGCTTCAGTTGTTGATAATACAACACATATCTGAAGTCTAGACTACCATGATATTGCTCCCCCTGTAAAAGGATTTAAATTTTCGTTATCACTGTGGTGAAGCTTGCTTTAAGCCATATAAACTTTTATTCAAGTGACATACCATGTGTTCTTTTCCTTTAACCTAAAAATCCCTCAGGTTGTTCATATAAATTTCTTCTTCAAAATCACCATGTAGGAAGGCTGTTTTCACATCTAGTTGTTCGATTTCTAAATCCATGCATGGTGCCATGCCCAGAACAACTCATATTGATGACAGTTTTACTACTAGTGAGAATATTTCATCAAAGTCAATACCTTTCTTTGGACTGAACCCCTTCACAACCAACCTTGTATTGTATCTTGGTTTTGGATTATTTCTACAATCTTCAACCTAAACACCCACTTATTCTTAAGTGCTCTTCGACCCTTTGGTAAATCAACCAAATCAAATGTAAGATTCTCATACAAGGACCTCATCTCAGCTTGCATTGCTTCAATCCATTCTTCTTGATGAATATCTTTTAGAGCCTCTTTATAAGATTCTAGCCCTACCCCCCCATCAGTAAGTGTAACATAGTAACCACTTGTTAACCATGCTGGAGGTCTATATTCTCTAACGGACTGTCTTGTACCTGGTGATTGTGGTTGACCTCCATGTGCCCTTTGTTCCACATTCTCATGATTGTCTTCATCAGTATCATTAGGAGGTTAATCCTCTTGGTGCACATCTCCCCTATAAATATCAATTGCGTCTGGACAAGGAACATGATCCATAATTATGGGCGACTCTTCTTGGGATGCTGTTGATTTTCCCAAATTTTCTTTATCTTCAAGGGTTTGATCTTCAAAGATGACAACATCTCTAATTCTAACAATCTTTCTTTCAGTAGGACACCATAACCTTTAATCGAATTCATCTTCAGGATAACCAAGAAAAATGCAATATTTTGTCATATCACTAGTGGAAAAAACTTTAATGGTCATGGTTTGATCATTAAAGTATAGTTTTGACCTAAGACTTTGGACCTATTAGCAAATAATAGCATATAATCACCTTTAATTATCACAAAATAATATATATATAATATAAATATATATATATATATATATATATATATATATATATATATATATATATATATATATATATATATATATATAATATATATATATATAATATAATATATATATATATATATTTACATATATATATATACATATATAATACATATATATATATATCATATTATATATATATATATAATAAATAGATATATATATATATATATATAATATATATTATGTACTATATTATATAATATATGATATATATATATATATAATCTATATTATATATCATATATATGTATAATAATATATATATTATACTATATATTAATACTATATATATATATATTACATATATATATATATATAATATATATATATATATATATATATACATAAGTAATTATCGAAAATAATTACTACGAAACATAACAAGCTACCAACATAAATTAGCAAGATACACGGCAACTTTGTCTTTCACTTTGCGCATTTCTGTGTCCGACAATTTGTGTGTTTCCCATCGAGTGTCGTATAAAATCTACCTAAAAATATATGAAATAATTAAAAAGTTAATACATATAATTAGATTTTCTAATAAATATATAATATTATAATTTAAAAACATAATAAATAATTACGGAATCAATATTTTCTACCCCGATGTTCTTCACGGTTTGTATGATATCATCCATAAACTTAATAACGTAGTAGCCACAGTCAATGCTATTATTTTGGTGAAAACACTATGAAAAAATATAGACTGCGGTCATGCTCTAAACCGCAACCTTTAAGTATATTTTTTTGTTCATTTTTTTTTATTTGAATAATAATTGTATATATTATCACCATTATAAAATAATAAATAATTAGCAATAATGCAGCAACTATATATATATATATATATATATATATATATATATATATATATGTATATATCTATATATATACATATTATATATATATATATATATATATATATATATATATATGTATATATATTATATTTTATATATATATATATATATATATATTATATATATATATATATTATATATTATATATTTTATTTGTATATTCAGCATTAAATTATTTATGTATACATATATAATATATATATATGTATATATATATATATAATATATATATATATATATACTATATATAGTATATATATATATATATATATATATATATATATATATAATATATATATAATATATATATATATATAGTATATATATATATATATATATATATATATATATATATATATATATATATATATAAAACACATAAGTAATTATCGAAAATAAGTACTACGAAACATAACTAGCTACCAACATAAATTACCAAGATACACGGTTTGTATGTTCTTCACGGTTTGTATGATATCATCCATAAACTTAATTACAATATGAAAAAATATATTATATATGTTAGTGCCAAAAACGCTTCAAAACCGTTAAAATCGCAACTTAACACGTAATTTCAAGCATTGATAAATATTTTCGATTCTAACCACTTCAACACAATAATATGTACCAAATAGTGTTCTGTGCCAAGTTTCGTGCATAACAAACCAAGTTTAAGTTATTTTACGCACGAAAGTGACAAAAACGCTTCAAAACACCTAAAAAAGCAACTTAACATGTAATTTCAAGCATTTGACAATTATTTTCGAATCTAACCACTTCAACACAATAACATGTACCAAATAGTGTTGTGTGCCAAGTTTCGTGCATAACAAACCAAGTTTAAGTTATTTTACGCGCGAAAGTGACAAAATAACAATTATTTTCGATTCTAACTAACTTCAACACAATAATATGTACCAAATAGTGTTGTGTGCCAAGTTTCGTACATAACAAACCAAGTTATTTTACGCGCGAAAGTAACAAAAATGCTTCAAAACACTTAAAAACGCAACTTAACACGTAATTTCAAGCATATGACAATTACTTTCAATTCTAACCACTTCAACACAATAATATGTACCAAATAGTGTTGTGTGCCAAGTTTCGTGCATAAAAAACCACGTTTAGGCTATTTTACGCGCGAAAGTGACAACAATAGTTCAAAACACTTAAAAGCGCAACTTAACACGTACTTTCAATTATATGACAATTATTTTTTATTAACCACTTCAACACAATAATATGTACCAAATAGTGCTGTGTGCCAAGTTTCGTGCATAACAAACTAAGTTTAAGCTATTTTACGCGCGAAAGTGACAAAAATGCTTCAAAACACTTAAAAACGTAACTTAACACGTAATTTCAATCATATGACAATTATTTTCGATCCAAAACACTTGAACACAATAATATGTACCAATTAGTGTTGTGTGCCAAGCATCGTGCATAACAAACCAAGTTTAAGCTATTTTATGCGCGAAAGTGACAACAATAGTTCAAAACACTTAAAAACGCAACTTAACACGTAATTTCAATTATATGACAATCATTTTCGATTCTAACCACTTCAACACAATAATATGTACCAAATAGTGTTGTGTGCCAAGTTTCGTGCATAACAAACTAAGTTTAAGCTATTTTACGCGCGAAAGTGACAAAAATGCTTCAAAACACTTAAAAACGCAACTTAACACGTAATTTCAAGCATGTGACAATTCTTTTCGATTCTAACCACTTCAACACAATAATATGTACCAAATAGTGTTGTGTGCCAAGTTTTGTGCATAACAAACCAAGTTTAAGTTATTTTATGCGCGAAAGTGATAAAAATAGTTCAAAACACTTAAAAACTCAACTTAACACGTAATTTCAAGCATTTGACAATTATTTTCGATTCTAACCACTTTAACACAATAATATGTACCAAATAGAGTTATGTACCTTTACTGCTCTCCATTTTGGGTATGTGGCTCTCACAGCAGATCCCATTTCCCCTCGCATTTTCTTCATAACACTGAAACACATGGGAAAAGAATAATTATTTATTTAATACTATTTATTATTATATATATATATATATATATATATATATATATATATATATATATATATATATATATATATATAAAATCTTCATCCAAACCCATTGAGTATTTTTTTTTGACCTAAATTTTCTTCCTCCTATTAGCTACGTATTTAAAAAAACCGCAGCCAATTAGCAGCAGCAAATATGTTTTTTTTCACTAGTGTGCTATTAAGCTTCGATCTCTCATCTCTTGGAATGTGAACCAATGATCTTCATCCAAACTCCTTCAAACTCTATTAGTCGACTTTTCTTCCTGACGATATCATTTGTGGAACTTTACCATTAAGTGGAACTGAAGGAGATAGATTAATCAAATAAATTGCAATCTTTACTGCCTCGGCTCATAAATATTTGGGCAAGTACACGTAGACAGCATCAAAAGAACTTTCTCAGTAATATCTAGATTCATTCTTTTTGCGAGATCATTTTGCTGAGGTGTTTTAGGGATAGTTCTTTCATGTTTTATTTCATACTTCCTACACTATTCTTCAAACAAGCCTGTATACTCACCACCATTATGTGATTGTACACATTTTAGTTTCATGCCACATTCTCTTTCAAGTTTTACATGAAACTGCTTGAACACAACAAGGATTTGATCTTTAGTCATCAAAAGAAAGACACGTACTTTTCTTGAATGGTCATCAATAAACGTGACAAAATATGATGCACCATCAAGAGAATTATCTGTCATTGAACACAAATCTGTATGAACAAAATCTAGAACTTAATTTCTTTTAGATGGAGGATTTTGTTTAACGATACTTTGTGTTGCTTTCCTGCCAAATAATCAACACAAGATTTCAAATGAACCTCCTTCAAAGAAAGGAGCTGATTTCGAGTGAGGATTTGTAATCCCTTCTCATTCATATGACCGAGCCGCTTATGCCATTGCTCAGTCGAATATCCTTCAGCTACATTCAACTATGAGTTGAGCTTAGCATTGGAAACATAAAAAGCATGTTGCTTCTTCCCATGAGCAACAATTAACGAGGCTTTGCCGAGTTTTCACTTTCCATTTGAAAAATTACTAGATTACCCTTCTTCGTTAAGTCTGCTACCTGAAATCAAATTCAAGCGTATGTTTGGAACATGTCTGACATTGTGGAGGGTAAGCACGCACCCTATATTGGTTTCCAAAAAAATATCCCTAATAGGCAATACCTATGATCTTTGAAGCTCCATCATTTTCCATTCTTATATAGCCAACATTTCCACTAGTGTAAGTTTAGAAGTACTCTTTGTTTGTAGTTAGATGATATGAAGCACCTGTGTCAATCACCTAACTACAATCTTCGCTTGTAAGATTATAGCATGCATCATCACTAACAAAATAAATGTCATCGTTGACTGTTGTTGCTGTGACATTATTCTTGTCTTCATTATCAACACTCTTTTCAATCTTTGATCTCATGTCCCGCTTCCAAAATCTAAATTCACTTTGCTTATGTTTTGGGGCTTGTGACAATAACAGCAAGTGAGTTTCTTCTTTGATTTTTATCTTCCCCGTGATTTATCATGACTTTGGGAGCCTCTGAATAATGGTCTCCCCTAGTTTCAACGACATGCGCTTCACCTGAACTTGCGGAAAAAAATTATTTTCTTTCTAACTTCTTCATTGAACAAGCTATCTTTCACCATATCAATAGTGAGTTGACCATTCGGACTTGAGTTTGCTCAACGAAATAACAAACGTTCCTATCTATAAGGCAAGGAGCTAAAGAGTAATAAGGCTTGAACTTCATCTTTTACTTTCAAGCTAACACTTGTTAGCTGATTAACAATGCCTTGAAATTCAATTATATGTTCAACTATGCACTTTCCTTCTTTTATATTGAAGATGAACAAATTTCCATACCAATGTAGCTTTATTTAAAGTTGTCTACCTCTCATACATTGATTGTAGTTTCTTCCATAACACGTATGCATTAGTGTCGTTACCTACGTGCTGAAAATTACTTTCATTAATGTGTTGTCGGATTAACCCGACTGTCTTACGATTCTCCAGCTCCAAACATCTTCTGCTTTTACTTCTGGCTTATTTTCTTCAGTAAAAAATATCTTCTATTCGAGGCTTCCACATTGAATAATTGAAGAATGTAAGTTTTATCATTCCTGAGAGGGTGACTATGGAATCTTCCATTTTGATTTAACCAACTGTTGAGAAAGTTCACAAAATAATAGTAGCGAAAATAGTTTTCGTTGTCCCTTTACGTGTAAAACAAAATAGGCTAACAAATATAACCCAACAGGGTGAAACATAGTTGCCACAATCAACCTAACAATAACAGATAGAAGGAACAAAATTAGGGTGCTCATTCGAGCAACCCACATCAACAACTTGACTTGCATGGGAGGAGAAAATAAAAGTTGACTAGCATGAATTATAATCCAACTATCTCTTTGAGGACATGACCAGGGATAGAGATAGTTGGAGGCACTTTATTTGTGTTTCAGATTACTGATTTTCTTTCGCTTACCCGTTTGTGTTCTTCTTCTCTGGCTTTTCACTACAAAAAATGCAAAATTCCGACCAAAACCCATCGACTACCCACTTTTAGTCGGCAAATTCCGACTACTTTTCCGACTAACACATGTTAGTCGGAAATTCCGACTAAAATGCGACTAAATGTGTTTTTGGTCGTAATTTAAAATTAAAAAAAAAATAGCATTAATTATCACCGACCAACTAGCGACCAACTTTTAGTCGGTAAATTTTCCGACCAATTTCCGACCAAAGGTTTGGTCGGTAGTTGGTCGGTGATAATTTTCCTTTTTTTGATTTTTTTGGTTGACCAAATATAGACATTAGTTGAAAAAATTTAGATGTAGAATACAAAAGTTGTTGTGGTGTAGTGGTTACCACAATGGTTTGCAAATAAAGGCCTCTTGTTCAATTCAAGCCAACAACATATTTTGTTATTTTATTAAAATTTTGTCTTATACTAATAGTTTTGCATTATCAATTTATTTTTTGTCTTACTAGTTTAATTTGTCGGTACTGGAAAAGTTTAATTTGCATTATTAATATATTAATAATATACAACGAATAATAATAATAATAATAATAATAATAATAATAATAATAATAATAATAATAATAATAATAACAATAACAATATACTAATACGACTAATAATAAATAATACAACTAAATAACTAATAAAGTACTAATAATGTAATAATATGACTAATAATAACTAATACGGCTAAATAACTAATAAAGTACTAATAATCTACTTATACGAGTAGTAATATACTTATTCAACTAATATTATACTAATGAAACACTAATACGTACGACTAATAATGCATTAATACGACTAATACGACTAAATAACTAATAAAGTAATAATATAATGTACAAATACGAGTAATAATAAACTTATACGAGTCACAATAACTAATATGACTAATACTATATTAATTAGACTATTAGTACACTAATAGAAATAATAATAATAATAATAATAATAATAATAATAATAATAATAATAATAATAATAATAATAATAATAATAATAATAATAATAATAATAATAATAATAATAATAATAATAATAATAATAATAATAATAATAATAATAAATAATATATATAATAACAACAACAACAGCAACAGCAACAACAACAACAATAATAATAATAAGTGGAAGGAGTGTTATTATGTTATAAATTCAATAACATAGCTTAAAGTATCAATAACCATCACTTGGGTTGCTGGTTGGAGCACTGACCTTATATCCATGAGGTTAGGTGTTCAATCCTTCCCAGCGAAATTGGTGTGTGGGTACCTCGTGGCCGCCACGTTGGTATGACGTGTCACTTTTATTTCAATTTTTTTTTCCGACCAACTAGGTTGTCGTAAACTGGTCGGTAATTTGGTCGGAAAATTTTATTATTATTTTTTTTTTGTCATTTTGGATTGAAATCTCAAATAGTGCTTGGCGACTAAATTCCGACTATATGGGTAGTCGGAAATTTCCGACCAAATGGGTAGTCGGAAATTTCCGACTGTTTTCCTACTAAAATGATTTACCGACCAATCTGAGCCGACTAACACTGAAAAGTCGGAATTTAGTCGGTATAGCTCTATAGCGACTAAACTCCGACTATTTCGGGTAGTCAGAAGTTTGCTTTTTTTGTAGTGTTTACACGTTATTTATTTATTATTATGCATTTTATTTATCTTTATTGCATTTTAAAGGGTCATGCTTGTGTGATAAGATGCAGGTTTGCGGAGTTAATTCCAGCCTCACTCAATCCTATTCTTTGTAGAAACTTCTCTTGATCTTTCTCAAATTGAAGGACTCTTAGACCGCACTACCCTTTATGGTTATGAGTTGCCACCTTTCTTCCTCCTAAAACCCTGCCTATAGTTTCTTTATAGGCAAGATACACTGGGAATAATTATGATGATGATGATGATGATAATTTGTCATTACTCTATTATTGCATTCTTTTTTTCTTGTCATTTCCTTTTTCCTTCTCATCTTAATGAGATCTTAAACACTTTCATTTCAACGACTAAATCTTCACTTTTATTCATCAAAATATTATGAGGTATAATTAGACGTAAGAGAAATTTTTAAAAAAACTTTCCAAAATCACGAAGTTTCAACCCACTTCCAAACACTCGTACTTTTGCTCAAATTCAAATGAGAGTACTTAAATTGTTGATGACTTGGTCAATGAAGTATCAAGCCTAAGGTTTCCTCTTGAGCTGTAAAAATCAAATATAAGGCCCTAAATTCTAATGTAGGATAAAAAATTGTGATTAAGCTATAAAATGTTCTTCATGTTCTCCTCTTTTGGTCCACCATTGGCATTAAGCTAAGCCCCTACAGTAATTAGGCCATTCTAATATGGAATTCAATGCGTTATGTTATTAAACTCATACTATAACCCTTATCGAGCCCGCCGCTTGTGTATTAAATAAGGCTCGTTTGTAACCCGCCCCGTATACAACCCGCCCCACTTTAAACCCGTAAAATTACGGGTTGGATCTGGGGCTTCGATGGAGCCTCGATCCATTGCACAACTCTATATGTAGGTAAAAACAACTCATACATAGACCTTTTAAAAAGCAAAGTTATATTGTTTAAAATATCAACTTCAAGATGCTAAAATATCAATTTAAATAAATTAAAATATCAAATATAAAGATTTAAAAAAGCCAACCTAATCACTATTCATTGCGAGTAGGACTATTCACATCTATGTCACCCATTATCCATGAAATTTATATTTATACCTATCCAACTAAAGTAGATGCGATATAAAATACGTAAAATTTTATGCTCATGTTATTTCCTGTTGGCCCTCTTAGGTTTTGATGATGACTTCACTTTAAATAAACAAACATGTTTTAGAGATTGTTTTGTAGGTTATATATCCGGTTTTATAAATCGTTGATGGAACCTAAAAAGGACTTGGTCAAAGAATATTGTACGGGTCAAAGGTCAAAAGAGTCAGCCTAGAAGATCACTTAGGAAGTCAAAAGTGGATTTAATGTCTACTATTCCAAGAATTGATAATCTGATGATAGTTTCTGATGGAGACAGTGCAGTGTTACCAACGATACAAGTCTGGAGAAGTGCGTCAGTTAAATTACATAGGAAAATACTTTTTCTATTTTTTAGTTTATATGTACGGTTAGAAATGAGGATATTGCATAAATTATTAATACCTAAAAATAACCTAGAGCTAATTAAAAGGATAAGAATAAGTCTCCTTATTTCTCTCCATGAAAATAGGGAGTTAATTAGGTTTTAATATAATTAATCTTAATTAACTATTTTTAACCGTACATATCAACTGCCCTTCATAGAAGGTGGTCCACTGCTAATGTTGATGATGCTGGTTATAGCTGCTCGGCCCATTTTTGTTACTGATCTCAATTACTCATTCCTTAGCAATTGTTTTAATTTGCGAGGATATGATGTATTTTATTATTACACTTTAGCTATCTTTTGCCGGCTTCTTATCGGCTGGTTTTGGCCTCGGTTTTGGCCCGTATGCACATGAAGAGTGGGCCGAGGAAACCCTTCATAGAAGGTGGGCCTCGGTTCCACACTAATGCAAATAGGTTTTTCCAAGGTCCATTAGACTTGATGTATTTGGTTTTTCTGGTGAATGAAAAAGTTTTTGTTTGCCAAAAAAAAAAACTATTTTTAACCTATAGAACCTAAAACTAACCGTACCTTTATTTTATAACTTCCAAGATTATTCCCCACTTTCCCACATTTAAGAAAAAGGGAAATAAATTTCAAAAAAAAAAAAAAAGAAAAAGGGAAATATGGGTAGTTAGGGTTTTGTTGAAACCCACAGTTAGTCTTATATAAATATCTTTTTTATCCGGTTATTGTGTGGTGTGCCCTAACCGAAAAAATCAAGTGAGATCACCTAAGTAAGAAAATATTCATTCTTTCATTTGCCAATCAATTTATAATATTTTTCTTATGCAATATCTTAGTTTTTATCCTTTCTAGAGAAATTCTTTTGTACGGGTTTTTGAGAGTTTATTGTAACTAGACTTAAGGGAAGTCTAGGGGAAACGTAAGAATGAGAAAGAGAAAGAGAAAGAGCAATAAAAGAGAAGAGAAGTGGCCTAGTTGAGAAGAGAAGAGAGGCGTTTTATGTAATTGTAACTAAAACTTATTAAGAGAAGCTTAAAATCCCGAGTGGTCGTGGTTTTTCCTTCTATTAGGCGCCTAGAAGGTTTCCACGTAAAATCCTTGTCTCCATTTATCTTTCTAGTTTTTGTTTAAGTATTTGTTGTTTATTTTATATTCCGCAAAAACAGGGCCAAAATACTTAAAAGTACAATACAACAATTCACCCCCTCTTGTTGCATTCACCATCTCTAAGTGTTTCTACAATTGTTATCAGAGCACTGTTCCTCATTTGATCAGGGAACCCTGAGAACCGTATCTTGGTGTTTTAGAGATGTTGAAAATGAATGAACGAATAGAAGAAGGTTACTCTACTCAAAGACCGCCCATGTTCGATGGTAAATTCTATACATAATGGAAGAATAGGATGGAGATCTTCATCAAGGCTGAAAATTATCAAGTTTGGAGAGTTATCGAAATTGGAGACTTTGAGGTAACAACTACCAACTCCAATAACGAAACTGTTCCCAAACCGATCACTGAATTTGAGAAAGAAGATTTTCAGAAAATGGAGATGAATGCTCTTGCCGTCAAATTACTTCACTGTGGTCTTGGACCAAATGAGCATAATCTCATTATGGGTTGCAAAACAGCCAAGCAGATTTGGGATTTGCTAGAAGTTACCCATGAAGGAACAAGTGAAGTGAAGCGCTCCAAGATTGACTTGTTGATGTCAAAGTATGAAAGATTTGTTATGGAACCAAGAGAAAGTATTCAAGAGATGTTCACCAGGTTCACCAACATAACAAACAAACTTGTCTCTCTTGGAAGGCTTATTCCCGTAGATGAACAAGTCAGGAAAATTCTAAGGAGTCTAACTCAAGATGATTGTTGGAGAGCTAAATTCACAGCCATACAGGAATCCAAGGATTTCACTAAATTCAATCTGGAAGAGTTGATTGGTTCCCTTATGACCCACGAATTGCATCTAGGAACAACTGATAGTTCCCGAAACAAAGGCTTGGCTCTGGCAGCAAATGATCAAGAAGAGTCAGAATGTGATGAAGAGGAGACTGCAATGTTGGTTCGAAAATTCAAAATTTTTTTCAGGAACAGCAGATACACCAATTAAAGAAACAACAAAGAAAGAGGAGCTGCTAATACAAAAACCAACTACGAATGTCATAAGTGTGGAAGCACTGATCACTTCATCAAGGAGTGCCCTCAATGGAAGAACGATAAGGGCAAAAGGAAGGCAAGGGAAACGGGAAGACAACCGATGAAAGGAAATTTCAACAAGACGGGCTTTTGCAAAGCCATGATTGCTGCATGGGGAGAATCTGAGAGCGAAGCAGAAACTGAAGCTCCCGTTGAGGAAGAAACAACTAATGTATGTCTCATGGCCACTCATGACGAAAAGTCTAATGGAAAAGAGGTATTGTCTTCTAATTCATTTCCTAACCACCTATTTAGATTGGATAAACATAAATTAATTAAAATGATTTTGGAGACACAAGATAAACTGGAAAAAAGAACTACCACCTGTCTCCAAATAGAAAAGGACCTTAAAACTTGCAACGACCATGTTTCCTACCTAAATTCTTTTAGGTCTGATGTGCAAAACAAATTCTTTGATTTATTAGATTAAAATGTGATGTTAAAGGAAACTTTAGAAAAGGTAAAACAAGAAAATGTTATTCTTAATGTCGATTTGTATCAATATAAGTTGCTAGGCTTAAATGTGAATATAAATGATGAATCTATTCATGATATTAGTACTGAATTACAAAGGTTAAAATTAGGCCTAGAATCCCGTAAAATCGAAAATGAGAAATTGAAATTTGATTTAAATTCAAGAGGAAAAAGGAAAATCAATGAAGTTCCAAAATGGATTCTAGAGGCGAAAACTAAGAATACTGAAGGCCTAGGATACAATAAGAATAAAAGCAAGAAAAAAGTCTACATTGATCTCCCTAGTAGTAAAGTCGGCTCCTTTTGTGGTAAAACCGGGCACCTGAAATTCCAATGTTTAAAAAGGGAACAACACGACAAAATGAACGTATGTCGATCGCATTTGGATTAAAAAATATGATTCATGCATAATCGACAAGGAACCCACGGATGATTGGGTTCCTCATTCTAACAATTAGTTCGTTTTGCAGGTTCTAGTGAGGGGGAACAACTCATGGTATCTTGACAGTGGTGTTCCAAGCACACGACATGTGATAAATCAAAATTTCTCTCACTAGAAGCCTGTGATGGAGGAACTGTGAACTTTGGAGACAATATGAAAGGCGAAATCATTGCCAAAGGAAAAATAGGAAGGTCAAGTTCCCATGCAATTGACAATGTATTTTTAGTCGAGAATTTAAAACATAATTTACTAAGTATCTCTCAATTTTGCGACAATGGTAACTCTGTAAACTTTACTTCTGAAGAGTGCATTATTTCTAGGAATGACACGGGAGACACTGTTTTGGAAGGAATCCGTAAAGGGAATGTTGTGGACCTCCACACTGTTCCCAAAACGAGTCTGACTTGTCTCAGTGTTATAGAAGATGACCCTCTTCTTTGGCATAAACGTTTAGGTCATGCTAGTTTTTATTTGCTTAATACTCTACGATCTAAAGACCTAGTAAGAGGATTGCCATCCCTTTATTTCCAAAAAGATGAGTTCTGTGCACCTTGTGCCAACGGAAAACATGTTAGGTTATCCTTCAAACCTAAGAATGTTGTGACCACCTCAAAGCCACTTGAATTAATTCATATAGATCTTTGTGTACCTATGAGAATCCAAAGTCGCAGTGGTAAGCGATATGTGTTTGTTATAGTTGATGGTCACAGTAGATTTACTTGGACCTTATTTTTAGTTAGCAAAGATGAAGCTTTTAATGAATTTGTTGCTTTTGCAAATAAAATTCAAAAATCTAGTAATAATCAACTTGTCCATATCAGATCAGATCATGGTAAAGAATTTGAAAATTCAAGGTTTATGGATTATTGTAATGAGCATGGTATAAGTCACAATTTTTCCGCACCTAGAACACCACAACAAAATGGTGTGGTGGAATGTAAAAATAGAACATTAGATGAAATGGCTAGAACCATGTTAATTGGTAGTTGTCTCCCTAGAAATTTTTGGGCTGAAGCTATTAATACTGCATGTTATATTTTGAATCGTGTGTTGATTAGACCTATCACTTTAAAGACCCCTTATGAACTATTTAAATGTGTTAAACTAAATATTTCCTATTTTTGTGTGTTTTGATGTCGATGCTTTGTTCATTTAAATGGAAAACGAAATATAGGAAAGTTTGATGAATGAAGTGATGAAGCAGTAGATGGGCGAAAGTGACAAACGGAGACACCTTCCACATTGGAAGAGTTTACGAGCTTCTCATCGCAGATGAACCCAAAGTCAGCTGGGGAAATATCATGATCAAGAACGTTGCTAGCCCTAGTGCGCGATTCATAACTTGGCTTGCAATCCAGAACAGGTTGGCTACTAGCGACAGAATTGGAAAATGGGTGGATATCTCGGATGATTCCTGTGTTTTGTGTAATGGGCTTGCTGAATCAGCTCAACACCTTTTCTTCGAGTGTTCGAATGCTAAGGAGATTAGATCCAGAATTTTCAATTTCCTTCCCCGAGGGCTCGATGATCCTGACTTCCAGTCCGAAATTCATAGCATGAGCAAAATCAACAGGAAGAAGACAGATCGAGCTAAGCTGATTGTCGGTATCTGGACGGAGATGATCTATAACATTTGGATGCAGCGTAACAAAAAAGTTTTTGATAACCATACCTTCAAACTGAAGGAGGTTATAGACAACATTGTCTTCAGGATTGCGGGGAGGGCTAACAGTAGAATGAATGACATGCTTGTAATCAAGTAGTTAGTTTGTAGTCTTTTTGGGCTGGCGTCCTCCTTTTTGTAAAGGGCATTAGCGTTTTTGGTGGTTCGGGGGGAGTTAATTTCCAGCCCGAACGTCTGTATGGCTCTCTTCGTGGTATATAATACAAATCATTTGGCAAAAAAAAAATAAATAAATAAATAAAAAGTGGTGAAGCAGTATTTCTTGGCTATTCATCTCATAGTAAAGCTTATCGAGTTTATAACAAGAGAACTATGTGTGTTGAAGAATCAGTTTACATTATTTTTGATGAAACTAACTTTATGACAAGTGAACAAGAAATAGGTGATTTTAAGATAGGTCTTGCTAATTTGGAAGATGATGAAAATATGCATAAAGAGCAAGATCAAAAAGTAAATGAAGAACAACAGGTTCAATATGAAACAGTAGAACCTAATCAAGAGCAGGGACAACAGGGAAATCAGGACCAGCAAGGTGTTCCTAATCCAGCTGCTCCCAGAGTAGAACAAAATGAGCAGCATAAAGTTGAGCAAAATGTCAATCAAGTCAGAGAGCTTGTTTCCACTATTGTCTTTACAAGAGAATTTGTGCCTAAGACGTGGAAACATCAAAAGTCACATCTAGTTGACTTGATTATAAGTGACATAAACAAAGGCACACAGACCAGATCCCAGATAAGAAACTTTTGTGCATACTTTGCATTTATCTCAACATTGGAACCCATGAATCACGAAGAAGTGTTACAAGATTCAGATTGGGTTGTTGCAATGCAAGATGAATTGAATGAATTCGAAAGAAATAAAGTGTGGCACTTAGAACCAAACCCAAGAACAAAAAGATAATTGGTCTAAAATGGGTTTTTAGGAACAACCTGGACGAGCACGGAAACATAGTAAGAAACAAAGCAAGGCTAGTGGTTAAAGGATACAATCAACAAGAAGGTATTGATTATACAGAGACATTTGCTCCCGTAGCAAGGTTAGAGGCTATTAGAATTCTAATTTTCTTTGCTGCTTTTATGAATTTTAAGTTATACCAAATGGATGTGAAATGTGCTTTCTTGAATGGTTTTCTAGATGAACAAGTCTTTGTGGAACAGCCACCTGGCTTTGAAAATCCATCTTCTCTAGATCATGTCTATAAGTTTTATAAAGCTCTTTATGGGCTTAAATAAGCTCTTAGACAATGGTATGAAAAATTGTCTAAATTATTGATTGAAAATGATTTTATTAGAGGAAAAATTGATAAAACCTTATTCTTCAATAATAGAGGTTCTGATATTTTAGTTGTGCAAATTTATGTTGATGATATCATTTTTGGGGCCACTAACGAATCACTATGTAAAGAATTTGCTAACCTTATGAGTGCTGAATTTGAAATGAGTATGATGGGAGAATAAAATTTCTTCCTTGGGTTGCAAATTAAACAAACGGCTAATGGTATTTTTATCCATCAACAAAAATATATTAAAGAACTTCTAAAGAAATATGGTTTAGACAATGCTAAAACAAATCACACACCTATGGCTACTAATATTAGACTAGATGAAGATTCGAATGGTATTAATGTTGACCAAACTATGGATAGAGGCATGATAGGATCTTTATTATATTTAACTGCTAGTAGGCCAGATATTTCGTTTAGTGTTGGTTTGTGTGCTAGATTTCAATCAAATCCCAAGGAATCACATCACACAGCAGTGAAAAGAATCCTAAGATACTTAAAAGGAACATATGACTTGTCCCTATTTTATCCTAAAAGTGATGTCTATGATTTGAAAGGTTATAGTGATGCAGATTATGCAGGAGATCTTGTGAACAGGAAAAGTACTTCAGGTATGGTACAATTTCTTTGCTCATGTTTAGTATCTTGGTGTTCCAAGAAACAGAACACCGTTGCTCTAGCCACCGCTGAAGCAGAATATGTGGCAGCAGCAGCTTGCTGTTCCCAAATGCTTTGGATAAAACAACAGCTAAGAGATTTTGGTATTAAATTTGAATGTGTTCCTATTTATTGTGATAATACTAGTTCCATATGCATATCAAAGGATCCCGTGCATCATTCTAGGGTTAAGCATATACATATACGACATCATTTTCTTAAGGATAATGTTGAGCATAAAAATATTATTGTTAAACATGTCAGTACAAATGAGCAAGTTGCATATATTATGACTAAACCACTTCCAAGGGAACAATATGAAAAAATGAGGTTGGAACTTGGTATGATCAAGCTCCACTAAAGTTTAATGCAAGCACTCCACCTCGAAGCAACATGAAAAATTGGAAGGGTTAAAACATCCACAAAAATCGTGATTGAGAAATCAATTATTGTAAGGTACAGGTACGCAACTATCTTAAGTACGTGCCATGAATGCTTTCTCGATTCCATGTTTAAACTGATTAGACCAAAGTAGCATATGTTCATCTTATGTGTTATTGTCCTCATATTAAAAACGAAAAAAAAACGAGGACATATGTATTTTATTTCCTATTTTCAACATTTTCTTCATTTTTCTTTTTCCACAAATTCCAGCATTTTATTTTTTTTTCGGATGGTCAACTTAAATTATAGTGGGAGTCGGATCATCATGGTATTTCGAAAAACCGTTATTAACCGCTAAATTCAACGAATATACCCGCGAACTTTTCGTTACACTCCTTGTTCACATGTAATAAACTGATCAAGGAAGTGGTACAACCTCTTGAATAACCGTCCACTCACAACTTTAAAAACCCACTCCCTCACGTCATATCACTCACTCACACATTCCATCACTCACCTAATGGAAATACTCTACTCATCACTTCCAAAACCAAACCGTCAACCTCATTTCTCCCTCATTACTTTCTATAATCCACCATGAATCGCTCAAAATCCTCCTCCTCAAGCAAACCCGCAACGAAGAAGACACCAAAAGCCTCACAACCCAAACCGTTTCAAGTGATCTATCCTTCAACCGATGCACCACCATCCTCATCCCAAGAACAAAAGAAACCAAGCACACCCACCACCATGCATGCCGGAACAAAACGACCCATTTCAACCCCAAAAGGTGTTTCTTCGTCCAGACCAACAAAACAGACCAAGCAAGCTGATCCTGACAGTGCTGAAGAGGTCGCCAAAGAAATGTCAGTAGGGTTTGGTCTAGACAAGTACTGGTATGAATCTACTCCCTTCCCTTAATTACATGCTATTTTACAAAATCAGGGTTGGGAAAATTTGATTTTTGATTTCTCTTGCAACCCGATTTACCCAAATTTGATGCATGAGTTCATAAAAAACTTCACAATAGAGAATGGTGTTTGTTCCAGTATGGTCAAAGACATTAAAATTGAATTTAAAAGTTTGATGTTGGGCGATTGGTTTAGTGTTCCTGCAGTAGGGTTTGATATATATTACGTCGGGTCCAAGATTGTCTTTTTAGGAATCAATGAAAAGACCGTGTTAAAGTTTTTAGGGATAAATGATAAGAAGAGATTTAGCCACAATTCTTTGTCACCACTCCACAAACTATTATACAACATTGCACGACGGTTTATTTTTCCTCACAATTCCAAGCGAAGCGAAGTAAATCTACGTGATGCCACATTGATTTACTGTTTGGCTAATCATATAAAAATAAATTTTCCTTCTTTGATGATATCAGATTTGTCTGACTGCATAGAGAAAGGATGTATGTTTGGGTATGGAGGTTCACTGACTTACGTTTTTAAGAAATTTGGTGTTCCGTTGGATGGTCTACAGTTCCCCATAAGCGCTAACAATAAAATAGGTGCAAAATGCCTCAATAATTTGCACCTAAAATTAAATGAAAAGGGGATACTGGAGGACTTTGTTGAGGAAGTTGAAGAAGTTAGTTCTGATGAGGAGAAAGGCGAGGAAGAAAATGAAGGAGAGGGATAAGAAGAAAAAGGAGCGGAAATGGAGGAAGTGGAGAAAAAGGATCAGGGGATTGTTCCTTCTGCCCATGCTGAAAAGGCAAAACAGGCACAGAAACAGGGGGAAGCTATAAGTGAGGGGGAAGCCTCACGAGAGGGGGAAGGTGAGGAACTTGAGGATAATGAATCCGATGATAGTTCAAGTGATGAGGAGGTTCATATGCTGGTAAAGAAGGAACCAGTGCTCACTCCAAGGAAGAGTAGTAGGTTGGCCTCTAAGCGTCCAGTTGGAATGGATGAAGAAATAACCTCACACTCCACCAAAGAGCCTACCAATGCCCCTCCTTCACCAAAACCAGCCACACCTCCACCACAACATATTCCATCACCACCATCATCACCTATACCTACTACTCCACCACCATTCACTACACAGGTTTCACCTCCACGCATTTCATCTGGTTTTTATACTAACCTCTCAACTGTTCCTATTGCTACCCTAGACCTTGTTATCTCCAAGTTTAATGATTTTCAGTCTCAATTCTTTGCTTTTCAAGATGAAATTCGTGTCTCACTTGCGTCTCTCACTGATCAGCTGTCCTAGATGGAATCCTGTCTTTGAGCCAAGCTTGATATTGTTGAAGTGCAGACCGAGTTTGTTGATGAAGAGACTACTGCTTGATCCCTCCTTCTGCTCCACTAATTAATTTATGTTACTTTTATTTGTTGGCCATACCGTTTGTCTCTCTAATTACTCAAACAATATTTTCTTTGTATTTTGTTGATGTACCAGCTGGGGTACGACTTGATGTAACTTTATTTTGTTGAAACAATTATGCTACTGCTTCCATTTTTATCTACTTTTGCAATTGGTCTATGATTATTATTCGTTGCATATCTTGGTCATTTTATGGTATTTGCTTGGATGTTTGCTGCTTCTTATCCTTCTTTGGCTATTATTATTATTAGCACTGTGGTTTGATTAAGTCTATCCTTTTTGATTGATGTCAAAAGGGGGAAGAATGCAACAAACTTAAGAGGACTTGTGAATGCCACAGTTTTTGTTTTCAAAAAAATTCAAACTTTATGCTTTGATTGCTCTAATTTTATGGTTTTTTACTACGTGTTAATGTTTATAAGTATGTTTTTTTCATGTTCATGTTCTACAAGTTTTTGCTGTGATATTACAATTGATGTTTTTGATTAGTTCAATTATTTTTCATATAAACCTAAGTTTAACACTTGATCTATGGAAATCTTAAAAAATTTATGTTAAACAACTTTTTAAAACTTATTTGGTTTGAATACTAGGCGAATTATGTTTTATGTTTTCTTAGAGTAAATTGGTTCGTCTTGAATACTTGGTAAATTATATTGTAACGAGTTGATTTACTAAGTTATTATATAGAGTTGTTCTAATCTCTAGCATGCTCTATTATATTTGTTTTACTCTATTTTAATTAAGTTTGTTTATAAAGTTTGCCATCATCAAAAAGAGGGAAATTTGTTGGCCCTCTTAAGTTTTGATGATGACGTTACTTCAAATAAACAAACATGTTTTAGAGATTGTTTTGTAGGTTATATATCCGGTTTTATAAATCGTTGATGGAACCTAAAAAGGACTTGGTCAAAGAATATTGTACAGGTCAAAGGTCAAAATTGTCAGCATAGAAGATCACTTAGGAAGTCAAAAGTGGATTTAATGTCTACTGTTCCAAGAATTGGGAATCTGATGATAGTTGTTGATGGAGACAGTGCAGTGTTCCTAACGATACAAGTCTGGAGAAATGCGTTAGCTAAATTACGTAAGAAAATACTTTTTCTATTTTTGAGAGTTTATTGTAACTAGACTTAAGGGAAGTCTAGGATAAACGTGAGAAAGAGAAAGAAAATGAGAAATAAAAGAGAAGAGAAGTAGCCTAGTTGAGAAGAGAAGAGAGGCGTTTTATGCAATTATAATAATTGTCTAAAACTTATTAAGAGAAGCTTAAAATCTCGAGTGGTTGTGGTTTTTCCTTCTATTAGGCCTAGAAGGTTTCCACATAAAATCCTTGTCTCCATTTATCTTTCCAGTTTTTGTTTAAGTATTTGTTGTTAATTTTATATTCCGCAAAAACATAGCCAAAATACTTAAAAGTACAATACAACAATTCATCTCCCCTCTTGTTGCATTCCCCATCTCTAAATGTTTCTACATTTCCATTAAACATTTGTGATATACTTAAAATTGTATTATATATCAAAAATATAATAGTTTTACATAACTTAGTCAACTCTTAAGATATTTGAATACATACCTTAGTAGAATGAGTTTTGAAGACCAACAAAAACGGTATGAAAGTTTAAACACACTTTAAAGTATAGATATAGATAGTGATGGCCACGGTCCGGGGTGGGCCGGTTCCATTCCGGTTCCGGTTCCATCTGGAACCTGACCCGAACATTTCCGGTTCCGGTTCCGGTTCCGGACGGTTCCTTGGTGGTTCATGAGGCGGTTCCGGCGGTTCCAATTACCGGGTCGGGTGGGTCAGACCATCGGTTCCATTCTTATTTTTCCTTTAATTTTAATATAAAAATACTATAATAATGCGAACGTACCTTCGTCGATTACTTGATTATTAGCGAAATTCAATGCTTGTCATCGTTATTAAAATATTTACTAAAAAGAAGGAAAAAAATAAATTAATAAGAAATGATAAAGATGATTAATAAAAAAAGGGGAGAGAATGGACTTGAACCTAGTATCCCGAAGAAATACTAAGCTGCCTACGTATCCCGAAGGAATCAAAGCCCACGTAGTTCTTTGTCATTCCTTTTATTTTTAATTGTTGAATGTTGATTGACCGTGGTCCGGTATTCATGATCCTATTCGTCATCGTCATATGGTTGGTTAGATGCTTCCGCCGACTCTCCTCCCGACGATGATGCAGATGTATCCATCATCATCCATGGATCATCGTCGTCTTGATCATCATTGGTCTTGAGTCCTTGTGTTCGGACATTCGCTTGATCCCAATCTTTCTTGCAAACACATATTTGAATAGTATATGGAGCAAGACGAGATCTCTTTTCGTCTAAAACTCTTCTACCTGCACTAAAAGTAGACTCCGACGCAATAGTAGAAGCAGGAATTGCAAGGATATCATTTGCAATTCTCGATAATATGGGGAATTTTAATGATTTTTCTTTCCACCATTGTAAAATATTATAACTACTTTGGTCGATTTCAAAGTGATGTTTAAGATAATTATTTAATTCTAAATATGAAGCGGAGGGGGAGGAAGAAGATGATCCTACATAAGTATCATCTTGACTTATTATGTTAGCTATTATAGGGTTATAATAATTGGGACGTGCCGAGACGCTAGCACGCCTAGACGTATCGCGACTCGGGTTATATATACTAGAATAACACTACAAAAAATAGTGTCAATTATGACATAATTTTGGTAACACTTCATGGAAGTTTCACAAGTTCTAAAATAACAGTGACAATTACAAATGTCCTCAATTAAATATGACACTTATATGTGTCACCAATTTAACTATATAGTATTTCTTAGCTTTTAACATTAAAAAACAAAAAACCATTATATACAAATAAGCAGAAAATATCATTGCTATTTCAAACCATTTTTCAGCATTTCAAACAAAAATAAATTAAAACATTTCTAACTCAAATTACAAAAACCATGACAATTTCATTTCTCTATCAATCTAAACCCACAATTTAATTTCTCTCTTAGAAACCAATCCACCATTTCATCTTCATCTTCTCAAACAAATGTAAGCAATATTTTAACCTATCATTCTTCAATTTCAACTGATTATCACTATTGTAAGTAGATATTTCATTTCAATTGCATTTTTCTTTGTTTTAAGCTATTATTTGATGTTTTATCTAATTTTAGGGTTTCTTTTGCATTATTTTGGTTTGAAATATGATTAAGCTTTACATAGTTAAATAATTTTGTGTGAAATTGTTCGCCATTGTTCGCCATTGTTTATTCGTCTCAAACAAACATCTTTTCAAACATCTGTGATAGTATAGTAATGTCTGCATATGATGTTTATTGCTTTTCAAACATTTTAAGGTAACGAAATCTTGATTAATGCCTGTGATATATATGTATTCAGTTCTTTCCTCCATGTTTCTTCTTTATTAACCAAAATAACCCATCTACTGTTTTCTGCTTTCTAAATGGCCGGCTCTTTCAAGCAAACAAAGGTTTGTTTCTTTATTATTTATTTTCAAATTACAAATCCTGGAATCATAGTGCTTTGCTTTACATTTCATTTTTATTTGTTATTTGCTTGATTAATATTCTAGGTATTAATTAAAGTTTTTAATTACTATTTATGCTTTAATTTATGTATGGTTTATATGTGTATTGCTTAATTAAAGTATTCTAGGTTGCTTGTTTTGAAGGAAATATGCTAGTCTGAGTATTGTTTATTTATATATTTGCTTAATCAAATTTCTAGATTTATTTTGAAGTATTTTAGGTTTTATTGAGTCTAATTAATGTTAGTTTCTTCAATTTGAATACATTGTACATATTATTTCTTCCATTTTAGTTTTCTTTTATAATATCAATATGTTTTACATAGGTGAGGGGATGATATCATTTTCATACGATGTTTTAATTATTTCTAGACATTTAAATAGACAAAACTTGGATAAAAGCTTCGATTGGAAGTGAAATTTTCAAAGTTGGTGTCAAAGCCTTTATTAATTTTGCTCGTAGAGAAGGGGAGATTCCTTGCCCATGTAACAAGTATTGTTTACAACAATGGTTCGATTGCGATACTATTCATGGTCATATTCTTGTTCATGGTTTTTTAGTTGGTTACACTACATGGACATTTCATGGAGAATTGATGACTTCATCCAAATATGATACACCGTACATGAGAAATCTAGAGTCCCATTCGCAATCAAGTAGTGTTGAAAAACCTCCCTTAGATAGTGAAAGTGTCACGAACTTGCTTCAAGATGTCATAGGGCCTATAAATGAAGATAGGGAAATGAGTCGAATTGTTGGATGTGCTACCAAGAATGTCAATCAACATGTAGGTGCTAACCCTTTGCCGAATAATGAGGCTGCCCAGTTTCAAAAATTACTTGACGAATCTAAACAAGAGTTGTATAAAGGGAGTAGCTATTCTAGTTTGGCCTTTGTATTACAACTATACCACATTAAATGTTTGGGTGGCATTGCTAACAAATATTTTGATATGCTACTAGAATTGTTGATAGATGTCTTCCCATTTTTGAATTCCCTTCCCTCTAATACTTATGAAGTTAAGAAGATGATAAAGCCATTGGGTCTCGATTATGAAAAAATTAAGGTTTGTCCTAACGATTGCATGCTTTATTGGGGTTCAAGAGAAAATGATACAGAATGTTATGTTTGCCACACTAAAAATCCCATAGATAAGCCAAAAATCCTACGTTATTTTCCTTTGATTCCTAGATTGAGAAGACTATACTCCTCATCCAAGACAGCCGAAGATATGAGATGGCATTTTATGGGTCGTACAAAAGATGGTAAATTGCAACACCTAGCGGATGGATTGTCTTGGCAAGATACCCTGAGTTTGGTTCAGATTCTCGTAGCATAAGACTTTCCCTTTCTAGTGATGGAGTCAGTCCTAATCGCACAATGAGTACCACATATATTGTTTGGCCTGTTATGTTGGTTCCTTATAATTTGCCACTATGGTTATGCATGAAACAACCTTCATTGATATTGTCAATGATAATTCCTGGACCAAAAGGCCCTAGAAATAATATAGATTTATATCTACAGCCTTTGATAAAAGAGATGCAATTATTATGGGAGGGTGTAGATGCCTATGATGCATATGCAAAGGAGAACTTTAAACTAAGAGCAACATTGTGTGGGACGATTAGTGATTTCCCAGCATACGCCAATTTATCAGGATGGAGCACTAAGGGGCGTGTTGCTTGTTCTTGCTGCACATCTACCACTCATTCTATTTGGTTAAAGCATGGGAAAAAGTTTAGTTACATGGGCCATCGAAAATGGCTTGAATCAAATCATCCTTATCGATTTTCTAAGGATAAGTTTGATGGCACCGTAGAGCTTGGAGTTCCTCCAAATCCACCGAGTGGCTCAGATGTTTTAGAACAATTAAGAGGATTTACTTTTAAAAATGGTAAACCTTATGTGTCATCAAACAAAAGGCAAAGGGGTGCAGGTAGCTTGGTTCATGATGCTTTTATGGAAGGTGTAAGTAATGAGCCTCATATTAATAATGATATGTTTGAAAATATTGATGACTTTTTAGAGGAAGATATAAATGGGGAACAAATTTATTATAAGAAAAAGAGCATCTTCTTTGATTTGCCATATTGGGAGCATACTCTTCTAAGACACAATTTGGAAGTTATGCATATTGAAAAAAATGTTTGTGGTAATTTACTTGGTACCTTATTAAATCTAGAGGGGAAGACAAAAGACAATGAAAAGGCTCGAAGGGATCTTATGGAAATGGGTATAAGACATGAGTTACACCTCATAGAGCGAGAAAACAAAAGGCCTTATGCACTATTAGCATGCTATACTATGTCATCTACCGAGAAAAATGCATTTCTTAAATTATTAAAAGATATTAAAGTTCCCGACGGATATGCATCAAACATTTCGAGAGGGGTTAATCTCAAAGACCGAACACTTAACAATCTTAAGAGTCATGATGGACACATACTCATGCATGACTTGTTACCAATTGCTTGTAGAGCGTCCATGCATTCACAAGAACAAATAAAGGTTGTTAAGATGATATGTGAGTTAAATTTTTTTTTTAAAGAATTGTGTGGAAAAGTTCTTGATTTACATGAATTGGATAAGTTGGAGTATCAAGTAGCAAGGACATTATGTGACATGGAAACAATTTTTCCTCCAAGCTTTTTCACTATCATGGTGCATTTGGTTATCCATTTGGTTTCGGAGGTTAAGCTTGGTGGACCAGTAATGTATAGATGGATGTATCCTATAGAAAGGTAACAAGTAAAATCTCAATTAATTTAAACAATATGATATGATATATTTTTAAAAATGTATTTACAACCTTGAACAGGTATTTTGTTCGTCTAAAGTCATATGTGCGTAATAGAGCACAACCCGAGGGGTCGATGGCAGAAGGGTATCTTGCTGATGAATGTCAAACCTTTTGTTCAAGATATTTTGAAGGTGTGGAGACTCGTTTTAATCGCCCTCGAAGAAATGATGAGTTAATTTCCAGCAAGGATAATTACTTGTTTAACACTGGTGGGCGTGCCCTTGGAAAGGTGGATAATATTCAACTTGATCTTAAATCACCAGAGCAAGCACATCGTTATGTGCTTTTGCAATCTGATAAGATTTCTCCGTATCTTGAGTATATCTCGCATTACATCCTTAATACATACATAAAACTTACTAAATATACAATTTTAAGAGGTTTTTTTCCATGAAAATGTAGAAATTTTTTACGTGATAGAAGAAGTCGTTTTAAAGGCAAGTTTCACCAAAGAGTTGAAATCAAGTGGATAGTTGAAGAGTTTCTTTGGTGGCTTCGACAACAGGTTTAGTATAACTTATTTATTTTTCATCTAGGCCCATCGTTTTACATGTATTCATTGATTTTCGTATTGGTAATAGGTCCCAATCATGGAGAGATCTAATTGTGATGAGGAAACAATTGCTATGTCTAGAGGCCCAAGCAGTTTTGTTAAAAGATACAAAGCTTTCATCATAAATGGGTTTAGATTTCATACAAAAGATCGTGAAATACGTAGGCATACACAAAATTCAGGTATCTTGGTGGAAGTTCAAGGAGAGAATGTTGGGGGAAGTAGTGGTACCAAGCAGTATTATGGCGTGATTCAAGACATCTTTGAGTTAGACTACTACAATATATGCAAGGTTGTAGTATTTCGATGTGATTGGGTTAATGTGAAGTCATTAAGAGGATTCAAGTTGGACAAATATGGACTACCTTTGGTAAACTTCGATAATTTGATTCATACAGGTGAAGCTTTGAAGGATGATCCATTTGTGTAGTCTTCTCAAGTGAAACAAGTGTTTTATGTGAAAGATCAAAAAGATGAAAATTGGTTCCATGTTGTTATGACTAAGCCAAGAGATGTGTATGACATGGGGGAGAAGTCCAACGAGAGTGACGATGAAAGTTACACTCAATGCATGTCCTCTAATTTGTTGAACATTGACGAAAGTATCTTGAGCCCTAATTTGCGAAGAATGGATATCGAAGTCGAGAATGATGAATAATTTTGTTTTGTTCAGAATCATACTGTTGGTTATTAATTAAAAGTTTTAATCATATACTTTTTCTAAGTTTTTGTTTTTTTGTTGCAAGAGAATTTATGATTGAATGGAATCTTTATTTTGTTGAATTGATGAAAGCAACTTGAGCCTTAGTTTTATGCTTTTATTGATGTCCTTCTGCCTTGTAATGATCTATTGAGGGCTACTGGTTGTTTTGGTTTTTTTAGCTGTTTAATAATTTGTATGCAATCTAGAAGTATTTTTCTATTTTATATTATGCATATACTATTCTAATATTTAATTTCAATCTATATTTTTATAGTAGGATGATAGTATATTTACTTCTTAATGGAAGTATAGTATATAATGACAACTCTAATCGTGACACTTTTAAATGTTGTTAATAGTTATGTGACAATTGCAAGTGTCACCATTGTTGTGACAACTAAAGGTGTCATATTTTCATTTGTGACAAGCTAATTTGTGACACTTCTTGCAAGTGTCACTAAATATTTTAGTGACATGTGTAAGTGCCATGATATTGATATAAAAATTGTCACAATTAGCACTATTTTTTGTAGTGTAATGATCATAAAGGTCTGCTATAAGCTTCTTACAAGTTCCTACATAAATATGTACATCATTAGACGGGCGATCTAATGCTTGGTAGTAAAATCCTGTTATTTTACTTAAGTTTTCCGTCTTAAAACACGGATCTAAAATTGTCGCAATTCCATAAATATAAGGAAAATCAGTGAAATACGCCTTCCACTTATCCATCATATCTGCAAGAATCGGCTTTAAAAAAACATTAGTATCATCATGAGAATGTCTAAGAAGATGATAAAAAACAGTAATACATTCACTTATTACTAAGTGAACGTTTGGTTCGTAAACATATGAAAAAATCTTAGTTGCGTGGACATACGCTTCTAATAAATTTTGTACGCCTATAGGTAGTTCCCAAGTTTCATCACTTATACGACTATCCGTAAACTCAATATACAATTGTGTTATAACCGAACGATAAGCAATAGCCTTCTTTAATAAATCATGGGTTGAACCCCAACGTGTAGGAGTATCTAAAGACCAATATACTTTTTTTAGTTTATAATGTTCACATAATTGTTTATATCTTCTTTTTACTTGTCCTAATCTAAGCCACTTCACTATGTCTCTAATGGGACCTAATAAATCACTTTGTTTTTTAATACCTGCTTGGCAAGATAAATTAACAATATGAGCACAACAACGTATATGTAATAAACTACCACCTAGGATACAAGTAAAAGCGGGTTCGTTATATAAAAGTTCGATGCATTTAATATTGGCAGATGCATTATTGGTAGAACAACAAAATATCTTATCTAGCTAATAAGTTCCATTCTTTACATATTTCCATTAATCTATATTTAATGTTTTCACCCGTATGTTTTTCGGGCATTAACTCAAACGCAATTATTCTTTTTTGAATAAACCAATTATGGTCTATCCAATGTGCTGTTACACACATATAAGGCTCTAAATGTGGGGGAGCTGACCATATATCGGTTGTTATACTAACCTTACCATTAAAAGATTTAAACATTTCTACTAACTCATAGCGTTTTGATTCATATAATTTTATGGTTCGTCGTTTAAGAGTATTCCTAAGGATTACTCTATATTGTGGTTGTAAAGTTTTTCTAGTGTAGTATTCGCATGCCTTACTTTCACCGTGGTTAAAAGGCAACTCATCACAAATTACATATTTGGAAAATTCATCAATCATTTCATTACGATTAAATTTAAAAGGCATACCCCCGTCTGGGAAGTCTGTTGCCCATTGTTGTCGGCTTCCACTTGTGGTCCCGCTGCCGCTTGCAGCATGAGTTTCTTTTGTGATTCCATGTTTCTTTGCCAAATGTTTTTTGAAAGATCCCGTACCACCACGTAACACGTATTCACGAAACACAATAAATGAAATTTTAATACATTCAAACATTCTTGATTTACAAAATATAAATATCATGTATAAAAACTTAAAAAGTATTTACCTTTGCTGAAATTGTAAGAAGCTAAGGGCTTTACCCCTTGACTTTCACAAATTCGACAGGTGCATAAGAAAACATCCGGGTTGTCGGTTGGTTCTTTTGTAAAATACGACCACACATGTGAAATAGCTCTACCACTAGGAGGTGGCATTGCCGGAAAAGGTAGTCTTACTGGTGCATAAGAAAACATCCGGGTTCATTTGCCGGAAAAAGCATTATTCAAATACCACAATATATAAATAAATAATAATTTAAAATTCAATAAATTTGAAGAATACAATTATAAAACTAACCGATACTATGGAAATTGACTCGTTTACCACGAGCTTGTCTTTGTTGTTGTTATTGTTGTGCTTCAAGTGATCTTGTTGATGATTGTCGAGATCTAAGTATCCCAATAGGGGTCGTTGGTTCTTCTTCTTCTTCTTCTTCAATTTTTATTTCTCTTTCCACTTCTTCAGCATAATCGTGTAATTCTTGGTCATACCCTTCTGGATAATTCGGTTCATAATTACTAATCGATGGTGTTGTTGATACTGACGGAGTTGAAGCGGCCTTTCGTTTGGATCTAGAACCTCCCAAAGATTTTGCCACTTTAGAAACTTTTTTAGAGGTTTTTTTCAAAAAAGAAGACATGATAATATTGAAATAATAATGTAATCAAAAAATTAATAAATAATTAAAAGAATAAGTATGTAATTAAGGAATAATTAAAACACTAATTATGTAATTAAGAAATAATTAAAAGACTAATTATGTAGTTAATAAAATAATTGCGTAATTAAGTAGAGAGAGTAAGTAGAGATAGTAGGAGAAGAGATGAGTTGTGAATTGGAAGGATTGAAAGTGATGGATTTATATAGGAAAATTCCCAACGGCTAGTATAACGGCTCTATTTTGGCCAGTTCCAAAGAACCGCTGGGGCGGGTGAACCGTTCCGGTCCGATTCCCGGCCAGGTGAACCGGTTCGGACCGAGTGAACTGGCCCGCGGTTCTTTGGTCCGGTTCTAACAGTTTTTCCGGCGGTTTCACGGTTCCGGTAACTTTTTCCGGCGGCTTCACGGTTTCACGGTTCGGGCCGATTCGGAACCTGTCGCGAACGGTTCCGATTCCGAGACCGGTTCGGTTCCGGGTAACCCGCGCCATGGCCATCACTAGATATAGATTACAAATATTATTCCAAAAAAAGTATAGACTACAATAGAGTCTACTAATTGATGCTTCAAATCTTAGGTAGGTATTAAAAATAGAGTCTACTAACATAGGAGACATACTATTACAGAAGACAGAGCATCTAAACACCCATTTAGTAAAGCAAAATAGACTTGACCAAAAGATTAGATTTTGTGACTTTCTTGTCCTTTTTCCTTTACTTTAACGCTTCTAAATCAAAACAATCTCACTCACGTGACACTCATTTCTTCATTACTTTTAACTAATTCTGTACTATTTCCACAACTTCATCACTTTCTAATTTCATTAAATTAATAGGAGTATGAAATTATTATTAGGAGTATGATATTAGCAAAGAAAAAAATTATGTTTTTATGAGAAAAAGGTAGATATAAATAATAAATGAATTAGAAAAAATAAATACTGCAAATGAAATTAAAAATTGAGTAAAAATATATGGATGGAATAAAAATATAACAGTCAATTATTGTCAAAAGATAAAATGACGATTAAAAATAAGAGAAAATATAAAAATAAAAATAATACTCCCCTCAATTCTTTTATGCTATCTCATTTAGTTTTTTTAACACTATTTATTAATCACTCTTAATTTATATTTTATTTTTAATCTAAACGTCAAAGTATAGTCAAGTGGGATCTTGTTTGATTCGTGTAACTTTTTAATTTTTAATTATGCACAATTACAGGTATTTAGAATTAGAATTAAATTAGTGTATTAGATAATGTGCCAAAACTAAATGAAATAACTTCAAAGAATTGGAAGGAGTACTAAATAAATAGTATAGAAAGGAGTAGTTGCTTTGTAGCAGGTTTTATCAACATTAAAATCCCAACAAGTGGAAATTTAATACTTTCTCCGTTTATAAATATTTATAAATACTTGCAACGTTTTGATTGCGCTATTTCTTTTTAAGGGTAAAATCCGCTATTTTTGAATAAGCCCAGAGTGAAGGAGTTTTTTCCGGAGAAAACCCATTCAATCATTAATGTCTCTTATTAAGTATTAGAAAAATTGTTATTAATAAACTCGTATTATGACGAATAAAAAAAATCCAACTTGCCTATGTTTAAATAATACATTAAAAACCAATCACAAATTAAGGTAACGAACGAATAATGCATTATCTTGTAATAATGTTGCACATAATTTGGATCAGAGAAAGTTTACTTTTATTACTTTCATACTTCTTGTTGCGATGTACTCCTGTTGTTAATTGTTGATTGTTCATTATTATCAATCATTTGTTGTTGATTGTTATCTTATTCAATTTAATGGCGATATTTTTTTTTTTTGTTGTGAAACAAATTGTTTAAAATAGTTGTTCACTATAATGAAAATGTTAGGTCGATATAATATTGTCTCTTGACTCTTTATTAGAGAGAAATAATAGGTGAAATGAAAATATACAGTAAAAAAATTATTCATAGTAGCATTTTGATTTAATTACTAAAATATATGATTTTTTCTGTTTAAACGGTGAAAAGTGAAATGCAACTAAAAATGTCATTTGCAAATGCATCTATGATTTTTTGCTGCATTAAGTGTATGCTATTTTTTTTAGAGTCCGTAATACTTTTAAGCTTTATTTATTGGTTTTTCCGTTGACTTGTTTTTGCTTTTTGGTTGGTCAAACAGTTAAAAAAGTGTTTGGTAAATGACTTTTAAGTTAGCTGAAAACCAACTTTCAAGCCAAAACCAAAAAGCAACTCGTAGTGTTTTTATTGGTTTTTGACTTTTGGCTTTTGGGCATTTGGCTTTTAGCTTTTGACCTACTTTTTCTCTAATAAATGGAAAACAACCAACAAATGATTTTTAACATCTACATAACAGTTTGCTTAAGCAGATAGCTTAAACAATTTGCTTATCAGTCCAGATTTTTGGCTAGTCAAACCAAGCAAAAGTTTCGGCCAACAACTCTAACTAACAATCATTCACCAAACAAACATGAACCCATGCTATGAAAAAAAGTGCAGCAAATTGATTTATCATCATCATCATCATTATCATCATCATCAACATCCCAATGAGTCCCGCCCCAAGCAGAGTTTAATGAGGGTAGGAAAGTTGGCATATCATTACCCGCCTCAACACGTGGAGGTCGCAATCGAAGGAAGCCCATCACCTCGAGTATCTCCTAATATATGAGGTCCATGCAACGGAAAAGCCTGCAAAAGAAACCAGAAACCAGAAACCAGAACGCTGAAAACACAAATGAACACAACACCATTTCGTTTACCTTTTAGTTTAGGTGAAACTTCTTATCGCACAACAAATTGATTTATACTCAGTCATATTCTAATCAAATGTTCAGTTTGTTTTGTCTACTTTCCGATGAGTTATTTCAATCCTAAATATGTTTATTGTGCTTGTTTAAAAAATATAAACGACTGATATTAATAAAATTTACATTAAGAATAATCAAATATGATCCCACTTAACTATGTTTAACTTATAGATTGAAAATAAAATGTAAATTAAGAGTGATTGGTGATTAATGCGAAAAAATAAGTAGGACATGTAGAAAAAAAATAGTATAACATTAAGTAAATATAGTAAATCTAGGTCATGTTGAGTAAATATTTTTGAAGAAAAATAAAAGTTAAACTAAGAAAACAAGATTATTATTAAATTAGAAAATTAAAAGAATATTGTTGTTTTCAAAGGTAAGAAATAGTTGTAAAGTAATGGTGAATAAGAAAAAAAGCATTATTCCCTTCATTTTGGGAGTAAATATTTACGCTAGGGGTATGGAGGGAAAATATTTCCCCACAGCTCCCCCAAAATAAGTTTGTTCATTCTTTGTAGGGTGATCCAAATCGCAAAAATGGAATTCAAAATACAAATATTATTTTATACTTATTTCGTTTTTTTTGGTTCTGATCTCGTTTACTTTTTGTATAGTTTTTAAAGCAAATTGAGTTTTAATATTACTAAATACGCATCATAAAAAATTATAACAAGATATCACATTGATATATTGTCTTAAATATATTAATCAAATTTCTCTCTCTAAAATAAATATTATAAATAGAAATAACATTAGGGAACATAGACATTACTAAATAAACCTTTTAATATGGTTGATGAAACCCATAACTTACCACGTAGATGATATGAAATAAATAGAATTAAAAGAGGTAAATTTAATAAAGAGTTGAGACAAATATATGGATAAGAGAAAAAATATAAGTTAAACACAGATAAAAATATAAAGAGACTAAATAAAAATTTTAAAAAATTAGAAATGAGATAAATATAATAAATGAACTATATAATGAAGCAAAATTAGTGGGAATCACTTTAATAATTTCATCCCACATTGTTAATGAAACCAACTCTCGTTGTATGAGACTGTCTCATCATGAGACGAGCTAAAAATATAGTCTATTTTTTTAAAAAAAGGAAATTTGTTAGCTAATTCACATTAACTTCCTAAAATCATTTTTGAGTCTTTCTTTTTTTGTTTTTATCTATTTAAAATTTATTATATTTGGGCAAGTAAAATATAGACATTCTTATCGTGAGATGATCTTAAAAAAAAATTAATGTAATCAAAAAAGAAAAGAGTAATATTTTTTCTTGTTTTATTTTTTATTTTATTTAAGACTCATAAAACGTCAATAATACTTGGAAAATGAATAAAAAATGTATGAAACTGTAAATATGCTAAATTACAAAAATCAAAATTAATATTTTTTTTTAATAATATAGCAAATTTAAAAAATCAGAAGACGTATAAGCATTTTGTAAGCAGTTACGTAACTAATAAAACATAAGTGTCATGTACAATAATAGCAGATCGCTATGTTGTTCGATACATTCATTCTCTTATTAATTATATCCAATTTTCAATCTTCAATAATTAATTCTAAAATAAATTATTAAAGATGATTATTTGTCAGATTCATGTAGAACCTCAATGGCAATCGTTGAATTTTGGGTGCTTCAGAACTTCATCGGTGCTAAAATTGCGAAGATCAAAGCGTTTCTAATTAATTTAATTAATTTACCATTGAATTCAATGCATACTTGCTATTGTTTATTCTCACCTCTTAAATGCACAAGAAAGGAAGTATAATAGAGACACCTGCTAAAATCACAAATTCTTGTGAGGACGATCTATTTGAATCATTATTTTAATTGTACCGCGTATAAAAGAAAATTTAGGATAAGTTACTCGGTGGCACTAAGGATATTGTAAGTAGAGGTATTCAATGGGCCAGGTCGGGGTAGATCGGGTCGAAATTAGAATGGACGGGTCGGGGCGGGTCATCTCAAATGTTATACGGGCCGGGGCAGGTCAAGCCCATTTAAATGCGACCCACTTTGACCCGTTTTTTAAAAGTTAATAAAATAATATTTTTATTATACTTTATGGTCTGTTAGGTCAGTTCAACTATTTTAAGAACCAATTCCTATAACTATCCGACCAGCCAGATCTGACTCGTTACACAAAGGCCCGTTAATGGTCCGACCCGCTAATGACCCGTTAAAATGTGATCCGACCCTTGACCCGTTGAGTCGACCTGCCCGTTGAACACCTCTAATTGTAAGTAAGCATTTAAGATATTATAAGTATACCGCATGTTTACTTAGTGGACTTGACATTGAGAATATTGTCAGTGGATGTTTAAGATTTTGTAAGTAGACATTAAAGATGTAATAAGTAGACATTTAATAGTGATGAAATTAAGTAGACATAAAGATACTTTAAGTAGGCGTTTAAGGATAATGTAAGTTGATAGGAGTATTAAAGATATCGTAAATAAGCATTAAGGATATAGTAAGTAGCATTAAGGATGATGTAAGTAGACATTAAAGATACTATAAGTAGGCATTTAGAATACTGTAAGTATGCACTACGGATATTGTAAGTAGACATTAAGGATACAATAAATAGACATTAAGGATGATATAAGTAGTCATTAACCTTTGATGAAACGAGCCCGAGAGACTCTCAGGAGACCGGCAGAAAATCAATTAGAATAGCATAAAAATTCAAAAATTTACAAAAGAGTGCTTCATTAATGTACTAATGGGCTGACCCAAAGTCAAAAAAAAAAATAAAATCAGTTTGCCCTTAAAGATAGGAAAATTTGCCATGAATAATCCCAACTATCACCCGTTGGCCAGAAATAATCCCAACTATTGATTATTTTTTAATAATCCTAACTATTGATAACGTTTGCTGAAAACAGTCTCGTCAGGTTTGCAACCGGCTCTAGCAGGTTAACTTAAGTAATTTTATTTTTACCTTTTTTTTTGTCTTTCCTTCATCATAAAATAGGTAAATTCAAAGTCAAAGCAATCCCACCCTTTCATCTTCAACACTCATGTCAAAATTCATCTTCAAAAACCCATTACAATACTTCCACCATTGATGACCAATTTCTAACCCTAGAATTTACCGCTGTTGATTTCGCTCATCTTCAAAAACGCAAGAAAAGGTAATTATGATGCTTTTGAATGAAATATGTATGTTCCATTGAGCTGGTTGTGTCTACTGAGCTACTGGTTGTGTGTACGTAATTATGCTTCCATACTCTGATTTTGAGCTACTGGTTGTGTCTACTGAGCTACTAGTTATGTCTACTGAGCTACTGATTTTGAGGATGTTGTTGTCTATTGATCCTACTGCCATGTATGTGCTGTTTTGTCCCAAAACAGCAGCAGGTGCATTGATCCTATTGATTTGTGTTGAATTTGTGAATTTGCGAATTTGTGTTGATTTGTATGTGCTGCTGAAATATGTATGTGCTGCTGTATGTGTTGAATTTGTGGACTGCTCTGACCTTGTGCTGCTGAAATATGTATGTATTGAATTTGTGGAATCTGTGCACTTGTGCAATTTGTGCCTCCACAGCCCACCACAGCAGCAGCAGGTGCCTCCACATCCCACCACAACAGCAGCATGTGCTGCTTGTATGTGCCTCCACAGCCCACCACAGCAGCAGTAGGTTGAATTTGTCGAATTTGTGCACTGATTTGTGCAAATAATTCACAACAGCAAATAATTGATTTGTCAAGTTCATCTTCCCACATGAATGAAGATTTAAGGTTTAGGATGAATGAAGAAGAAGAAGATGGAGAGGATGAAGGATGAATGAAGAATTAGGGTTTAGGATGAATGAAGAAGAAGAAGATGGAGAGGATGAAGATTGGGTTTGAATGAAGATTTAATGAAGAAAATTAAAAAAAAAAGGAAAAAAAAATTTACTTCAAATAACCTGCTACAGCCGGTTCCAAACCAAACGGGACTGTTTTCAGCAAACGTTATCAATAGTTAGATTATTAAAAAATAATCAATAGTTGGGATTATTTCTGGCCAACGGGTGATAGTTGGGATTATTCATGGCAAATTTTCCTTAAAGATATTAATTTTGACATTAAAGTGATTAGTTTCTACTTAAAGTAATTCTTATATGGATCAATTAAAATCAAAAAGTGATTAATTCTGAACTAAAAGTGATTAATTTCTACTTACAAGTTTATAAACTTAAATTGATCAATTATTTTATAGTCTTAAATTTTGACGTTAAAGATGTGAATTCAGAGTTTAAAGTGATAAATTAGATAATTAGTTATATCTTATAATAGAAAATAATTTTGACATTATAAATATCAATTATAACCTTAAATTAATCAATTACTGGTCGCGTATTGTAAACAATTATAATTGGTTAGATTGAGCTATTGACATCACAGTAAGGCGGTCTCTCGCAAGACTTGATGAAAAAATAATCCAATTGAGAATCATATATTGTCTAGGAAAATTTCACGTGGTAACCCTGAGATTTTGGGTTTTCCACGTGGTAACCAAAACTTTAAAAAAATTCACGCGGTAACCCTGAGGTTTACGTAATTATTCCACCGTGACCTTTTTGCACATAAAAACGTTAGCAAACGTTAATTTCGAAGCTTTACGCTTCTTTATGCGACTTACCATTTCAAATGCCATCATTTTCAACCATTTTCTCCAAAATATAAACCCCAACTCTACCATCTTTCATCAAAATCATATTTTTCCCCCAAATTCTAAAATGGTAGAATTAGGGTACATATTTTGGGGGAAAAGGTTGAAACTGATAGCATTTAAACTGGTGAGTTGCATAAATAGCCGTACCACAGCCTTAAAGCTTTGAAATTAACGTTTGCAATTGTTTTGCTAACGTTTTATGTGCAAATAGGTCACAGTGGAACAATTTGGCAAACCTCAAGGTTACTGTGTGGATTTTTTAAAAGATTTGGTTACCACGTGGAAAACCCAAAACCTCAGGGTTACCATGTGGATTTTTCCTATTGTCTATATAGTTAAAGCTTTTATCGTTTTGTCTATGATAACAATTCAATTCACCTTATCAATAAAAATAATTGATTACCTTTTTTTAGAGGGTACTATAGCTAGCCTTACCTCTATATTAAAAAAAAATTGGGGTGATTTTTTCTCAATGAAGTAATAATTTGAATCGAAAATTATATAAACAAGCAAGAATAATTGATAAACAAAAGGCCTAACAAAACAAGAATAAAATAAAAATAAGGAAAAATTATTATGAATAATACAATCTTTTGCTTATATCCGTACAATAATAACAACTTTTGATCAACAATGAATAATCCTATTTAAAGGGTGTTTTCCTAGAAAATCCCTAACATGTTAAAAATCAAACTATGGGTGATTATAAGACAAAAAAAAATGGTAAATTAGTTAATAAACTAAAGTTGGTATTATTCTAGGAAAATATCCCTAAGTTGGTATTATTCATAATTAATCAATCGTTGGTATTATTTGTAGAAACACTTAGAGACGATGAACGCAACAAAAGGGGGGGTGAATTGTTGCTTTGTACTTTTAAGTATTTTAGCCCTGTTTTTGGGGAATTTAAAGTAAACAATAAATATTTAAACAAAAAACTAGAAAGATAAATGGAGTTAAGGATTTTACGTGGAAACCTTCTAGGCCTAATAGAAGGAAAAACCATGACCACTCGGGATTTTAAGCTTCTCTTAATAAGTTTTAGGCAATTATTACAATTACATAAAACACTTCTCTTCTCTTCTCAACTAGACCACTTTTCTTCTCTTTCTCCTTCTCTTTCTCTTCTCTTTCTCACGTTTCCCCTAGACTTCCCTTAAGTCTAGTTACAATCTCTAAAAACCCTTACAAAAGAATTTCTCTAGAAAGGATAAAAACTAAGATATTGCATAAGAAAAATATTACAAATTAATTGGCAAAAGAAAGAATAAATATTTTTCTTACTTGGGTGATCTCTCTTGATTTTTTCGGTTATAGCACACCACCGTATAACCGGTTAAAAGACAACTCTTTTTATATAAGAGTAGCCGTTGGTTTACAGAAAACTAAGCTACCCATATTTTCCTTATTCTCAAATGTGGGAAAGTGGGAATAATCTTAGGAGTTATAAGATAAGGCTACGGTTAGGTTTTAGATTTTAAAGGCTAGGATTAGTTAATTAAAATTAATTAAATAAAAATCTAATCAACTCCCTATTTTCATGGAGAGAAATAAGGAGACTTATTCTCATCCACTAGATTATATGTGGTGGTTATTTAAATGATTGCCAATTAGTAATTTATGCAATATCCTCATCCTTAACCGTACAATCAACTAAAAAATAGAAAAAATAATTTCCTACGTTATTTTAGCTGAGCAACTTCTCCAGGCCTGTTTCGTTGGGAACACTGCACTGTCTCCATAAGCACTTTTATCAAATTACCAATTCTTGGAACAGTAGAAATAAATTCCACTTTTCACTTTTCAAATGATCTTCTATGCTGACTATTTTGACTTTTGACTTTGACTTTGACATGTGCAAGATCCTTTTAACAAGCCTTTTTGGTACCATCGACAACTTTAACAAAATCGGATATACGACCTACAAAACAATCTCTAAAACATGTTTGTTTATAAAAGTGAAGTCATCATCAAAACTTAAGAGGGCCAACATTATTGTCGGGAAATTAACAAAAGGTTGTATTATTCATTCTAATTTTTCTAAAAATAAATTCAGAAATAAAACTGAATATGATGCGATATTAGAATTTAAACAACGTGTTTCAAACACCAATATCAATAAAATCTAGGGTATGAAGTCTTGTGATAAACAAATTACACTTTCAATGAAATCAATGTTTGTAAAAGATAATACTACAATAAAAATGACACAATGATTTACGAGGTTCACTCAATGTTGGCTACTTCCTCGGAGGTGTGTGGTATCTCACTTATATCATCACAAAGGAGTTCAAAGAACTCTCAAATTGGAGAATTACAATAGAGAAGAGATATAGACTATGTGTTTAGACTTAGGGTATTTTGTGGATATTTGACAATGGCATATGAGCCTCCTATTTATAGGAGATTATACAATAATGAGTCATACAATCAAGGCTATGAATTAATATGAAACTAATGCACCAGAGGATTGAAACTGATAAAAAAACAAAACCAATTAGGGAGCCACGGACAACGCTGCTCGTTTGAGTCTTATCAGTGCTTGTTCGAGCAGCTTATAACAGGAGCATTCTGACAGCTTGAGCACATAGTGCTCGTTCGAGCTTCCCTTTTGCTCGTTCGAGCACAGTCTTCCAAGCCCTTTGTTTTAGCTCTTGACCTCATAGCTCGTTCAAGGCAACATGACCTTTTAAGTGCCTTGTTCAAGGCACTGCGTGTAGAATCTTTTTTTGGCCTCTTGAACTCCTCATTATAAGTGTCATTCATCATACTTTATTATCATCTTTATTACACCCATGTTAAAAGTCCATTCATCAACACTCCATTTATTCAATACATTGATCATCATCTTAAACTCCACATTATGTTATGCACTTAATGACACATAAATCGTCACAAGAAATACCATTTCTATGTACTCACAGAATACATGACTTGATTATGCACTCAAGTCACCATTAACATTAAGAAAAACGTTAATTAAGTTTACTCCTAATTGTCAAAGAACAACATTTGCTTCTGATACCATGTCAAGAAACCAACTCTAATAAAAGTATATATGGCTAGTTGAAACCTAAAAATACCTTATATCAAGACCGTATTTAGGGTAGAGCGTGAGGGGCATGTGCCCTGAAGCTTAAAATTCAAAAATAAGAATTTTGTTTGATAGTAGAGAAGAACAAGTCTTAATAGATTGATGTATACCCTATTGTTAAGAATTTTACGTTGATAAATGCTCATATAAATAATTTTGTATGTATATTTCAGAAAATAATTTGCGATAGTCAAATTTTACCATGTCCTAAAAGTTCTAATATTTTAATTTAAATTTAATTAACAATGATAGCTATTATTTAACTTAAACTCACTGATAATATAGTACTGTTTAATAAAAAAAAAAAGTTTTTTCATAAATTATACTTCCTACGTTCTGAAATACTTGCTACATAACTATTTTTTTACACTATTCATTGCTCAACCTTATTTACATATTGTGGATAATGTGTAAGAAAAAAAATATAGTCAAATGAGATCTTGTTTGAATTATCTAATCGCATACTTTTATTATATTTAGTTTTTATAATTTTTAGATATATTTATAGTTCAATATATAAATGATCACAATAACACATTGGATTGCGTAAAAGGTAAAATGTCAATTATAGTGAAACGGAGCAAGTATTAATCTGACTATTTAACCCTTTATAAAATAGTGAAATTACACATGGTAGTATCGAATTTTCATGAAACGACAGTGGTAGCACTTTTATAAGATTTTTCTACATAGTAGCATCCAGTCTATGCCTTATCTAACTGCCGTAGTATTTTTCGTAAAATTTTTTTCAATTTCCTTTAATTCACCATTTTGATGTTGCGACCCTTATTAAGGTTGGTTGTTGTCTTTATGATTTGCCATAAATCATTTTTATGCTCTCAAATGTTTAATTCAACATTTTGACATTTAATTCACCGTTTAATTCATCAACGCTCGCATATGTTGTAACAATTATTTTTCATTCAAATTGTTGGCGTTTTTGGGAAAAGGTGCCTTAAGCACTATTACATAAGATGCATTTCATTCAATTATGTTGTAACAATTATTTTTCATTCAATTAATGTACTTAATTAGGATTATAAAGTTCAAAAGATGCATTTCATATGCTAATACATATGTACTAACTAGGGTAACTTATAAAGACAAGAATTTGAATGAAAATGATGTAGGAAAATAGATGCGTATAGCGGAATTGCAAGAAACTATTTCTTAACATCTAAACAGAATCGGATGCATATCATAATATGAATTATAAGATATAGAAGAATATCATACCCTTGATGCGTGAATTCCACGTTACATAATCGGATATGAAATATACCAAAAAGAGATAATAGAATGTCAAATGTCATTCCTCTAATGTTGGTCCACAAGCATCGAACGGTTCACCACGCATGCTAGTGCGGAATAAGAAAACTCATTTTCGTCATTACTTTTTTAGGTGGAAAATATGTAGAGAATACTAGAATGTAGTGTTTTCAAATGAGATGAACAAGGGCACTATATATACACTTTTCATCACCCTTTCATCTCCACAAATGGAAGTTACAAACACTAATGATAATTTAAATGTGTGGTTTTGATTCTCAATTAAACACACCATCAATACATGCAATAAACTCCTCATACTTAAGTGTTCCATGAGCATCTTATGTTCTTGGTGCCAATATATATCCGATCGATTACTTATATATGTGACCTTATAGGACTTGATTATAATAGTAGTAAAGTAATCATATTAGATACAGATCATAGTTGGTTTCTAGCAAAACAGTATGACCACCTAAAATAATCGGATGTATTTTATCTCCATAATTCGTCCTATTTATATATAGTAATTACACTTGATCAAAGGACACTGATTTCCTTCAATCTCCCACTTGTCCTTGAACAAGTGTGTAACCTTAAATTCCTTAAGTCACTTAATGTCAAATTTGATAGCATAATGACGACTCACATCATCTATACTAATGTTCAAACTTGTTTCTTGAAATCTGAGTTTGAAGTGTCAAAACAAATGATTAACTCTTTAATCCATTTGAGCACGGCCATGCATTTTCAATTTTAACTCTTCAAGAGGCCAAAGACACCAGTCCTAATTAATAGGAGGACTTATCCAGTCTTGTATAACCAAAACTCCCACTTAACTTTCAGCAAACCTGAGCATTCCCTCTATAGCCTCCTTTTACAGCACGACGTTTGAGAATGTCAGCAGAATACTAATCATTATATGAGAATAGTGTCATAGTCATGTCAAAGGAATCCACTAAACATAACAATGAAATTCTCCAAACAATTTTGAAGAACATCAAGTAGGTCAGTCCAATATGTATCTCTATACATATCTATGTAAATGACTAGACATCTTTATGTCTCTATAGCCCATGTAACTGCGCTATCAATCAACTTACAACTAGTCCACAAAAAAGTCATTTATGTCCAACTTAATGATTCAGACTAGGGACAAAAAATATTCTAAATAACTTCGGTTCACTTATAGGGTTTCATTCATCAAATCACATATTTGACAAGCCTATTGAATGTTATAAAATACTTTGGACATTTTATTTAATACCAAACAAAGATTAAATAAGAACAATAATTTTATTGATAAACATAAACTAACGAATCAAAGTGCTTTAACTTTGTCACTAATTTTATAATAATAAAATAGTACACAACTAAAACAACGCTCTTATATGTTTTAGGACTATGGTTTTTATAATGGATATAATCCAATAGAATTTTGCATACTTTCAAGTTTTCTTAACTTCAATTGTAGAATTAGCTATAATGCCATGTTTGAAAGCTCTTTCAAAACTAACATCTCTTTCAGAGTAAAGGCAGTAACCCGATAATGATCAAAACCGCCCTTATCTTTTAGAAGCTAGCTTATGTGTAACTTTTACACTCTTATTTAAACACATCTATCAGACTAAGAACTTATCTTTTAGTCCTATTAAGGTAATCGGACTAAAAGATGTTCTTAATCATCGCCCTATGGTCAATATAAGGGCACGACTAGTTTCTTCTCGTCATATTCAAAGCATAAGAGATTTCTAGTCAAGTAAGTACCATACATGATGGATTTATGGCCAAAGCACATGAAATCCTAATAATCGTCTTAAGCTCAACATATATCAGTCGACATTGTTTCTTACTAAGAAAAATGCCGTGAGACATGGGCTGGAAACACTTCTTAAAGTTATCCTTTTTAACTTATCAAAGATATTATCAACATAAGCTCTTTGACAAAGTTCAATCATCCATCTAAATCTATCTCTATAAATTTGGATGCCCAAAATGTACGAAGCCTTTCCGAGATAATTTATAAAAGAACAACTATTATGTCAAGCCTTTTAACAAACTCGAATATCGATGCATTATTCCTTATAATCAATATGTCACCACATACAATACAAACAAAAACAACAAAACTCACACTATCATTCTTGCATACACAAGACTCTTTCGAATTTTCAGAAGAAACAAAACTATTTGTTTACCTCTTAAAAACGAATATCCCTACTCTTGGATGTTTCTTTTAGTTCACTAATGAACTTCCAAAGCCTACATATCTTCCTAGAGCTTTTAGAATGTACAAAACCATTAGTTTGTGTCATAATATACACATCCTCTTCTAAATCACCATTTAGAATGTCGGTATTGACATTCATTTGTCTAATCTCGTATTCATAATACAAGGTTATTTCTAGGATAATCGTAATGGACTTAAGCATTGTTGTTTACAAAAAATCTTTGTCACTACAAATAATATGAAGTTCGCTTGAACCTTTTGCCACCAATTGTGCTAAGCAGACAACAAATTTGTCATTCATGAAGTATTTATTTTATAAATACACTTGTACTCGATACATCTAGCACCTTCGTTTAAGTCTTCATCTTATAAACAAACTTAAACTCAATGGGTCTAGAACCTTGGGACAAGTCAACCAAGTTCAAAACTTATAGGACATACATGGATTCCATTTTGGATTTGATAGCTCCAAGCCATATGTCAAAGTAGGATTCGCCATCGTTGTTACGTAGGTAGTAGGCTCCTCTTTATCTAATAAGAGGACTTCATGACTTTCATGAATATGTTAACCATTCATATGGGGTTCTCTTTGGAGGTTTTATTCTTCCTACTAGTCCTACAAACTGGGACAATCACATCAATGTATACAACCAGAGGTAGTACAATACATAAGCTCCCACTAGAGAAGCAATCTCTGCCACTAAATTACTAATTTGTGATTGATCATCTTTAACTTCTTCAAGATAAATCTTTTCTCCCACTTGGCTTACCAAAACATTTTTTCTTGCTAGAGTTGTAGAAATAATATCCCTTAGTCTCTTTAGTAACCCATAAAAAGACCTTATCAGATTTAGGTTGGAGCATACCCGACTGTAAATATTTTATATATGCTTGACAACCCTAAATCTTTATACAACTTAGGAACTCTTCCAATCCATAGCTAATATGGTGTTGTATCAGCAGCTTTGGATGAAGTGTGATTTTAAAACATGAACAACAATAAAATTGCATTAACCAAAAACTAAATGGAAAACTTGATTAAAGCTCATCATCGAATGAACCATATCTAATAAGGTTCAATTTCTACTCTTGAGCACATCATTCATATGAGATGTTCTAGACGGAGTTCGTTATGAAATATTTTCACAACTCTTTGATGATTAAGAACTTCTTGACTCAAAAATTTATCACGTTGATCTCGTGCCTAAATTATCTTGTCAAGATAATTCCAAACTTCATTATGAAAACATTTGAAGATTTCAAAAGACTTCATCTTATTAGTTTGATACATCAATATGTACTTACATCAATAATATTTGTTATGAAGTACTCATACCTTCCCTGGCCGAGATATTCATAGGCCGTATACATCTTAATGTACTAGTCCTAATAAATCACTAACTCGTTCACCATGTCAATAAATGATGATTTAGTCATTATATTAAGCAACAAGATTTACATATTCCATATGATTAAAATCAAATGAGTGCAACAATCCATCTCAATGGAGTTGTAGCGTGTTTCCAATTTACTTATTCAAACGACAACGCCAAAGATATGTATGATTAGAATCTATTGATTTTAGTCTTTTAGAATTGTCAATGTGATAGTTCAGTTTATCTAAATCTATTATGTAAGATCATTCATGTAATGACCAATATTATAGTAGATATCAACTTTGTAAAATGAACCATTCCTAATTACGAAGTTGAAATCTTCAGAATACGAAATCAAATTTCAACTCATAGTTAAAACTCAATAACTATAATTAAGATCGAACATGAAACCTGAAGATAAAGATAAACAATAAGATCATATGGCTAATGTAGCTACTATAGCTGCATTTCTCAAACGTAGGTCAAACTTTGCATTCTAATTGTTGCAATCTGATCTCTACATTTCTACAAATGTAATATTATAAAATGTATCCAATACCAATCAATTAGAGTTAACAAAGTTTGATGATCTCTATCACCTAAATATCTAAAGTAGAAGCAATGTAGACATTCTTCTTGGCTTTCACAAATTTCAAATAATTCTTATTGTTAATCATCAGAACATCTTTCTTTGATTCAACACAAATTGTCTGTATTGTAGTTTTGAATATACCAATCACTTTTAAATGAGTGTATTATTACAAAATAAGAGTCTTGTCAAACTCAACATCAAGGTATCCTTTGTTTTCAATATGACTTTTCATGTTGAAAAAGAATCGCCTTTATTGAGTTGGCTATCAACTATAACCTTGAACATCTAAAAAGTCTAAATCATAGCTTTTTCTAAAACATATCTTAGAGTTGAGCTAGGATGTCATAACTTCAATATCCTCAAACTATTCAAGAATCATGAATGCCATCATCAAACATGTGACATACAAGGAACTCTCAATTATTCAAAACTACCTTAACCGTAGCAGACAAATTAAGCGTGGGTTAATACGGATTTGGAATTTTAAGTATATCAAATATACGTTCATGCTTTGAGAACTATTCTCAAATTCCTTGACAACACAAGGAAGTTGTTTTAAATTTGTATTTTTTTTCAAGACCATAAACAAAATAATATCATTTGAATCATATGCCATCTACAAAGTGCAAAATTATATTATGTCTATCATGATATAACTTTATATGATTTTAAACAATTTATAATCACTAGTTATGAACACTTTATTCATTTTAAGTTCTTCCTTATGAATATATCATTTTAAAATCATTTTAGCAAGGTATGTAAACTCTTTTACTAATTACAACACATGTAATTCTTGGTTGATAGGTGATATCTCTATATCAAAATCTATCCCTTTGCTTTAAAACCCAAAACCCTTTTGATGATTTTGTTGAGCATAACCAAACAAACGTGTAAATTTCTAAAATTTACTCTATTCCACCTAAACCAATTAGCAACACCCTGCTTGGGCAGAACCTATCACTAATGGTAAAGGCTTCAATAGGTGTTTATTTTGGAAAAGCAAAACTCAATATTATTTAGGGACCTATATTCTATGTTGTGTTATTTAAAATGAACACGTAAATAAATAAACAAAATAAACATAGCAAATCATTTAAAAATTAAATAATAAGATGCAATAATAAATATGATCTAAACTATGACCCATAAAACTAAAGACTACTTCTTTAAGGCGTCACCCTCAAACCAACATGGATCTCCATCCTTGATCATCTTTGACATAAGAAACTTTTGAAATTTATAATTACGTTAATTAATAAATTACAAAGTACAAACGATGCAACATAGATCGTAACTAAAATTAGAAGATATTAATCGATTCACCAATCGTAAATTTTATTCTAATTTGGGTCATAATGATCACCGTATGCAATTCATAATATCAAATATTATAAAACATACACAATTTTTTTTTAAAATCACGGTATAAAATAAAATACATGAACAACCTAATAATATTAATCAATTTAATAAGATTAAGAAATAACATAATTAAATAATTCTACCATTTATATAATTAAAGCAAAAAACTATTGTATAGAGTTATTTATGTGTAATTTAATCATATTAAAAACAACCATTACTTAATTATATTAATCACATTAATAGAATTAAACAATTGCTAACAAAATAAATTAATTACAATAAATTTTATAATAATGACTATTTATGTGCAATTAATCAAATTAAAACATCCATCACTTAAATTTCATTAATATCAGTCATAACTTAAGTTATGACTAATTTAATAAAATTAAATCCAAAAGTATGTTATAATCATTATTATTTTGTGCAATTAATCAAATTAAAAGCACCCTCCACCTAATTCACATTTAATCATATTAAGTAAAAAATAATTTAGTAAAATAAAAAATTATTAATTTTATTAAATCATCAAAAATTAACCATTATTTATTATTTTATTCAATTATAAGTTAAAAAAAGTTAAATTGCAGTTAGATTAAAAAAGTTAAAAAAACGCAATCTTCGGTCAAAATCTAATCGACAACCGACCTTCAATCCCCTTAAAATCTGCCGCTAGACAGCCCCATTTGTCCTTTTTTTTTGTCGGGAAAAAAAAAATTTTGGGGTGATAATTAAGATCTAAAAACTAACCGTAGCTTTTATCTAATAACTCCCAAGATTATTCCCCACTTTCCCACATTTGAGAATAAGGGAAATATGGGCAGTTAGGGTTTTGTAAAACCCACGTACACTTTTATATAAAATGAGATTTTTTTTAACCGGTTATTGTGTGGTGTGCTTAACCGAAAAAAGCAAGAGAGATCACCAAGTAAGAAAAATATTTACTCTTTCATTTAGCAATTAATTTATAATATTTTTCTTATGCAATATCTTAGTTTTTATCCTTTCTAGAGAAATTTTTTTGTAAGGGTTTTTGAGAGTTTATTGTAACTAAACTTAAGGGAAGTCTAGGGGAAACGTGAGAAAGAGAAGAGAAACAAAAGGAGAAAGAGAAGAGAAGTGGCCTAGTTGAGAAGAGAAGAGAAGTGTTTTATGTAATTGTAATAATTGCCTAAAACTTATTAAGAAAAACTTAAAATCCCAAGTGGTCGTGGTTTTTCCTTCTATTAGGCCTAGAAGGTTTCCACTAAAATCGTTGTCTCCATTTATCTTTCTAGTTTTTGTTTAAGTATTTATTGTTTATTTTATATTCCGCAAAAACAGGACTAAAATACTTAAAAGTACAACACAACAATTCACCCCCCTCTTGTTGCATTCACCGTCCCTAAGTGTTTCTACAGATATTGTGTTTTCTATGGTGATAATTTAATCTCTTGGTCTGCAAAGCGTCAGTCTACTTTATCTCGATCTAGCACTGAGGCTGAATATCGTGTCGTTGCCAATGTGGTTGCAGAGACATGTTGGCTTCGTAATCTCCTCCTAAAGCTTCATTGTCCTCCTTCGAAGGCTACTTTGGTGTACTGTGATAATGTTAGCGTGCGGTCAACACCAACGAACAAAACATATTGAGATAGACATTTATTTCGTTCGTGAGAAGGTTGCGTGCGGTCATGTTCGTGTACTCCACATTCCTTCAAAGGTCTTCCTCGTGTCCTTTTTGAAGATTTTCGTTTCAATCTTAGCACTATTTACCTATCCGTCTTCGTGTAATCTTGTAATTTTGTATGGATGTATAACTCTAGAGTTTTTGGTGTATATATATTTATCTATTCATTAATGAAAAGGGCAAGGATCATTTCATCCCACATTATTATTATTATTATTATTATTATTATTATTATTATTATTATTATAATATTGAATCCGTTTAAAGTTGCACGGATGGTGTTATACTGAAAACGAAGCTCACTAAGTTCAGCTTAAAAGTTGGTCTGAAGTAATAAATGAGGTAAGTGAGATTTTGCTAAGAAAAGAGGCTACAATCAAAGTACTTTTTCAGATGTTTCTATACCCATCTTCGAAATAGCTAGATCCTAACCTACTTCATTACACTATTTTCTTTCAACAACATGCTCCTATAAAGCACATACTACAATTTGCAATACTTTCAATAAAGCACTCTACTTTTCCATCTATAATGTTCCTATTTAATTACTCCTGTCATCAAATAGAGATGAAAATTTTAAGAAAATAAATATGGTAAATATATATACTTCATTCTATTCTCTTAACTTGTTGCATTTGATTTTAACATATTTGTTAATGCATGTTTTTAATCATAAATATATCTCATTATGCTTGGATAAAAATTATAAAAGCTGATAGTAATCAAATTTACAATAAGACAAATTAAACAACATCTCACATGACTATATTGTACACATAATTAGAAGGATTGATGAATGATGTTGAAAAACCAAATGAGATAAGTAAAGCGAATAGAAAGGAGTATAATTTATAGAAAAATGAAAGACATATATAGTTAAAGTGAAAATGTAAATTAAATATATAGAGGAATTTTTTTTAAAAAAATATTTATTTTTAAATGAAAAATGAAGCTAATCATTTAAATGGGTACAAAAGTTAAATGTTGATGCACACAGTTAGATAAATCTTAGTAATTGAATTTTACTACAGCTAAAAAAGTACAAATAAACTATTGAATTTGGTGATATTTGTGTTGGTATTATAAGCTCTAACTACATAATTGAATTTTTTATGTTATCAAATTTTCGTTATTTAAAAGAATATTATAGAATACTATAGTTAATAGATTATTACTTTAAGGGTTGTTCAAAGAGCTTATATTAACTCAAATTATTTTCATGGGTCATATAATGCTGTTGGAAGCAATACCAAACGTGTGTTCAAGGTTGGGATTGCATATTACCAATAGTAATTCATTTATCTTTTTTTTTTGAACTCAATTGATATTTCAAAAGATTAATTAAACAAAAATAAAATTAAGAATATTTGTGAGCAGTGACGGATCTAGGGTTTAAAATTGTGAGTCAACTAGAAAAAAGAAATAATTTTCAAAAGAAAGTTTATCAAATTGCAAAATAAAGTTGCTTTTGTCGCAATAACACGTGTCCAACATCATGCGCTCAAGAAGTAATTTGTTCATCCATCTAAATATCTCGCCACATTTGATACTTACTAAGTTCTATCATTTCATTTGTTTTTTATTTTCAAAGCATGTGTGTTTGAGACACTTATATGTTAAGATAAATCTAACAAAATATTATATTAATATATTTCAATTTCTAAACATGCATGAAAAATCTTGTACAAGTTTTTCTCTCATTAAATTAGATGAAATCTTATGACAACATCAAATAGAAACAAAAATAATACTTTTTGAGGATAGATTTTTGGAACACTTACCTGGAATAATTTAACATAACATAATCTTGATTGTTCTATAATAATCCTACATATTGATTAACCATCTAATGTACTTTAAGAGTTATTTGTCTAGAGTAAACCCGATAATTAGATGACTTGCTATAGTAACGTTTTTAATTTTAAAAAAGATAAATTAAAATAAAATATCGAAATAAAGTAAAAAGAATGTTAAAAAAAAATTTCTGATTTTTTTTGTTATTCAAAAGATTTTATGTAAATTTTCAAAATTAAGCGAAGAAATTAGAGGGAGGAATTAATAGAAATAAATAAGATCACCAATTTAATCAAGATAAGTATTGATTGATATATTGATTATCATGAGAATACATTGATATTATATTGCAATTTTTCAAAGATTATTATTATCTTTTTATGATATGTAATATTTTAAATATTTCTTTTATAGTATAAATACATTATAATGTTATGATTAATATTAACAATCATTTTAAACATTTCTTGTCAAGGAACCAACTCAACCAAAAGCTTAAGCCGATGGTTGAGGCCCCAGGATATGTTTATATACTCTAACACGCCCCCTCACAGGAAAGCCCTTTGGGCTAGAAGTGTGGATGCGACACAGGCCCTCCTCATACCTGGTGCTGAATATTCCACTTTAAATGAGGGGTGGTTGAGATTCGAACCTGTAACCTCTTGTCACATTGGCTTCTGATACCATGTCAAGAAACCAACTTCTCTAAACTCTACATCTTATCAAGAGCTTTGATCCCTTTTTCTCATAATTTACATAAAGTGTGTAATGACTCTAAGCACTTTGAACTGAACATTTCCTCTCAAACACTCCAAAATGATTATTCAAACCCTTACCTTACCCATTGATGGTGGTAGTGTAATCTCACTTCCAATTCAACCATAAATTTGTTGGCTTCCGCTAATCTCCATGGCTACAATATCAAAAGCATTGTCAACATTGACAAATAATGGTGTCCATATGACTTTTTTTTTTCTTCACCTAAATTGATTATTCAATAACCTTTTTAAACTTAATCGATTTAAACTCTTTTACTCAAATCCTCAACTCTTGAGATAAATGAGTGTTAAGAAAACAAAAATCTTGAATTTCCTTTCATGATAAAGTAAATTTGGTGATTTAATGCATCACTACAATTACTTTTTTTCTAATAACCATATGAGATAAACTCATTCCTCGTTATAATTTTTTTTCTTCAGAGTAGAACATAAGGCCTTGTTTGGATTGAGGCAAATGGAGGGAAAAGAAAAGAAAGGATTTAGAGGGATGAAGAATCTCTTGTTTGGATAGCAAAAAGGGAGGGAGAGGATTTGGAGAGATTAAGTCTCTTCATTTTGTTAACATCTAAATCTCTCAATAAGAGGAAAGATTTGGAAGGAAAATGAAATTTCTTTCTTTCCCCTTCCCTTCCTTCCTATACAAACAATGGAGTATTTCCCTTCTTTTCTTTCCCCTTCCTTTCCTTTCTTTTCTCTCCTAATTTGCTTTCCAAACATAGTGTTAAAGACTCCCAAGTAGTTTTTAACCTTCAACTCCATCTTTAATTTCTAAACTTTTTTTCCAATTTGTAATTTCTTCCAATTATTAAACCTTTTATATTAATTTCTTTAAAATAATTTTTACAATTATTTAAATACTATTTTATTATTTTATAACTAACTATAGTGTTTATTTGTTTAACCTTATGACTTAGATTTAATTAACTTTTACCTAAAAGTTAGCCATATTTTCTTATTAACTTTAATTATAGTTTTAAGCAAAAATATTTAAGTAAACTGTCATATATTCATAATCAAACCTTAATCAAACTTGCTCATTATTCTAAAGCATATTCACTTGTACAAACTAAAACAAATATTTGATCAACTAAAATCCATATGATTAACCCCATGATGTTCATCACTTATACAAACTACTACCATTTTGTTATACAAGTTAACATTCTTCTACATTTTAATCTCTTATACACCCACTTACACACTCTAACTCTTACAAGTTTACTTTCACACTCCAACACTTACACATATACTTACATACTCCAAATCACTTACACAAGCTAACTTTCTTTTATACTAATATCACTCTTTTTTTTCATATAACTTGTGAACTAAAAGTTGCCAAAACTCATTACAAATACCTCTTGGCCATGAGATCAGTTTCACCACCATCATCGAATCTTTCTAACATTGTTTCTTATATTTTCACTTCATTTAAATTTTACCATCTTATTTCCTTTATTATTAGTTGAAAAAATTCAAAAAGATGAAACTTAGAACACTCTTTATGTAGCTTAAATTATCATCATTTCATGGTGATTACTTTGGGTACTTAATGAATAATCATTATTTTTAGAGTTTGGTACTTACTCCCTCCGTTCCTTTGTGTTTTTCCACATTACTATAACGGGTAGTTCCATTTGTTTTTCCACTTTGGAATACTTTCCTAAAATGGAAAGTTTTTTTTACCCTTATACCCCTTAAATACCCTATTTTATCTTAAAATAAACCATCATATTCCCTTTGATTCCCTTATTTACCTCGTTTGTATCATGTGTCATTATTGTCCTGCATAATACTCCTCCTTCTCCAAGAAACCAACCGTTGGTTTCTCTCTCTTCCTTGAGTATCTTCCATGGCTTTCTAAGCCATTACCCCCTGTTCATTCATCGTTTTTTCTCCATTTTTACTGCACTAAAATGTAGATATGATTTTCTTCTGCATTTTGAGGTTAGTTTTGTTTTTTTTGGTTGAGTTTGATTTTTTAGCCCTCTTTTTGTTGGCTTTTGTTCTTCGACCTCCATTGTTACTGTTCTTCATTTGGTGGTTGTCCATGGAAAAAGACGAATCAAAGAGTGATTCAACCATACCATCATACCTTTATGATGGTTTATGTGAACATGGAGAGTTTTGTTCGTGTTCCATTAATGGGAAGTCACACTCATATTCCAATGAAATTCTAAGATGGACAAAAAAAGATCTTCTTTCATACCAAAAGGCAATTGAGGATGATGTTATTTCAAGGTTTCGTGATCCTACTCTTTCTCCTACTATTGAAGAAGAATTACCATCATCAGTTCTTGAATATTTTTTGGATTCTCCATCTCAAGAAAAACCAACAACTCCATCTAAGTCTGAAGAAGACAACCAAAATTTGGTTGTCCCTGACACTCCTGAGGACGTTATTGCATCAAGGGGTGAAAAAAACCCTAAAAAACGTAAATGATTATTGTAAGGTTTATTTTTACTTTCTTTATTTGTAAAATACTAGTATTGCATCTGTTGGAGTGCTGGTGATGTTTGCTGTTTGAATACTGGTGATGCTTGATTATCTGATTCTGATGAACCCTAATTTCGTCCTTTTTTTGGTTAATTCTGTGCATGAAATTTTTTTTTTAAACCCCTGTGATGTATTCATGCTTTTACTTGCTTAAAAAATTCTGAAAAATAGTCTATAAGAACTTGGTTGAGTAGCAATTGTGTAAAATGGACTCATCAATTTAAGTTTAGTTTCATGTTATGTCATTTGCTTCATTTGTTGTTGATTTATGAAATAACTAAAAGGTTTTAAACCTCAATGATGAATGAGGGGGCAAAGTAACTGAATTTTTCATTATATAATGAAGTAATTACATATGCATGATCTTGGCTTTTTTTTTTTGATGTTCATTTCACAATTTGTTGCTCCTAAGTCTCATAGAATTCATTTTAATGATGACAAGCAAATAACTGAGGGGCTGAAATTTGTGATTATCGTTGTGTTTCTTCCACTGCTTCATCATATGCTTCATAAATTTGTTGATTGTGTTGAGCAGCATCTTCATTCTCTGTTTGTTGAGTAAGCTGATTTCTGTTTGGGTTTAGAAAACGAACACATTCCCTAACCAATTGTGAAGGTACTCGCACTTGTAATCTTAATCTTCCATTGTCTTCTTGCACCTTTTTCCCAATATGTGGTTGAATATAATCGTTTGACCCTTTAACCTTTAGGATTTCATTTAAATGATGTTGTAATGAAATCCAAACATTGGTTAAGGTCTTTGGATGTAACTCCTCGAATGCATCTTCCACTGCCTTTATTAGCTCATTCATGTTCTTTGGCATTTTCTTATGCATTAGTGATTGTATGCTCCTAAAAAACGCTAAATCTAGAATATTACAATCGGGACTATTAGGTGGTTGTTGCGTTAAAATGAACGTTAAACCCCCTTGCCTATTGTTTTGTTGCCAAATTGGATCATCATTAGTTATGTGAACCCTTGCATTGTCTTGTTGGATGAAAATTGTTGATGGACCATCACTTGGCCATTTCCTAAGTATTGCTGGAATTAGTTGTTCAATGAGCATGGTCCTATAAACCTCTTGAGTAACCGACTCAGTTGGTTTAATTTCTATAGACCCCCTTGGACGATTGATTGAATTTCTTTGTGCCGCAACTCTATTTACGAAAGGGAAAATACCAATTTTCCCATCAAATATGCATTGGCCATGTTGATTCCATTTAGGCCTTGCAACCGCCCCTAAAAACATTGCTTTTGGTATGAATTTGGATGACTTACCCGCCCTATATGGTATTTTTTCCTTGTTTGATAAATAAACTCTTTGTGTTTTCTTGGTTAAGTAAAACCATTTTTCATCAATATGTATAAAGTCATACATGGCTTTATACATTGGATGATGATGAATGGTGTCTTCTTGAATAAGACTTAAAATCCACTCAACCCTTCTTGCCTTGTTTGCATCGGTCAATGAAGGGTGGAGTGGATTTGAATGTGCCTTTATCTCCCCCGTTTGAATTAATCGCCAAACCGTTGTTGGTGCCAAGTCTAGACATGTTGCAACGTCTCTTATGCACGTACGTTCACCCATTGGCTTTGATTCAAGTACATTGGGTTGAACTTCAACTCTTTTTCTTCCACAATTTCTGAACTTTGCATCGACAACATATGGCTTGTTTTCTTCTTTGCTTTGAATTGCACGCTTCCATAAGTTTCGAATTGTTCTTGGTGTGTACCCATACTTGTTTGCCATTCTAACAAATGTTCCATGTGGGAGTGTGTCACTAACTTTGAGTGACAACATTTCATGTAGTATGAGATGCCTCAACTCGTTTGTAAGCCTTGGCTTACGTTGAGGCTGCTATTCTGGTACTACTGCATCGTTTTCATGTGGTTCCTCCTCCGACTCCGAGCTGGACTGTGGATCGTATTGGTTTGATCCAAAATACCAAGCCCCTTGTAATTCTTCTTCGTTGTCTGAAGCCATTGTATTATGGCTAATGATGCAAAATTAGTTGTGAATTGAAGTTACTGTGAACTATTCGTGGGTATTAAGCTACTGTTTTGCAAGATATTGTGGTTTATAAGCTACTGGAATTGTTCGTGGGTATCAAGTTTTTGTGTGCTCTGATTACTGTTTTGCAAGATATTGTGGGTTTTAAGCTACTGGAACTGTTCGTGGGTATCAAGTTTTTGTTCTGGTACTGTGAAGATGATGATCCAAGTATTAATAGGCTACTTTAGAATTTGTAAGGTCATCTTTATTTTGATTATGCTTGTAATAATTCAATTTAGTGATCCATGTATAAGAATTTTGGCCAATGCAAAGCCAAATTACTGTTTTTGATCCAAGTATATTTGTAAAAATTCCCTCCTTTTTTTTTAGAACCAAAAATGAAAAGTTTCACAATTTGGAAAGTGGTTAACTTTCCCTCCATTATTTTCTCTCTCCTTAATAAAATCAGATTTTTTTTGATTATTTTATTATATCATCAATTATTTTCTCTCTCATAATTCCAATAACATCATTACTTCCCACTAATTTCTAATTAAAATAATACCCACTCACCTCAAAGATTCTGTTTTTCTTAATATGTGTGATTTTCCCAAATAGGAAAATCATTTAGGAATGGAGGGAGTATTTTGGAAGCTTGAAAGTAATAGCATTTGAAGATTTTAGCTAGGAGCTTGGTTTATTTATTTTGGAGCACTTCTAGGAGCATCTTATTTTATTATTTTTCTGAATAAGCACTCAGTACTAACTAGACAAATTCTTGTTCCAAGCATGATTTATTAATAATTTAAATAAAAAAGTATTAATCTTATATATGTAATTAAGTTATTGTATGACTTCTAACTTATTGATTTATATCAATGGTATAATTTCCGATAATATAAAAAAAGATAAAAATAAAAAAACATTTAAATCATAATAAATAGATAAAATAATAATATAATTATCAATGAAACTTAACTTGTTAACCACTGCTGAAAGATATTGGTCTCAAGATACAAGAGGTGACATATATATATATATATATATATATATATATATATATATATATATATATATATAATATATATATATATATATATATATATATATATATATATATATATATATATATATATATATATAATATATATATATATATATACTATATATATATATATATATATATAACATATTATATATATATATATATATAATATATATATATATATATATATATATATATATATATATACATATATATATATATATATATATATATATATATATATAATATATATATATATAATATATATATATATATATATATAATATATATATATATATATATATATAATATATACATATATATATATATATATATATATAATATATATATATATATATATATACATATATATATATATATATATATATATAATATATATATATATATATATATATATATATATATATATATATATATATATATATATATATATATATATATAATATATATATATATATATATATATATATATATATATAATATATATATATATATATATATTATATGTGATATAGTTGATATTTACAAGATTTTTTTTTTTAAATTTTTGGTATACTTTTTTTAAAAATTAACTCCGGATCTAGAGATGACTGAGCTAGTTGTTAAAAGGATGTGGAGGTTATCACGCACGCTTATGGTCAAAAATTTCTTACGTGAAATCACTACAAAAAAACATGGAGTTTTTAGACGGAAAAGCATATGGTTTTTCTACGCTTTTGTGCGTCTAAAAGTCTTTTTTTCCATTTATCTCTCGTTTGGATAAATAAATCAATTTAAAATCTGCAAATTAACTAAACAAATTAAAATCACTAAAAATTCAAGCAAATTGAAGTTATAACACTTACTAAAGTTGCAAATATTTATAAATACTAGTTGTGGGGCTGCGTGCGGTCCCCCAAGTTCCATTTTCGAATTTATAAATGCTACTTTATATTCTTCTACTAACAATAAAATGAATGAAAATAAATGAATTATATTATGTGCGCAGGAAATAAGGATTTGCGGAAGACTAATGTACTGAAAATCTTATTAGATATATCAACAATGAGTTATTAATAAAAGACGTCTATGAAAAAGAATTACCTCATTGTGACAATTTTCTATAAAAAAATCTAAAAGTATTTTTAGACATAAACGTAGAAAAGATTGATAATTAAAATGATGATTACCAACTACAATCAAAGAAAAAATTCAATTTTTATCAATCATATTAGCAAAACTGAGATTGGTAGGTATTCTAAACTGATCAAGTCACATAACTGTGTCTCAAACATAAGCACAAACAAAGATATATATTAAATGCTTGATAGTTGACATACTAATTACTATCCAGTATTACAACAATTGAAGGCTTTATATAACATAGTTTAGTTGGGGTTATAACATATTTTAGCATTGCATTAATATTCAACAATTGATCATCCATCTATTACAACAATTGTTGAACCAGAAATTGCATCAAATGTTTACGATTATAATACCAATTCTATACAATTAAATCCCAAAATATATATAATAAAAAACCTTCACGATACCATCATACAAGCACATAGCATTTTTATCTTCTTGAAACATCTTTATTTTTCTCACCTGATTCTATCATCATACCTTCATACAAGCAAATGCTCATAGTTATAAGACCATTTATTAATGTTTATTGCCAAATGTTTAGAGGTATAAGTCCAAATGTTTTATAAAAAACTCATTGTGTCAAATGTTCAAAGTTATAATACTAATTAGCTTTAATTATACCCCCAAATATATTCATCTATAAGTAATAACCACAATTAATTTTAGGAAAAATTAACATTAATAATCCAACCTTTTGCTCATCCGCTGTGAATAATCCAACCTTTTGATTATATTTTAATAATTCAATGTTTGCCCTTAGTTCGCTGTCAATAATCCAACCTTTATTTTATCCTACTTTCGTACCCAAGGGAAAGCCTCTCTATCCTTCACCAGGAAAGGCATCTTCTGTGAAAAATGAATGGATAATTGATTCTGGAGGATACGGGATCCTTATAGTAGGCTGGGCCAACATCCAGCCGAGAGAGGGCAGTCTTTAGAAGCAACAGGCTGGGAAAGCAAGAGAGGGCCCCGAAGGGGAGAGCCTCTTATATATACATAATACCACGAAAGCAAAGGAAAGAGTGAGACCCCTTGCTTAGGCATCTGAGTCAAAACCATCCAGAGATCTTCGTTTCCTAGCAGCATACCCTATTATTACCTATTATTAGTAATAGGGTATGTTGTAGGCAAATTTTTTTACAAACGTTAGATTATTAGAAAATAATCCAATGGTGGGATTATTCATAGCGGATGAGTGAAAGGTAGGATTATTAATGTCAATTTTTCCTTAATTTTATTACCTTCCCCCAAACAATAAACATTGTTGTCTTTTTCAACATTCTAGTTTTGTTCACCATAATTTCCACAATCATTTTCAACAATTGAACTTCTAAAATTTACATACCTTTTATAAAATTATTGTTCTCTTGAAATTGAGATGTATTCGAATAACGTATTAAATATTCCATTGGAAAAAGATTTGAGAAGAAAACCAAAATAGTATACTTGAAGCTTCTAAAGGGAAGATAATAATTGTTTTGTTCATTTTCGAAGTTGCCTTTGATGAGGCAAGAACACCTCCAATAGCTACCAATTACAAAAATTGATAACACAAAAATAGCGGAAATAACCCGGATAAATTAATTCATCAAAACACCAATTAAACACACTCAAATATCACCAATAAACCATAATAGAATCAGAAATTAAACAATGATAAAGCAAGTAATAATCAAGGATAAAGACACAAGATTTTTACGTGGAAAACCTTTTCGGTTTGAAAAGTAAAAACCACGGGACTTTAGGAATCCACCCAAAATTCTCTTATTATGAAAAAAAACAGGTTACACAAACCCAATCCAAAGTTCTCCAAAGGGTCCTCAAACTACGTAAGAACAAACAACCATAATAATCAACGATTGAGAAACAAAAAGAAGAAGAATTCACCCAAGCTGCAGCTTCTGTCCAGAGGTCGTAACCGAAGAACCAAAGTTCAAAACGACGATCCAACCGTCCAAATGAACCTCTATATGTCCAATGATACCTCAAGTACATCACGAATCTAATGATACCTCACATCAATATGTTTCGACTTTGCATGAAAAGTGGAATTCTTAGCAAGATGAATTGCACTTTGATTTTCACAAAACAACCACTACAACAAATTTAGCTTTTTGCGACATTAGATTGAGTGGCATAAAAAAAATGCCACTTATTCATATTTTTAGTGTAATAATTATTGATTTTTATTTTTAGTTCCACCATAAAGTGATTTAGCGACATTTAATTTGGTCTTTAGTGGCATATGTAATTGTCACTATAGTCTATAGTGGCATTTGTGAGAAATGTCACTAGATCCTATGTCGCTAAAAGCTTTAGTGTGACTTTTTAATATGCTGCTAAAGGGTCTAATAAATGTCATTAAATCCTCTATATACACTATAAGAAATTGGAAATAGCGTTGTAGTGAACACATACTTCTTTTGAGTGAAACCAAGTTGTCGTACAAAATGTTTCATCTAAAGCTATTCCATACATGCCTCGGTTGTAGCAATGAACTCGGCCTCTATTGTAGACAAAGCAACACATTTTTGTTGTCTAAACTGCTGAGCTACAGCTCCCCCTGCAAAAGTGACAAAGTAACCCGAAGTAGACCTTCTCGAGTCAATATCACCGGCCATATCAGCGTCTGAGTAACCCACAAGAATAGGCTTATCGCTCCCAAAACATCGCTTCAAATCTACAATGCCTTGTCAATATCTCAAAATCCACTTCACAGCATTCCAACGCTTTTTACCATGATTAGACAAGAACCTACTAACCAAACCAACTGCATGCGCTATATCATGCCTTGCACAAACCATAGCGTACATTAAACTACCCACGGCAGATGCATAAGGGATATGTCGTGTTGTTGCCTTCTCTTCAACAGTGGAAGGACTTTGTCGAGCACTCAACGCAAAATGCAAACCAAGAGGTGTACTCACTGGCTTTACTTTATCCATGTTGAAACATTGAAGGACTTTATGAATATATGCTTCCTGTAATAACCACAATTTTTGTGCCTTTCGATCACGAACAATCTTCATGCTAAGAATGTTTTTCGCGAGCCCAAGTTCCTTCATGGAGAACTTATTGCTCAACTGTTGCTTCAAGCTAACAATACGATCAACATTCTACCCAACGATCAATCATCAACATAAAGTAGCAAAATAATAAAATCATTGTTAGCAAATTTCTTTTGAAAAACATAATGGTCCATAACAGTCTTCTTGAAGCCTTGCTCCCCCATAAAAGAATCAAACTTGCGATACCATTTGCCTTGGAGCTTATTTCAAACCATACAAGCTCTTCTCCAATTTGTACACATAATCTTCTTTTCCCTTAACTTTGAAGCCCTCTAGTTGTTGCATATAAATTTCTTCCTGAAGGTCACCGTGAAGGAAAGCAGGCTTCACATCAAGCTGCTCAATCTCCAGGTCAAGGCTAGCAGCAAGACCCAAAACAATTCTAATAGAAGACATTTTGACAACCGGTGCCAAAATTTCTTCAAAGTCTACACCCTTCTTCTGATTACAGCCTTTTACAAGTATTCTAGCTTTGTACTTGGGCTTCTTAGCATTTTGTATCCTGCTCAAGCTTGTAGACCCAACGATTCCTCAAAGCCTGTTTACCCTTAGGTAGTTTCACAAAGTCAAAAGTGTGATTCTCGTGCAATGAACTTATTTCATCTTTCATTGCTCCATCCAAAGTTCCATGTCATCACTTTCCATGGCTTCCTCAAAGCATTCAGGTTCTCCCTCATCGATCAAGCAAACATATTCAGTGGAAGGATACCTAGTAGAAGGAATATAATCTCTCTTGGATCTTCCAACAAGAGCGGGAGGCGACTGGTCTTCAGGGTGGTTTTGATGATCAACTTCTTCAACATTATCGTCATCAGCGGGAATATTAACCTCAAGCATATTGTCCTCAATATCATCATCTTGCACCTTAGCAGAAATAGGTGCAAGAACCAAAGGAGGTGAACTCAAATCAGCTAGATCACCACCAATCTGAGACGTAGGAGTAGGAGCCTTCTCAATATCAGTGATGAACTGTTTTTCAGCAAAGACTACATCTCGGCTGCAAACCAACTTCTTTTCAACAGGATCATAATACCTGTACCCGAACTAATCTTCTCCATAGCCAAAAAAAATGCATTTACGAGTTTTGGAATCGAGCTTTGATCGTTCATCTTTTGGGATATGAACATAGGCCTTGCACCCAAAGACACACAAGTGATCATATGACACGTCTTTCTCAAACCAAACTCTATTAGGAACATCACCATCTAAAGGAACACTTGGTGACAAATTGATCACGTGAACCGCAACATATAAAGCTTCACCCTAAAAATGTCTAGGTAACTTTGCCTCTGAAAGCATACAACCCATTATCTCTAACAAAGTTCTGTTCATTCTCTCGGCTACACCATTTTACTAGACTGTCGTTCAACTAAAGCATTAAATTGCTTGAGAACATCAAGCACCTGATCTTTTGAAGGCATAACACCACAACTTTCTTGAACAATCATCAATAAAGGTAATAAAGTAAAAAGCACCAACAAAAGATTTTACCTTTAAAGGACAACACAATTAGTTACAACTAAACTCAAGAAAATCAGGCTTTCTTGAAGGAGGAAGTTTCATGAAAGAAACTTTGTTTTTCTTCCCTGCTAAGCAATGTGGACATCTCTCCAACTTTGCATTCTTTAAACCAGGTAACACATTCTTTTTCATCAAGCATCCAAGACCTTTCTTACTCTTATCACCAAGTCTCATATGCCAAAACTGTGCTGGATCATTAGCTGCTACATTGATACTATTAGTAGAAATATAGGCTCGCATCCAATATAGGCTAGAATACTTCCCTTAGTGAGCATTCACTACCCACCGTAAAAGGTATTACAATAACCTTCTTCATCGAGCTTACTAGTGGATATCAAATTTAACCTAATGTCAGGAACATGCCTAACATCCTTGATAGAAGCTTAGCACCACTATTAGTCACCAAGGAAATATCTCTAACAACGACAACCTTAGTCAAACCATCATTACCCATCTTCAATACCCCAAAATCTCCAGGAGTATAAGTGGTAAAGAACTCTTTCTTTGATGTCACATGTTGTAAGGCTCCACTATTAACTACCCAACTTGTTTCACAACTAGCTAAATTAACAACATCTTCATCACAAACAATGACAAGAGCACTGGTAGTCGCGGTTGCAGCTCGATCATCCTTATCATGATCATCTTTCTCATCTTGATAATTCGCATGTTTGCCTTTACCTCCCTTGTTATATTCTCTTTTTCACTTATAGAAAAATTTCTGAATGTGACGCATTTTATCACAATAGTTGCATTTCATGTTCTTGAATTTTTCACGGGACTTTAAAACCTCTATCATTTGAAGCTCTACTATTAATTATATCCCTATTTTCTGCAACATAAGCTTTCTCGGGTTGTGAAGAGGACACACCATAAGACTTCATTCGCATTTCTTCATTCAAGATGCCAACTTTAACAAAGTCTAAGGTAACCTTCCTAGAAGAAGCTCCATTACAAAGTGTCATTCTAAAAGTATCTCAAGAATCAGGAAGAGTACTAAGTAACAAATGTCCCTGAACTTCATCATCAAACTTGATTTCCATGGCCGACAATTGTTGAGTAATGCCATGAAAATCACTCAAGTGATCGGAAAGTGCCTTGTTCTCATTATACTTTAAGCCAATCAATTGCTTGATCCAGAATAACTTATTATTTCCAGACTTGCTAGCATAAAATGACTCAAGTTTTTACCACAAGGTTCTAGCATTAACATTTTCATTAATGTGATTCAAAACATTATCATCAACCCATTGACGAATAAACCCACAACATGCTCAAATTCCCATTGTTCTTCCCTTTTGCCATCCGGCTTTTGAGTAGTAAAAATAGGTAGATGTCAACTTTTAACATACAAAAAGTCTTTTATCTTTCGTTTCCACAAATGATAATTAGTTCCGTTTAAACTAATCATCCTACTAGTGTTGCTATTACCATCCATTTAGAGAATTAACAATTAATCCGGCTCTGATACAAGTTGATGAGGTAAGAACACCTCCAATAGCTACTAATTACACAAATTGATAATACCAAAATAGCGGAAATAACCCAGAAAAATTAATTCACCAAAACACAAATCAACACACTCAAATATCACCAATAAACCACAATAAAATCAGCAATCAAACAATGATAAAACAAGTAATAAACAAGGATGAAGACACAAGATTTTTACGTGGAAAACCTCTTCGGTAAGAAGAGTAAAAACCATGGGACTTTGGAGTCCACCCAAAATTCTCTTATTATAATAAAAAGAAGGTTATACAAACCCAATCCAAATTTCTCCAAAGGGTTCTCAAACTACTCAAGAATAAACAACCATAATAATCAACAATTGTGAAACAAAAAAAGGAAGAATTCACCCAAACTGCAGCTTCTTTCGAGAGGTCGTAACCGACGAACCAAAGCTCAAAACGACGATTCAACTGTCCAAAATGAAGCCTTATACGTCTCTAATAGGCTGCTAAATTTATAGGAAAATCCAACCGTTGAAACTCCGAAAATTTGCTTTTTCGTGGGACTGTGCAGGTGTAATATAATAACTGCTTCCTTTTGAATATTTTGTGTTTTCTCACTTTCTCATTTTCATCGAAGATGATTTGTTTTATGAAAGAGGGCAAAATACATATACCTTAAGCTTCTCAAGAAAGCTAAAAATAATAATCCCACATGGGTTATAAAAAGTGGACATTTGTGCTCCACATAAAATGAGTTTCTCCACATAGGAAGGGACCCAAAAAACCAACACCTTAAACGTGGGAAAGAGAAAGCCACTTAGTTTCCAATCAAACGTTTGTCATTCCTTGACGCAATCGATTTTTTGAAAGATTTTCATTTTTTTCTTAATTTAAATCACATAAGCTAGGCTTTCTGGAGGTATTTCTTATAAAGACGGTGTTTAAGAGAATTCGAAGCTAAGTAGGGAATAATGAAGATATTCGAAATAAAGGAGTTGAGAAAAGTTAACTTCCTCTTAATTTTGAAGTAAAGAAATTATACAACTTAAAGATTCTTTCATAAATATTTTCTAACAAATTTCTATAGTTGCAAAGAAAAACGCATGAACCAAAGAAGCCTGAGTGATACGATATCAAAGATACTGGCATTCTTGTTCTCAAATCTGTACTAATACTATTTATTCCAATAAAGCAAATAAGCATGCATTCGTAAATACCGAAAATAAAGTCATTGAATTTGTATAGGAGAATAGCATATCTTTGACTGACAGTATGGAAACTCCTAATTGTGAAGTATCTTGTTTCAGATCCATAGACAAATCTTCTTGCATTTGCAATTTTCCCTCTCATTCTTCCATGACGACTATTCTCCATACCCACCTAAATTATATTCTACAAACATGTAGCAACCGATATATGCATTCAAGCTTATTTTCATTTTCGGGTTTGAATAAATTAAATCGAGTCAAAGTCAAGTCTTATGTTCGCAAAGATGATTTAGTCGAAACAGCTAGTCTCTTGGAAAACTGTTTCTTTGAGAGGCGTATCTCTAGCCCATCCAATTAAGGATTGATGTCTACTTACTGTATTTTTAATGCCTACCTACATCATCCTTAATGCTTACTTTCAATATCTTAATGTCTATTTACATTATTTTTAATACAAACTTATAACATTTTAAAAATATATAATAGACCGGCCGAATTGGAGATGGTCTCTCTAAGAAATTGTTTCTCACAAGAAATTGTGTAGTCGAAAAGCCACAACCAATGTTACCAAAAACTCGAACCCAAGACATCTTGCTTGCAAGTCACAATGATTTGTGCTAATTAATGGGCCTTAAGTGTAATTTTGTAGGTAATCTAAAAATTTGATGTCAATAAACTTTTCAAGTAATCAAAAATACGAACTTTCTCAGAATTGAAATCTCAAGCAATCATGCTTAGTCCCAAGGATACGGTTACTTCCAAACAGCAACAGGCCACAGTGGCTACATGTTACATGTACAGGAAGAAACTGGTTTGGTCGTGGAAGCCATAGACACAGTGGACTAAATAACTTGCAGGGTTGACTAGGAATTTGTATTAAAATCATTTATTAAACAGATTTAAAGTTTGGGCTTATAAATATTATAACCACAAAGGTTATTTTAATGAGTTCCACTATCACGTATTATAACCAAGTTGTCGAATTTTTGTAACTTTACTACAAATGATGTGTTTGACTTCAATTTTATTTTTAACTTTTTCTTTACTATTTTACGGTGTTAAAGCAAGTAACAATACTCTTGACTTGGAAGTTAACTTTAAACACTTAATCGAACATGCTTTGTCTTGTACTTTGGAGAAGGACGATAAAGATGTGTCGAGTTATGTGGGATTGAAATTTGGAACGTTTGATGAGGTGTTGCTTGATCGAGGCAACAAATATTGGAGGAAATGGAGCTCGCTCGACCCCCTGATGGCCGCTCGACCGGTCGAGCGAGATGGTCTTGGTCGAGTAGCTTGTCCAGAATGAGACAAAAAGTATTCTGAAGTCCCGCTCGACTCGAGCAAGAGGTGGCTCGACCCAAGGGTAGTCGAGCGGCACGTCAGAAGGCACATTGGATTCTGTTTTGGTCGGATTCTGTTTTGGTCAGAATTCTATGTTTAATGTAATGTTAATTGTGTTGTTAATCACCACAAACACACAAACTTTGAAAGGACTATTGCATTGCTAGAAACTTGAGAGTGTTCTTACTTTGCATTAGTATTTGTGATCTTGAAAGGTTGTTCTCAAGATAAGGGAGGTTTATTATAATTGCATTGTTGAATCATTATAATAAACCTCATTTGAGGGGGAGGTATCCAAGATACCTCATAAACACTTGTGTCTCTTTTGCTCTATTTTTCATTGAGTTTTTCATTGTTGAACCTCGTTGTGACGTCCGTTTTCATACAACGTTTCAAGATTAATTTCCTATTCATTTTATTTTAATATTGATCAAATAGTAACAATGGGTAATAGCAATGTTAATTATTTTACACTGTTTTTCCAAAACACAAGCATAGAAGATATATAATGTATCTTTTTGTGGTACTAATTATTTTTATTCAAAGAATTAAACCAATGCTTACATTATTTAATTTATAATAGTCATAACTCATATAATTTTTAAAAGCCTTAAACTTTAAGCCTATGGCTAACAAATAATTTTTTAAGTTTAGTTGGTCAATATGTATTTTACGTTTCAATGTTATGAATTTTACATTTTGTGGAATATGACCTACAATCGGGTTCTGAGCATATTCAACATGCTTGACCGCATAGGGCCCTGAAAAATTAGGGGCCTCAATATGAAAGTACGTGATATATGTTAAGTGTTAAAAGAAAAAAAATTAAGATATCATAAGTTTTAAAATTGTACAGGGCTTTTAAAAAATTTGTCAATTTTTGTTTCTTTAATTCACAATTTTTTTTGACTAACCGACTAAATGTAGCAAAAGCAAAGAGACAAATGAGTATATTTTATTCATAAATAGTATCTTGTCAAAAGCTAAACCCCAAATAAAAGAGATATGGAGCTATAGAATATCTCACTATGGGGCGCACGTCTAATGCCTCCCATTAGTACAGCATCTTCAGGTGCTTCAGAAACTTGGCTTTTGTACACTAACAAAAGACTCAAAATTAACTAAACCAGCTACTTGCAATAAATAAATGAAGAATCATCCAACTCAAATGCAGGTGTCATGGGCACAAATTAATACTGCCTCAAAATTCAGCATTAGGAGAAAGATGCTGTTACCTACTCAAATAGAGGGCACCACCACTTCGCACCGAACACTGCAAAACGCAGAGGTTCAATTTCTTGCACATGGAAACTAAGAGATGAGTGAGCTTATTGGACCAACCGAAGAAAGGTAATCAGAAGAAAACATGGGTTTGATATGTGGGCACATAATACCAACTGATAAAAACAACCGAAAGGAGGTTCAATAAGTTTCTGACATGCATAGTGTCGAGTTCCATTCGGTTATGAATGTTCATACTTGACATACTTTACATGCATAGTGTCGAGTTTCATACTTGACATTCTCTTATTAGTACTTGTGACCAAAGGATCGTCCGGATTTGGATAGAACATAAGAAAGCAAACTGACAGCTGCAAATTTAAAACTCTACTTTTTTATGCGCACCAAGGTTCTGTTCTGCTGGACATGATGAAACTGAACTTAGCTTACTGACTTAGTAGTAGTGAAACTAGTGATGGCTACGGTCCGGGTTGGGCCGGTTCCGTTCCGGTTCCGGACGGTTCCTTGGCGGTTTATGAGGCGGTTCCGGCGGTTCCAATACCCGGGTCGGGTGGGTCGGACCATCGGTTCTCACTACAAATAACTATTGAATTAGCGTCGGGAAATAGCGTCCAAAATATTTCAACGCGAGTGGCGACAAACGGGCGTCCCCTATTTGGACGCGAAAAGTTTGGCGACGGGGCAGTTGACGCAAAGTGGACGCCAATTGAAAAAAGGAACCGGCGACGAGAAACATTTGACGCCATCTGGACGCCAATATTTAAACGGTCAAACTTTTTAATTTTTCATAAATGGAGACGAGAAATCCGGTAGCTAAGTGGACGCTGATTTCATCCTTACAGTTGGCGACTAAAGAGTTGGACGCCATGTGGACGCCAGCTGTGAAAATTTATTTTGTCTTTTTTTAAATGGTTGGCGACGACTCCTTGTGGTAGCTAAGTGGACGCCATTTCAGTCCGTTGTTTTTGATTTTGAATTTGAAATTGGCGAGAGGTTTATGGTCGCCGTGTTGTCGCCGTTATTCGTATAAATAAACAAGACGTTTCGTTGTTATTGTATATTTGAGAAACAATTGAAAGTATTAAGTATTAAGAAAGGAAATCATTAAAAGGTTAGTGATTTGTTTTTATGTTTAAATGATTTGTTTTATTTATTTTTATTATCATTAATTTGCATTAATATTAATATTATGTAGCATATAATTTATTTGTTTTAATGTTTATATGATTTGTTTTATTTTTTTTATTATGTATATTTTATTTTTATTATCATTAATTTGCTTTAATATTATTTAGTATATATTTTATTTTCATTATTATTAGTTTGCTTGAATAGTTCATATTAAAATAATGTTATTGTTATCATATATATTTTTATTTTAATGAATTGTTTTATATATATTTATTGTCATTAATTTACTTTAATAAATAATTGAATAATTATATTATTATATTGTGTATAGGTGTTAAAAATGAATGTTAGGGAGGAAAGAAGTTGGATGTATAACCGGCAAAAAAATGGAAAGTTTAGTTTAAGATTTATGAGAGGTTTGGAAGAGTTTTTAGATTTTGCCCGTGAAAATAGCATGAGTTCTCAAATTAGATGTCCTTGTAAAAAATGTAAGAATTGTTGTTATAAGGAACCAAATGAGATAAGAGAACATTTGATGAGAAAGGGGTTCGTTGAAAATTACTATGAGTGGGAATATCATCAAAACACACGGGTAGGAACAACATCAAATAATGTTGTAGCGGTAGTAGAAGAGCAATCGTCAAATAACCAAAATCCTTACTCACAGATGGTGTATGATGGAGTAGCTAGTATATTTCCAGACAATTACTGTAACAGATGCGCAATCTCGATACATAATTAATATTTAATAATAATGTTTATACAAAAAAATATTGCGGAAGTCTTAAAATGTTGAACTGTTAAAAACTTTATATCATAAAAACTAAAACTATTTTAAATAAAAGTAAAATATTACATCCGATAAGAAACATCGTTTGCTAAAAATTTAAAAAAGTAAAATTACATCAACATCAAGTCATAAATAAAGACACAAAAAGCAGCTAAGTTCTCGATAAATAATAATTGCCGCGGGCTGGATCGGAACCTGAAACTAAATCCTGCAAAATGCTGCCATCCATGATACGGATGACAGCCGATTGAATCGGTCAGCGGTAACGCCGAGCATAACATCCTATCCAACTCAAAATATGAAAATTATTCACTACATTTACAAAATAATAATTTAAGTGCGAACTTCAAATTAATTGACAACACTGTATACTTTTATTATATTCTTTTACTGTTCCATACTTTTAAGTAATTAAGATACCATTCTCAATCCTGACAGAAGTACGTTACTGCCACTTATACAATTTGGTAATCTTGACACTCAAGTAAGTTCATTTGGTTAATACTCATAACCGTACCATGATTCATAGGATAAACACTAATCAAGTTCATCACTAATCAACAAGCACAACAATATGACACCTGATATATGTAAGGGTTTGGTTAGGTGAGGACCGGAGCCCTAAACCCTAACTGTGGTGGGAGTCGTCACCCCTCCAATACAATGTTTATGCTCGAGCTCCACAAGATAGGTAGCGAACCCCCTGTCTTACACCGCATTTTACGTGCCGGCCTACACGGACGCCGGGATTTTACATGTCGGTCCATGGTTCGACATTACCTTACTATCAGGGTCATTCAATCAATACTCATTCACACAAGTGCATCACATTTTTTTATTACTACAAGTTGACTTTGAAATTTGACTTTGACCGACCTAGGTGGTAACTTTATTTATTTATTTGATATAATTCTTGATCATATTGTTTAATTAGCTTTATGTCTTTATATGCTCATTACTTAATTTTTTACACATTATATTTTATTTATAACTTTATTTTAACAGCTCACTAAATTCACACTAATAAATTAATTAATTTAATATTTTATTAATAGTATCCAAATTAGTATTTTCCACAAGTAGCTACTAAAATCTATTGCTCTTGAAATAAGTTCTCAAAATCAACATTTCCAACTTTAAAACAAATAAACATTTATTCTTTTCACCAAATCAAATATTCTAATTAAAATTCAAGTTAAAATGGCATCCATTGGATAAGTTTACAAAATTCAACAAGTTCACCAAAAATAATCATTTCAAGTTTGGAAAAACAAGTAAACTTTATTATATTCGCAAAATCAACATTCTAGTTATAAAACAAATAAAATTATTCACGAAAAATCAATATTTCACACATAGTTTAAGAGGCAAGTTTACTAATTAAAAAAATTACTTTTACATCTTTTTATATAAATTTTGGTTAAATAATTCGCAAATAAAATATTTTGTACTACATAGTAATTAAATGCCACAAAGTTTCTTTTTATTATGAAAGCTCATATATTCAAGAAAATCACTTTAATATTTAATAACTTATAAGAACTTCTCAAAATTAACTTTTTATATTGTGTTTTAAAATTGTCACAATATAGCTTGTAAAAAATTTTTTTTAAAAAAAAAAAATCAAACTCTTTTTATTTTTAATATGATAACGGTCGAATGGCCTATGAATATTTTTGGGCCTTTTCAAAAAAAAATAAAAATTACTTCACTTAATTTATTATACTAAATCCTAAATTTATATCTATATTTAACACAACCAATAAAAAAAATAGAAACTTTACAGAATAACTTAGAAATTTACTATAACTTTAAGGATAAACTATAACATTAAATTAAATTATAGTAACAACATTCTTAATATAACCATACTTTATAAATATACGTTCATAAAATAATTTATTACCTTATAAACTAGTTTGAAGGCTAATGTAAACGTACTACTAAAAATTCTTAACATAAAAGTTCTTAAATATAGTAACATTTTTAATATAACAAATAACTCATAAACATACTAGCACTAGTTTATAATAAAAATTATACTTAATATCACTACAATATAATTTTTCACTCAACTTCCTAAACTTGTTTAAAGAATACTAAAAATACTTTTAGCATAAATATATTTAATATATTCTTAATTATAATTTCATCAAACTAATTTCTTACTTAAACATAATCAACATATTTCATACTTTGTATATTATAATGTAAATATAAAGTGAAATTCCACATAAAGAGTAGGGTAAGAAGTTATACCATACTAACACCAAGGATTAATACTAAGTACTAATTAGGAAAATAATAAGATATAAGACCCTCCAAAATAGATAATAATGCTCCAAAGATAATTAATCCAAGCTCCCAAAATAATGATGATCTTCTAAGCCCCCAAAATAAATAAATCCCAACTTTAAAAATAATGATACATTATGTACTCAAAATAATAACCCAATAATGCTCAAAAATGATGATGACTTAACTAAATAAAGAGTGTTCTAAACTCCATCTTCTTGAATTTCTTTAACTAATAATAAATGTATTAAGTTTGTAAGATTTTAGTAAAGAGAAGATATAAGAAGAATGTTAGAAAGATTTGATAATGAAGGTGAAATTGTTCTTATGTCCAAGGGGATATTTATAATAGATTTTTGGGCAATTTCTAGTAAATTATATGAATAAGAAAGTTAGGAGTATGGAAGAAGGTTAACTTGTGTAAGTGGTTTGGAGTGTGTAAGTATATGTGTAAGAGTTGGAGTGTAGAAGTAAAACTTGTAAGATTTAGAGTGTGTAAGTAGATGTATAAGAGATGAAGTGTAGAAGGTTATATTTTGTAAGTAATGAACATCATGGGTTAAATAGAAATGATTTTGGTTCATCAAATTTTTATTCTAGTATGTACAAGTAAATATATAATTTAAAATAATGGGTAAGTTTGATCATGAAAATATGATAGTTTACTTGAAAAATTTTGCTTAAAACTATATTTAAAGTTGATAAAAAAAATATATGGCTCTTTTTTAAAATATAAAATAATTAAATTTAAATTTTAAGGTTAAATTGATAAGTGGTAATGTTAGTTTTAAAGAAAAAAAAAACAAAACAAAATATTTTACAAAATCGTAAATTTAATAATAAAACCTTACTTTTCGTAATAAAATAACAAAATAATATTTTAGTGCTCATAAAAAACATTAAAAGAAAATATTATTTTAAACTTTAATATTTAAAAGAAATTACAAAATCGGAAACGGTTTAGGAATTAAAGATGATTAGAAGTGAATAACCAAAGGATTAGGAATTTGAATTGAAAATTTAGAATAATTAATCGGAAGGTTAATATTGAGATTTTGACACGTTGACGAATATCCAAACCCTCAGTGTAGACAGTTCTTTGAAATGTTAAATGCTGTAAATAGTCCTCTATTTGAAGGTTGTAAAACTCACACCAAGATGTCTATTATTGCTCAACTTACAACCCTAAAGACAGACCATCGTCTCACTGAGAGGTGTTACGACGAGTTTTGTGCTATTGTGAATGAAGTGATACCAGATGAGAATACGATGGTAAACAGCTTCTATGACACCAAAAAACAAATAGCTGCCCTTGGATTACCCGTGGAAAAGATTGATTGTTGTCCAAACGGGTGTATGATATACTGGGGGAATAATGCGAATGCAACTTGCTGTCATGCTTGTGAAACTTCTAGATGGAGAAGAAACAGTAAGGTTGATAAGGTTTCGCAAAAACAATTTCATTATTTTCCTCTAGGCCCCAGATTACAAAGATTGTATGCTTCAGAGGCAACAGCTAGGCATATGAGGTGGCACGCAGAGCACCGCACTGAAGATGGAGAGATGATACATCCGTCAGATGCTGAAGCGTGGTTGACATTCAACAACATACATCCAGATTTTGCATTGGAGACTCGAAACGTGCGGCTTGGTTTGTGTACTGATGGTTTTAACCCCTTTGGAAGTTCGGGTCAACAGTATTCGTCGTGGCCTGTGATTGTGACACCATACAATCTTCCGCCATGGATGTGCTTGAAGAAGCCCTATATGTTCCTTACCGTTATTGTCCCTGGGCCCAGTAATCCAAAGCACAACATTGACTTATATCTTCAACCGCTGATACAAGAGTTATATGTTGTGGGAGGAGGGGATTCATACATATGATGTCTCACGAAAGGAGAATTTCCAACTGCGAGCAGCTTTAATGTGGACAATCAATGACTTTCCAGCTTATTCAATGCTGTCTGGGTGGAGTACTGCGGGGCGATATGCTTGCCCTTACTACATGGATGATTCACAAGCCTTCTATGTTACACATAGCAAGAAAATGTGTTGGTTTGACTGTCATAGAAGGTTTTTAGATAGAAACCATCCATATAGGAGAAATAGAACAAATTTTCAGATCGAGCGTTCTTAAGAAAAAAGATCCACCTATTATTCGGACTGGACATGAATTGCTTGATGAATTAGACCAGTTTGGATTTTTGAGAGTCAATGAAGAAGATGCACCAGATCATAATAAGGAAGTTAGTAAGTACTTTGCAGGATGGAAGAAGAGAAGTATATTCTGGGATTTGCCATATTGGAAAACAAACATGATTCGGCATAATTTGGACGTTATGCACATAGAGAAGAATGTTTTTGATAACATATTCAACACGTTGATGTGTGTGCCAAATAAAACAAAGGATCACATTAAGGGAAGACACGATCTGCGAGAACTTGGTATACGTTCAGAATTGCATCCTATAGGTGCGTGTACTCTCAAATCATTATAATTAGTATTTTTTGAAAGAATTACAATTGCTATTTTAATATTTATAATAATTTATTAAACATGTTATTTTGGTTATATATAGGTTCATCTATTCTGAAAGCCTCCTATACATTAAGTGATCAACAAATTTGTGCTTTACTTCAATGGTTGAAAAACTTAAGATTTCCTGATGGTTATGTGTCCAATATGGCAAGGAATATTGACATGGCCAAGCATCAATTGTTTGGCATGAAAAGTCATGATTGTCATGTTTTCATGCAACGATTAATTCCAATCGCATTCAGAGAATTGCTACCAGTGAAAGTTTGGGAATCTCTTACCGAGTTGAGTTTATATTTTAGAAGTTTGACAACCACGAAGTTATGTTTGGAGGATTTGAAGAAGATGGAAGCAGATATTCCAGTTATCATATGCAAACTGGAGACTATTTTTCCCCCCACATTCTTTGATAGCATGCAACACCTTCCTATTCATTTGGCATATGAGGCAAGGATTGCAGGACCGGTCCAATAAAGATGGATGTATCCATTTGAGAGGTTAATTATATGTAATTGTTTTGTGTTTAATCGATCCGGTGCAAGGAAGCTTAGTTTCGGGAAAGATTACAAGTACCTTTCACTGCAGACAAGATGTGGAAGGTAGTTGTTGGAAGGGTGTCACTAAAGCCACCAAGGATTTTTATTTCGATGAGTTTAAGGTAAAATAACAACATAATTCAATGTTTTCATATTTTTTAAATAATGTAATATGAAAAAATTATCTAATGAAATATTTATGTGTTTAGAAAGAATATAAGTGGGACTCCCGCCTTGATCGTTTAGTTAGAAAGGCGTAGGAAAAAAAAGCCCAAAAGCGGTATTCTGATATGCTTACAAAGGCGCGCTCAAAGAGTAAGACTATCCCTAATTATAAGCCAGATTTCATTAGTCCAGATTTCAGCTCGAAACTCCGCCAATAGACGTGGAGGACGAGACAAGGCTGAAGCCACCCATATCGGTGGCTCAGTCCCGTATGCAAAAACTATGCGGGATATGGTAAATATTTAGCATTATATTGAATTTTAACTTATTTATTGATAAATTTTAACTTATTTTTGTTTTTTTCAGGAAAATTCCATGGGTCAAAAACCCACACCTTATGAAGTTTTTACAAAAACTCATGGGGTGTTTTACGCCGAATCCGGTAATTGTTCCCAGTGGACAAATACAAAAGCGGAAAAAGTTCATGTAATACTTTTGCATACTTTTAATTTATTATATTTTTGTTTTTAATTAATAACTTGTATAATTCTTATTGAGTTTTTTATTTTATTCAAGGCTGAATATCGCGCTTTACAAGAAGAGCACCCAACCGGAGACCCAAATCAAATGTGGTTGGATGCAGTGAATAATATTGATCAGGGTAAAAAGAAAAACAGCACGATAGTGTTTGGGTTAGGGTCTGCCTCTCAAATTATGTATCCGCCAGAGCCGTCTTGTACTCCGACTTCTCAACCGGATTTTTTGGCTATAATTGAAGAAAAATTTAAAGAATTGGAGGAACGACAAAAGGTGTTTAACGATCGATTAGAGAAACCTTTCCAAAATCGGTTTATGAACACAGCCAACGCGTTTGAGATTCACCGAACGTTGTCCAATCAAGTAATTGCAGAACGAGAATCTTACCAAAATCTTCTTCGCCAAAATAATTTGTATCAACATTTCCCCCAACCTCCCAATCAATAGATATATTTATGTAACGTACTTTCAAATTTATGCTAATTTTAAGATTATACATTTATCTATTTGTTTAATTGTTTAGTTGTCCAACCAATTATTATAAAATATATAAATATGAGATATAAAAATGGAAAAGTTGACGCCAGGTAGGTTTTTCAACTTGATGCTAAGTGGACGCTAAGTTGACGCCATCCAGCTTTAGCATTGGCGACGAATCAGCGACGACAATTCTTGAAGCTAAGTGGACGCCATGCCGGTGACGCCAGTCTGACGCTATGAGATTGACCACAAGAGGCGACAAATTGGCGTCGAATTTTTATTTAGCGTCCATTGAAATAGCGTCGAACTTGAAGTCATCGCCATCCCGTCGCCATTTCCACTTTTTGACCAATTAGCTTCCAAATGGCGTTGAAAGCGCTCGTCGCCATTTAACCATTTATTTGTAGTGTCTATTCTTATTTTTCCTTTAATTAATTTTAATATAAAAATACTATAATAATGCGGACGTACCTTCGTCGATTACTTGATTATTATCGAAATTCAATGCTTGTCATCGTTATTAAAATATTTACTAAAAAGAAGGAAAAAAATAAATTAATAAGAAACGATAAAGATGATTAATAAAAAAAGGGGGAGAGAATGGACTTGAACCTAGTATCCCGAAGAAATACTAAGCTGCCTACGTATCCCGAAGGAATCAAAGCCCACGTAGTTCTTTGTCGTACCTTTTATTTTTAATTGTTGAATGTTGATGTTGATTGACCGTGGTCCGTAATCCATGATCCTATTCGTCATCGTCATATGGTTGGTTAGATGCTTCCGTCGACTCTGCTCCTGACGATGATGCAAATGTATCCATCATCATTCATGGATCATTGTCGTCTTGATCATCATCGGTCTTGAGTCCTTGTGTTCGGACATCCGCTTGATCCCAATCTTTCTTGCAAACACATATTTGAATAGTATGTGGAGCAAGACAAGATCTCTTTTTGTGGAAGCAGGAATTTTAATAGTAGAAGTAGACTCCGACGCAATAGTAGAAGCAGGAATTGCAAGGATATCCTTTGCAATTCTCGATAATATGGGGAATTTTAATGATTTTTCTTTCCACCATTGTAAAATGTTATAACTACTTTGGTTGATTTCAAAGTGATGTTTAAGATAATTATCTAATTCTAAATATGAAGTGGAGGGGGAGGAAGAAGATGATCCTATAAAAGTATCATCTTGACTTATTATGTTAACTATTATGGGGTTAAAATACATGGGACGTTCCGAGACGCTAGCACGCCTAGACGTATCGCGACTCGGGTTATATGTACTAGAATAATGATCATAAAGGTCTGCCAAAAGTTTTTTACAAGTTCCTACATAAATATGTACATCACTAGACGGGCGATCTAATGCTTGGTAGTAAAATCCTATTATTTTACATAGGTTTTCCGTCCTAAAACACGGATCTAAAATTGTCGCAATTCCATAAATATAAGAAAAATCAGTGAAATACGCTTTCCACTTATCCAAAATATCTTCAAGAATCGGCTTTAAAAAAATGTTACTATCATCATGAGAATGTCTAAGAAGATGATAAAAAAAGTAATACATTCACTTATTACTAAGTGAACGTTTGGTTCATAAATATATGAAAAAATCTTAGTTGCGTGGACATATGATAAGTGCAATTATTTGCACTCATCATTTACATTTTTGCGCTCCTTTTCGATGTTTAGAGGCGGTTTAGGGTTGTTTTATATGGTTTCACTCCATTTCGGTATTCCATGTCCAATTTGTAGCCAAATGGGTGAATTATGGTACTTTGAGTCATTTTTGTGGGTTTTTGGTGCTAATCATGTTTACAAGGCTCAAAGAATGTATCAAGTTATCAATTTTGTCAAGCCATGAAGAGTAAAAGAGCAAAAGAGTAGAAAAGTGTTGTTAATGCAAAAGTATTAAGGTGAAATTTGATATATGTCTACTTTTTTGGCTATAACTTTTGATAGAAATATCTCATAAATTCAAAGTTTACGGCATTGGAAACTAGACTTTAAGGCCTTTCCAACGGTATATTATACGTCCGATTCCGATAACCGAGCAAGCAATGGCGAGCGTTTGAAGTTGATGCAGTTTTTCAATCCGGGGGAACCGTACGGTTCCGGGTCCGGTTCCAAGGAACCGTTGGGCCGGGTGAACCGTTCCGGTCCGGTTCCCGGGCAGTTCCATGGAACCGTTGGTCCGGGTGAACTGGCCCGCGGTTCTTTGGTCTGGTTCAAACGGTTTTTTCCGGCGGTTTCACAATTCCGGCAACTTTTTTTCTGGCGGGTTCACAGTTTCGCGGTTCGGGCCGGTTCGAAACCTGTCGCGAACGTTCCGGTTCCGGGACCGATTTCAAGCGGTTCGGTTCCGGGTAACCCGCCCCGTGGCCATCACTAAGTGAAACTATGAGTGAAGTAATGAATAAAACTTGTTGAAATAGAGCCTTATAGAATCGTACTCAGTTTATTAAGCTTGAAAATAAGGCAGAGAGGTCCTAACTAACATTTACAACATCTGAGCCCAATTCTAAAGACAATGATGATCCAAGCGATGGAAAACAGTTCACCAATATTGCCAATTTGGCATACAAGCCTGTTGTTATGCTCCTTACACACTAAAAACCAAATTAGGAATTTGTAAAGGCTTTAAAAGTTTGCTACCATATACATGAACTACCTAAAATTTATGTATAAAAAACAAACCAAAGAAAAAAGCACTAATCTATCTACAATACATCCCGAGATAGGGTCACATTATTCAGAAAACTAACAAAGGACCTCATAATGTCTCTGTAAATTACACTATGATGTTGTATTGTAATCTTGTGCACTTTTTTGTACTCTAGTAAACCATTTATCTTGTATCAAACTTCTCAATATCTAGCTTCATTGAAGACATGTTTCTACAAGTTTGCACTCTTGAACACTCCCAAAACACCAACAAAAGCCTCTTGCTCTGATACAGATTGAAATAACTAGCACAATAGGGCCTAAAGTTTCTAACTTTAGCCCTAAGAAACACCCAAGACCTTTGGTAGGGGTGTTCTATGCAAATAGTAAACAAACACTTCAAACAAGCAATGAAAAGCAATAGAAAGCAATAAATAAAATGACACAATGATTTACGAGGTTCACCCAATGTGGGCTACGTCCTCCTTGTGGTGGTTAGCTTGCTTGTACTATGTGAAATAACAATGGAGTTCAAAGAACTCTTATAATGGAGTTTAAACTTGGAGAAGAAGAAAAGAGAGAAGAGAAGGGTTTGTGTTTGGCTTATGGTTAAGAATCATCCTAGAAAAGAGTGTGAGAGAGACTATTTATACATGTGTGACCATATACTAATGATTGGGAATGGGCCCAATCCATAATATAACCCGTAGAAATTATCGCGTGGGAAACAGGGCACCTGCTGTGCACCGCTCGACCTGGTCGATCAAGAAGGGGGCTGGTCGAGCGACCTCAGTTTAGGTCGAGCAGCATCGACAGAAAGTTTCTGATGTGGGGAGCCACATTGCTCGACTCGAGCAGCAGGTGCATGGGTCGAGCGCCTCTTAAGCAAGGCGTGAAGGCTGCTGCATTGGCCCTCTTTGCTTGGGCCCACTTTAAGCCCAATCAAAATGCTTTACCCACACACATACACCATCTTCACATCATCACACATGATCATGCTCACCTAAACACCATTTGTGGACCAAGTCACACCTTCACTCCAACAATCTCCACCTTGACTTGAGTACACCAAGTCCACATACTTCCTCTAAGACACTCATCTATCACACACCACAAACAACAAAACAAACTAACACACCATATAAATGCCCCTTAAGGGCCTTACCACAAGCAAGCTTCTAAACCAACCAAGTCCACACATAAAGTGAACTTGGTGGTGGGTAACGACTTCGTCATCATGTCAGTCGGATTATCATGCGTGCTAATTTGTGCTAACCGCACTCTATCATGTTCAACTTCATCTCGGATGAAATTATACTTGACTTTGATGTGCTTGGTTCTTCTATGGAAGGTATTTTGATTCCTTGCCAAGTGGATAGCACTATCACTATCAAAATGAACACACACCAAGCTTATCTCCGGGCACAACTCACCAACTAATCCTTTCAACCACTTAACCTCCTTAAACGACTCGGCGATAGATATGTATTCCGCTTCGGTGGTGGACATGGCAACAACATCTTGGAGTGACGATTGCCAACTCACCGCCATTCCACCCAATGTAAACAAATTTCCCGAAGTGGATTCCCTTGCATCTAAGTCACCCGCATAGTCGGAGTCACAATACCCAATTAAGCCGCTTGAATTTCTTCCAAACTTGAGACAAACATTTGAAGTACCCTTCAAATACCTCAACAACCACTTTAGCGCTTCCCAATGGCCCTTACCCGGATTTGACATATATCGGCTCACCATGCTAACCGCATGAGCAATGTCGGGTCTAGAGCACACCATGTCGTACATCACACTACCAACCGCGCAAGTGTATGGGATGTCATCCATTTCCCTTTCTTCTTGTTTTGTTTGAGGACATAGCTTCTTGGATAGCTTGAAATGAGAAGCTAGAGGTGTGGAGACACTCTTTGCATCACCCATGGAGAATCTCCTCAATACTTTCTCTATGTACCTCCTTTGACTAAGGTACAAGATGCCCTTTGCTCTATCCCTCAAAATCTCCATTCCAAGAATCTTCTTGGCTTCACCAAGATCTTTCATATCAAACTCACTTGAAAGTAGCACATTCAAGTTCTCCACCTCAAACAAACTACTACATGCCACTAGCATGTCATCCACATATAAAATCAAATAAATGATGGTTCAACCATCAAGTTTCTCAAGATAGACACAAGTATCATAAGAACTCCTAGTAAAGTCATGTGAAAGCATAAACGAGTCAAATTTCTTATACCATTGCCTAGGTGATTGTTTTAACCCATACAATGATTTTTTCAAACGGCACACATGACTCTCTTTACCCTTTACTTCAAAACCCTCCGGTTGCTTCATATAAATCTCTTCCTCCAACTCTCCACGTAAGAAAGCGGTCTTTACATCCAATTGATGTAGTTCGAGATCCTTCATAGCCACAATAGCCAACAAAGTCCTAATTGACGAATGTTTTACAAATGGGGAGAAAACCTCATGAAAATCAACCCCTTCAACTTGAGTAAACCCCTTTGCAACAACTCTTGCCTTGTACACCGGAGCACTAGTGCTTGTAGATCCCTCTTTCTTCTTGAATACCCATTTGCACCCTACAACCTTCTTGTTTCTAGGAGCTTCAACAATGACCCAAGCCTTGTTCTTTGCAAGAGACTTCATCTCTTGCTTCATAGCAAATAGCCACTTCTTTGAGTCACTTGAGGTCATAGCCTCCTTGTAGGTATTAGGATCATTTACACTCTCCACTTCACTAGCAATAGTGAGAGCAGAAGCAACATAGTCACACTCCTCAATGTATCTTCTTTGAGGCACAATCCTCCTCTTTTCACGTTGAGTTGCCAAGGTAGTTCTTTTTTCATGTAGAGCATCATCATTAGTTTCTTCAATATTGGGAGGCTCCACCTCCTCTTGGGCGTCGCCGGATGTACCTACATCATTGTTAGTAATGGTGTTCTCCACAATTAGAGTAACCAAAGCATTTTCATCAAAAACAATATCCCTAGAAGTAATGATCTTTTTGGACTTCTCACACCACACCCTATACCCTTTTACACCCAAACCATAGCCCATGAATATAAATTTTCTAGCTCTAGGTTCAAGCTTTCCCTCACTCATAAGGATATAAGCCGGACAACCAAATATTCTAAGATTAGAATAATCTACCGGTGAATTATACCATACCTCTTGTGGGGACTTGAAATTCAAGGCGGTGTGTGGAGAACGGTTCACCAAGTAGCATGTCGTAGACACGGCCTCAGCCCTAAACCTCTTGCTCAACTTGGCTTGGTTGATCATACTTTTAGCCCTCTCCAATAATGTCTTGTTCATCTTTTCGGCTACACCATTTTGTTGAGGCCTTCCAACACATGTCTATGCCTCATAATGCCTTCTTTGGTGCAATATTGAAGAAACTTCTTATCTACAAATTCAAGACCATTGTCCGTTCTCAATGTCTTGATGCTCCTTCCGGTTTTCTTCTCTATCATTGTCTTCCAATCAACGAAGACATCACATACATCATCTTTGTGTTTGATGAAGTAACACCAAACTTTCCTTGAGTAATCTTTGATGAAAGTAAGCAAGTAGTTGCACCCACCAAGTGAAGTCTTCCGAGAAGGCCCCTAAAGATCGGAATGTATATAATCAAGGATCCCTTTGGTGTTGTGGATAGCCGGCTTGAAACTCACTCTCTTGTGTTTCCCATAAACACAATGCTCACAAAAGCCAAGGTTCCCAAGCTTCTTTCCTCCAAAGAAGCCTTGCTTGCTCAACTCATGCATACCTCTCTCACCCATATGACCTAACCTTAAGTGCCATAGTTTGGTCTCCTCATCGGACATGATACTTGTGGAGACATTCACGGAGCCGGAGATAGTAGAACCCTCTAGAGCATACAAACTCCCGTTCATCTTCCCCTTCATCACAACTAGTGAACCCCTAATGACCTTCATCACTCCACCTTGACAAGATATCCTACAACCATTCTTGTCTAAAGTACCCAACGAAATCAAATTCTTCTTCAACCCCGGCACATGCCTAACATCGGACAATGTTCTAACCATACCATCAAACATTTTCATTTGAATACTCCCAACACCTACAACCTTCCAAGTAGCATTGTTGCCCATGGTGACATTACTTCCATCTACCTTCTAATAGGTAGTGAACAAGTCTTTGTTGGGTGTCATATGGAAAGAACACCCGGAATCAAGAATCCATTCATTCTCACCCTTAGACTCATGTGTAGCCACCAAAACACCACCATCATCGCTATCATTAGCATAGCTATCCTCGGCACCACTATAACCATCCTTAGACCTGTCATCATCATTGGAATTTTTCTTTTTCCACTTCCAACAATCCTTCTTGATTTGTCCCTTGAGCTTGCTATAGTTGCAAGTCTTGTTCTTGTTAGAACCTCTAGACTTTGACCTACTCTTACCCTTGCTACCACTACCATAAGTAGAACCCTTATAACTAGTTCTACCCCTCACAAACAAACCATCATTTGAAGCACTAGATGACTTACTTGATAATTGGGTATCAATCAAATCCCTTTTGGGTCAAAGCATTCTTAACATCATCACTACTCAAATTATCTCTACCATAGAGCAAGGTCTCCCTAAAATGCTTGTAAGAGGGTGGTAATGAACACAACAAGTAAATAGCCAAATCCTCATCATCAAGTTTCACATCAATATTTTGCAAGTCCATAACAATGGAATAAAATTCATCAAGATCCAAATGTCTTGACCCCACGCTTTATCTTCTTCTCTACCATGGTCTTCCACTCAATGAAGACACCCATCACCTCATTCTTAGTCTTTATAAAGAAGCACCAAACCTTCCTTGAGTAGTCATCAATGAACGTAAGAAGGTAACTACACCCACCTAAGGACACCTTTCTTGATGGACCCCAAAGATCCAAATGTATGTAATCAAGAATGCCCTTAGTGTTATGGACATCGGGTTTGAAGCTCACACGCTTGTGTTTCCCTTAAACACAATCCTCACAAAATGGCAATACTCCAAGCTTCTTCCCCCCAAAAACACCCTTCTTACTCAACACGTTCATCCCTTGCTCACTCAAGTGCCCAAGCCTCATGTGCCAAAGTTTGGTTTCTTGTTCACTCATGGTTAAGGAAGAAACGTTTGCCGAACCGGTAACCAAAGACCCTTGTAGCACATACAAACGGCCCACCATGCTACCCTTCATCAAAATCAGCAACCCCTTTGAAATCTTCAACACTCCACCTTCACAAGTGCACCTACATCCAAGAACATCCAACGTACCCAAGGAGATGAGATTCTTTTTCAACCCGGGAACATGCCTAACCTCGCTAAGCGTCCTAATCACCCCATCATGCATCCTTATGGATATACTCCCAATACCCACAACCTTACATGTGTCATCGTTACCCAAAGTAACACTCCCACCATCTACTTTCTCATAAGTAGAAAAATACTCCTTATGGGGAGTCATGTAAAAGGAACAACCTGAATCAAGAATCCACTCACTATCCCCTTTGTACCCATGTGTAACCACCAAGGCTCCACCATCGTCGCTATCATTCACATAGCTCGCATCACCGGATGTAGTAGCTTTAGACTCCTTTTCCATTCTCTTATACTTCCAACAATCTTTCTTAATATGCCCCTTCAACTTACAATAGTGGCATGTCTTGGCCTTATTTGAGGCCCTAGACTTAGACCTACCCTTACTCTTTCCCCCAAAACTACTATCCTTCATTCTACCCCTTACAAACAACCCATCATTGGTACCATTCTGTTTTTGGGTTAATTGCCTCTCAATTAAATCTCTTTGCACCAATGCATTCCTCACTTCATCACTACTAAGGACATCCCTCCCGTATAGTAGTGTCTCCCTAAAGTTTTTGTAAGAGGAGGATAAAGAACAAAGTAAGAATATGGCTAAATCCTCATCATCAATCACAACATCAATGTTGTGCAAATCCATGACTATTGTGCTAAACTCATCCAAATGAGTCTTTAAGGAACCCTCTTCTTCAAGCCTAAGGTCATAGAGCCTACTCTTCAATAACAACCTATTGGTGACACTCTTGGCCATGTACAATGACTCAAGCTTATCCCAAATGCCCTTTGTGGTAGTCTCCTTCACAACTTCCCTAAGAACCTCATTTGACAAACACAATTGAATTGCACTCAATGCCTTTGAGTCAATTTCTTCCCATCTAGTCATGGTCATCCCTTGTGGCATCTTGTCCACTCCATCCAATGCCTTTTTCACTCCATGTTGCACCAATATGGCCTTCATCTTCACTTTCCATAACCCAAAATTCTGATTTCTATCAAACTTTTCAATATCCAACTTCATGGTTGACATTTCTTGTGCAAGATCAATCACGAAACCTTCTAAAAACCTTCAAGAACCTTTGGCTATGATACCAATTGAACTAAACGCCCCCTAATAACCCCAAAGATCAAAGGTATGATCTCAAGAACACGTCTCACACAAGCACTCAAAACAGAATCGAAAATCTTAACAATGCAACAACAATGAGAATAATAAGAACACAAGTAAAACACACACCAAGATTTGAGTGGTTCACCCCTAATTGGGCTACGTCCACTATTCTAGCCTAGATGTCTTTATTGCTTCTTCAAAGATTCTCCAATAGAGCAACACAATGATGATGATTACAATTGAGGAAGAGAGAAATTAGAGAGAGTGATTTTAGTCTTTGTAGAGAGAGATTAGGAAATGAAAGCTATCTAGATCTCTATGTGTTAGGCCCTATTTATAGTTTATAGGGTCTAACACTTACAATACATCCTAAGGCAATCCAAAGAACAGGGCAAAAACAGAACAAATTGGAGCCAGCACCCACAGTCGCGTCGGCTGCCCAAGGGACAGTGGGTACAGCACTAGGCTTTATTTTCTGTCCAAGAAATGCATTTGTTCCTATTGTTCCTTTTAACTTGAGTAAGAATTACCATTTTGCCCTTTTCATTAAACACAATAATTAAGCCTATGATTAAGCACTTTAAGTCACCTTAATCACCACATTTTTCTAATGGGTAAGAGTAAAAAGGTTCATCTTCTAAAGAAATAGATGATAAAAAGCTAATTTCCATATGTGCAAAAAGCACATCTCCACGGGGAGAAAAATTCAAGATTATCAAAAGAAAATTGAAAGGAAAATATTTTCTCCCCTCATCAAAGTATATAATATACCATAAAACAATTATGCTCTCCTTCCAATTACCAATATCACTTGATCATTCCTTTCATTATGGCTAAGAAACATCACTCCACCCTGTTCATATAGAAACCTTACCTCGCATTGCGGTGGCAAGTGGACATGTGGCATGATGTTGTTTCTCCTTCTTATGCTTAATTCTCCTTGTATAGGATACACTAGGATTATGAAACTTCTACCCTAGCTAATACAACCCTTTTACTAGTATAAAAACTCCAAAACCTCCCTAAGATTTCCAATTTAAAGGTCACTATGATAACAAGCAAAACAATGTTATGGATATTACCATTAGAAGATGAAATGAAAGGCTAAGGACTCTATTTAGTGACGAACAATAGTAAAAGTAAAAGTATAAATTAACGGACACATAACAAACAATGTAAGAATACAAAGATGATTAAAATGTGTTTTAAACACCTCCCCCCCCAACCAAGATTGCATTTCATTTACATGTCAACATTACATTAATGAAATAATCCTCACGAGCCTCAAAAACAACCTCGCAAACACAAAGATCTCACTTTTAATGGAGATCACATACTATCTAATACAAAGCGCTCTAGGTTTCTCAAACTCCATTTCCTTGTATTAGCCTCCACACAATGCTCCCTTTGTTGATTTATTATATTAGCCCTAAATAAGAGGAATAAACCTAGGGGAAAAGATAGCCTTGCCCCCAAAGAATCGTGGAAAACAAAAAAAGTTGAAATGGCCCCTACACTAGGGTGCTTGAGCGAGCAGTATATGTGCACGAACGAGCACTTGCTTCTTTTGCAACGTGTTGTTGTTGGCTGTCTCGTTCAAGGCATCATCCAAGCATCCCATACCTCGTTCGAGGTATGAACCAAGACCCTCCTTGTGCACAATCTTATCTTGTTCAAGACACTCTTCACGCACCACATTGATCACCTCATGTAGTGATTGAAACCTCAATTTCTCATACTTCCTTGTACACCCAACATCCTCCTCCAATATGTCATAGAATGGGCTATGAGATGATCAAAAAATCATCTCCCATACTAGGAGTATTAGCATTTGCACTAACAATCTCATCAACTCTATGGCCCAGGCAAACCATTAACTTTAACCTTTAATGACTTTCAAGAACCCATCACTAACCTAGAAAGAGCAACCCTTAACTTTAACCTTACTGAAGAAATGTGCTTCCTCTTAAACATAGGAAGCATACCTTGATTCATCAAGTCTCTTCTTGACACCAATATGTGTCACCAAACAACCTCACCAATACCCCATTGAAGCAAATTCATCAAATAACGCAACATGAAAATCAAATTTCGAATAAACAAAATTCATCAATTTCATTTGATTTCTACGATTATCAACGAAGTTCACTAAACTGAAACAAAAATTCGGAGAAGCAAAAGGATTACTACCTGGTGCGCACAACATGAGAACTCTCATCAACTGAGCTATCTTATTTTCGTGATATTTCATCGCCTGGGCATCCTATATATAATACTTCCCAGACCCAATTTCAGGAATTGAACCTTCAACAAATCAGTATTGAAAACAGAAAAGAGCAAGAAGCACTAGGGTAGAGTTGTACCAATTTTTTTTAATTCTTCCTCCTCCTTTCCCTTTATTTTATTGTGTTTGGTAGGAGGGATTTGAAGGGAGGGAATAGGACTTTATCCCAAATTATAGTTTAAGTCTTTGTTTGTTCGAAGGGAATGAGAATGGGGAATGGGACTAAAAATGAGAAAGTCCCCAAGATAAATGTCTTGGGGGTGGGTGGTATTTGAGAGTGAGACTTTGTTTCTCATCTTTCTTCTAACTTTCCAAACAAACTCTCCCCACATATAAAGTTTCATCTAACATAACAAACAAGGGATGATACTTTTTATCTTCAAAGTCTCATCTTAAAAGTCTCATATAAAGTCTCATAAAGTCTCATTCCCACTTGCCAAGTCTTATTTTAAAGAATTAGTTATGAATTACAACCTTAATTTTTTATGGTTTTGCGAATTATAGGTTTAAAATTTTTTTTTTTTGAATTAGCCACCATGTTTCAATTTTAACAAGTATTTAAGCCAGTGATCGATTCCGTACAGATTGACAGGTTAACCAACTATTTTACCTTTTGACTTCCCTTTTTCTGATTTAATTTTTTTTCAGTTTTAATTTATTTTTTTTCCTTTCATTTCTCTTTCCCATTTTCTCTCCTTCTTCTTCCCTAACTTCCAAAGTCTCCTTATTCTTCCTCTTCATCTCTATTTTTCTTCAAAATCTCTATTAGTTTCTTTTTTAATGAATTTTAATTTTTCCTCATTTAAATCCTTCTTTCTCTTCATCTCATTTAATTCTTCAATTGATGAAACTACATTAAACCAATCATAAAACCCCAGAATTTGCTACTCAACTTCCTCACGAAGCAAATTTTCTTCCAATTTTCCCAAATTCATTATTAAACCAATCATAAAACCCTAGAATTTAATACAAAAACGTTCATAAGATGGAAGAGTAGCAAATTAACAAGAAAAGAAAGACGGAGAAGTAATCAAAAACAACAATGGAGGATTAACATGAAAGATAAAGCTATATTACCCAAAAAGTATTTAATTTAATTCATCTCATACTAACACAATTAACAACCCAAGTGATTAATTGGAATTTTGGAGAAATTTTTTTCAATAATTCAATATTTTAAAATCCTCTCATTGTCATTCTATTGCAACCCAACATAAACAATCACATATTAAAGTAATTGAAATTAAGGTGAAATTTGTTTCAATACATCCTTCATCAATGTAATTTGAATTGAGGTGAAATTTGTTTCAATAATTTAATAACAAAAATCCTCGCATAGTCATTCTATTCCAATCCAACATAAACAATCACATAATAAATTAATTGTAATGAAGGTGAAATTTGTTTCAGTACTTCCTTAATAAGAAACCTAAAAATTAAATCCATCACTCTTGCACACTATAATTTCCTCAAATAAGTGATATAAAGTATAAATTCTAAAAATATATTGTAGAAGAGGAATACACTAAAATCAAAATTAAAATGGAATATAGAAAATGAATAAAGCGAAAGCCAAAATAATTAAAAGCTCTAAAACTTCTAGTAGAAGAGGAAATTTTATCTTTTCATTTTATATAACCCAAATTTACAACAAATCTCTTAACAAAGAGAAAAATTATCAAACTACTAAAGAACAATTAAAAATGGGCTAAGTATGTCATAGGGCTTATAGTAAAATTTCCTCACTACTTATTTAGCAGTTAGCACAAGCCACAAAGTGTCCCAATAGACAGAAACTCAATCTATAAATAGAGTGAGAAGCCAAGAAGCTGGTGAAAACAATCTAATCTATGAGTCCACATGGTACACATGTTCAATGCATTGAGCTTCTTACAAATTTCTCAAAATGAAATAGCTATTGGTTCATAAATAAGGTAAGTCCACCACTCTAGCTACTAATTATCGAAGAATGGGGAAGTGCTATTTGTGGGATTTGTGGATGCTAATCCTCTGCTGAAGGTAAAAATTCATGTCATAGTCTATTATACTTTAAGGATTAACCCAAGTGATTAATCGGCATTAAGGTGAGCGCACTATTCACTTCCTCATGAGTACATTCATGTCATAGTCATCTTATAGTTTAAGGATTTACCAAGTGATTAATTGAAATTAAGGTGAACACTATTCAAATATAAATTTAAGTACAAGATAAATCCCCTCAAATATAACGGCACAAATGAATTCAACAATAACAATATTAAACGCAAAAAAAGAACGGTCAATATATGGCACAGAGAATGAAGATTGGAGCAGTTGGTTTGACTTGAACAACATATGAATAGGAAATATTTACAAACAATGAATTAAATGAAGAACGTACCAATGAATTGGAAGAAAGGCAATTGTATGGGAAGCAAGTGGTTAATTGATGCAATAAATACAAACATGCCATTGTATAGGTGTTGAATGAGTCAATGTTGAGGGCTTTCAAGCCCTGCAAAAAAGCGACATCCACAAAGGTAGAAGAGGAGGAATGGAATGCTAAACAGTAAACGCATTAATGACCTTGGATATTGAAGCAGTTGGGAGATTATATGTACATTCACAGGCGGGGCTAAGGAGATATGGGAAGTTGAACAGTAAACGCATGGGAAGCGGAATAGTAAACGCATGGAAAGCTAAAACAGTAAGTATTAATTACCTTGGGTATTGCATCAGTTTGGATATTATGTTTAACGATTGGAGAAGTAGCATTGGGATAGTCACTCTGCTTTAGTGTACATGACATTAATGAGGATGATGATGGAGGATAATAGAAGTGGACGTCGAGCTGAAGTGTAAAGCAAACTGTGTACATGCCATCTCTGTTGGCAAAAACACTATTCAAATCCCAATTGTGAATAGTGTCAAAGCATTAGCCATGTTTATAGTTTAAGGATTATCTTCATGTCACAATCCTTTTTACCTTTTAATTTATTATCAGTGGGACAAAGGTTATAAAATATTTGTAAGAAAAGAGAAAGAAAAAAAAACAAATCATTTGGATATTCAACACAACTTACTAGAGTTTAAATTAACTAAAGGAACACTCAACTTAAAAGTCAAATTTATTTACTACTTAAAAATATGGAATGCTCACAAATTTTTGAAGTCATCAAGATCACACTCAATATTTATAAAACATTCATTAACTTAAACAAAGATAGGTAACAGTGTTCTCTGTTTAACACTAAACCGATAACGATCATCGACCTCCACGCCGTTAGAAAATCCATAAGCTGCCGTCAACATCCAAGTAGTCACCACCAGAGACATTTCTCAGTCATTGAGACCCAGGTAAGCAAAGGTAAAGACCTGTTACCCTCCTCTTTTTACCTCAAGCTTAGCGGCGGAACTCCGTTTGTGTGTGGATCTGTTGACAGAAGAAGACTGAAAGTCAGCAACTATTCTCTTTGTTTACTTGTTAGTTTGTGTGTTTCTTCTCTTGCTGAGCACTTAGTTTTTGCATTTGTTTAGTCTTCTTTTTGATTTTCTATTTCATTTTCTAGCAATTATTTATGTTTTTGTTTGAAGGATTGGTTTTTATAGGTGGCGTTGGCATTCTTATACCCTCTCACCTTTATTCGGCTAGCCTCATACTATAAACCCCACCCTTTTTTGGTTTGGCGGTTCTTCATTGTGCTCGGGCAATAGTCCGACAAGTTATCACTTGGGTCCTTTACACCAGAGTACTAGGCAAGAAAACCACAAAATCCAGTTTTAAACAAGCATTTCAACGAATCGGACACCAACAACCTCGATGTTACCCTGCTACCAATGAAGCCACAGTCCCTCTTTTCATTAATCTAAATTTTATAAATCTCTATTTTTTTGCGTTACTGCTCATCTTTTGTGTGGTTTTGGTTTGTTTGTGCTTAAGTGGTGGTTCTTTTTAGAGGTCGTAACATCCTTTTGCTTTTGGTCTCGTCCTTTGTGTTCGAACATAGAGTTAGAGAGATACTATGGTAACTTGAAGTCAGGTTCAAAGAGAGGGGGTCAGAGGGGGGCCAAAAGACGCAACGTAAGCTAGACTTTGAATTGATAATGGGGACTTGGAACATAGGTACCCTATAAGCCAAATGCTAGGACTAGATGAAGAGCTTATTAAATAGAAGATTCATGTGGCATGTGTTCGGGAGACTAAGTGGAAGGGGACGAAAGTAAGAGGCATAAAGGGGTATAAGTCGTGCTGTGCAGGTTCAGACGACAGACAAAGTGGGGTTGGTATCCTTGTGTCTAACAATATCCTGAAGAAGTTAGTGGAAGTGAGGAGGTGTAACGATAGGATTATGCTAGTTAGAATAGTAGTGGGGGAAGAGGTCATATCGGATTCTCGGTCGTTAGTGCTTATGGGCCCTAAGTCAGACTTGATGAACAGGCAAAGCCTTGGCAATGCAATCTTTCTAATACTACTACAACGAGTGTAATGGTAAGTCGAGGGTCAAACCACAAGGATAAGGGATGCTAAACTTTAAGCTTGATGTGGGAAAGTTGTATGAAAGGTTGGTTGGTGGGTGAACTAGATTAAGGACAAGAATAAAAACCGAAACTAAACATTGAAAGACAAGCAGGGAATAGACTAGGTCCACCCTAGGAAGATCTATTGAGGATAAAGATAAGCTAAGTCAAGGGAGATCGAACGATAATCAATCAAGACACTCTAGATGCGTGAGAAGAAGTTTGTGACCCTATAAGCCACACGAACAACCTATAATCACCCTATGTCTCCTAAGGAGTGGCAGGAAAAGATTCGAATTGAAGATCTATCAAAAATCATGATCAACCTCAAACCTAATCCTAAACATTGAAGACAAGACCAAGCATTTCTCCAATCTAAAGCCCGTAAAGAAACTACCCTAACATATTAAAACTAAAAGCAATTAACATGGAAAGCATTACAGGCAAGAAAGAATAAAGAAAGCATTAAAGGAATTTAAAAAAAAAAGAAAACAATAAATTTACACTAAAAAAGCATTAAAGAAAAGCATGAATAACATTGAAAGCATATATGAAATGTAAACTTAAATAAATGAAAAGACTTGAAAGTAGATGAAAGCATAAATGAAAAACAATAAATCTAAACTAGGGAAAAATATATAGAAACGAAAAGCATTAAAGAGTGATATTCTAGAGTGAGGCACAAAGACACCTACACTAGGCATAGGGTTTATTCAAATATAAACGGGGTATTTATAATCTAGGAATCAAAAGGGGGAAAAGCCCTAAAAGCCCTCGTAGTTCAGCTCGCGAAGAAATTAAATTGCGCGGTTTTTAACCTCCATTCGCCCGAATAGCCACATGATTAACCCGAATGGGGCTCCATTCGGGGTCTCCAGTGCGTTTGAGCATCATCCTTGGGCATTGAAGATCAATTCGCCCGAATAGGTTTTTCATTCGCTCAACGAAGTCTCATTCACCCGAATGGGGCACTATTCGCCCTTCCAGGAACAACCAAGCCTTCAATGCAGAGCAAGACCTCCATTCAACTGAATGGAGGATCCATTGGCCCAAGCTAAAGTCCGTTCGACCAAATGGAGTGGTTATTCAGTCGAATGCCTTCTTTTCCTTGCCAACATGTGTCGTTGAAGCACCGAAAGGCCTTTGAACTTTGCGAGGCTCTTTGGTAATTGATTGAATTGGTTTAGTTTCTCATTTCCCTCTCCTCCTGTTCTTTGAGCTCCTTTTCGTAGGTTCCTGAGTTTTAAAAGGCCACATAACTATCTTCCCATCAAAAATCTCATCACCATTAGATGTCTATATTGGTTTTGCTACAGCACACATGCACATGATTTTAGGAATAAACCTTTTAGATTGAATTTCTAATGCGACTCTACTTCACCCGGAGCAAGATAGTAAGTTTGTGTTTCACGGGTTAGATAGAAATGCTTTTCATCGATATGAATAATGTTATCTTGTGATTTGAACTTATATGCATCAATATGTTCATCATAGTAACAATTAGAAAGCGCAAAAAATAACCTATGCAACTTATTTTTTTCAGTAAGGGCAGGTTTTAGAGGATTTGTGTGCTTCCTTATGATTTTCTTCTTCTTCCATCGAAATACAGTTGATTGTGAGACCCCAATAACATGAAAAATTAAATTTAATGTTGCAATCCAAGCATTAAAGGAATTAAAAAAAAATTAGCAACAGTTGATTGGAAAACATTAAAATTGTGTTGTCTTGAGTTCACATTTGATTGCTTTGAATTTTTTATCATTAAATTGAATCTTGTTACTTGGTTTGTTTTTCAATCCTCTTTCTCCCCAAGTTGATTATTGTTTGGTTGTTGTTGATTTGACTTTGAACTTCCTTCCATAACCTTGTTATGGTTTTTCTATAAAGTTGAAATTCATTAGCTAGTTTGCTGATTATGTCAAGCTCTAGTCTTTCTTTTTTTTTTTTGTTCATGGATGATAGCAGGTTTTGCATAATTTGGGTTTTTTGATGTGAAGTAACATATTTTGTTTTACCCATATTGTGTTTGTTTGATGTGCAATTAATGTGTGCAATTAATAGAGCATATATAGATGATTTTTTGGATTGTAACCTTTCAAATTGTGTTTTGCTTATTTTTGTTTGTTCCATCCCAAATTATGTTTTCAATTTTGGAAATTTTGGAATTTGATTTTTTGATTGTTCCCTCACAAATTGTGTTTGCAGAATTTTGGGTTATTGCCTCTAGAATTCTGTTTCAATTTTGGAAATTTTGGAATTTGATTTTTTTTATTGTTCCCTCTCAAATTGTGTTGTGAGTATTTTGGGTTATTGCCTCCAGAATTTTGTTTTGAGTTTTTGGAATTTCTGGACATTTGGATACTTGATGAAACAAAAAGAATTGACACTTGGCACAAATGGCTATATTGAGTTTTGTAAATTAAGCATCTGGTCTTGTTGAAAGGAGTGACATGACACTTGGCCTCACAAATGCTTGCTTATATGAATTGACACATGGCACAAATGGCTATATTGAGTGACACTTAGTAGTACACAAATACTTGTATGAAGTGACACATGGAATAAATGCTTATATAAAGTGACAAATAGCACAAATGCTTATAGAAGTAACACTTGGAACAAATCATACAATTTTATAACTTTGCTGCTAAATGACAAATGGCAGTCTCGGAGCCATCTGCCAAATGCAGCAAGGTTATTGGTCCTTCAATAGTAAAATAATTTATTTCTAACAATACATTAATTTAAAAAATGCATAGCTTTCAGAAATTATTTTACATTAATACAACTCATACCTATACAGGATAGTGCGATCAAAGAGTCCCCCGGCTCGAAAAGGGTCTTCAGAGAAACCTGCAACTTACAGATATAATAAGTAAAATACATATATTGTACATATTACTCCCTCCGATCTTATTAGTTCTTCCACTTTTGGTTTTTCACATATATTAAGGTATAAAATAGCATCCTTGGTTTGTAGTGGGTATTATTTTAATTAAATAGCAGTGTAATGTAATGACTGTATTGGAAGTATGAGAGAGAAAACAATTAAAAAGTAGTGTGAAGTTTTGATTGTATTGGAAGTATGAAAGAAAAAATAATTAAAAAGTAGTGTGAAGTAAGGAAAGTGGGGTTTCAAGGGGTAAAAGTGGGATCAAAACTTTCGAAAAATAGAAAGTATTCTAAAGTGGAAGAACTTTTGAAACTACTCGATATAGTAAGGTAGAAGAACTTAAAAGAACGGAGGGAGTACTATTTTCCTTTTATACTAAATACAAACAAATGGCACATTAAACCTTTATTACTATTCTAGTAATAACCTTCCAATAATATTTTAGTAAGAAAATATTAAATATTTTCCTATATTACTGCATTTATAAACAAATTCAATAGCTATAAGAAAATACTGTACATCAGAAATAAAAACAGTAAAAAAAACAATCAAATTCCTATAATAAAACAACACGCGATCACAATACTTTCTTTTTATACTAGATACAATATAATTTTAAAAGTTACATTTCAAATATGCAATTGCACAATAATTTAAAAATTATATTTCAAATAAAAAAATTTATTTTATAAAACTCCGTACGATGGACGTGTTTTATAGTAGTACTATTATAAAATGCAAAATGGTACAAATATTTATAAATTATTAATATATTGTATAATATGATGATGATTATTATATATATACACGAGCCAAAGACCAACCCACATATCATTGAATTTAAACCAAGCTTGTTAAGGAGTGATCTTGAATGACTGGACCATGGTACATGTAAGAATCAATATGACCCTCTTCTAATGACTTGGCTATGGACTCACCAAAAGGACTTGGACTAGGACCTTTTTGACTAGCATCTTCACAATCTCGAGCCGTTGAACTTGACTTTCTTTGACAATGAGCTCGAATCTTTTTGACCTTTGACTTTGACTTTAACTTTAAAATTGAAATTTAGTCATAATGGATAGAATACATGGTATCAATTAAAATAGCAGACAGCAGTAGTATACTAGTATCACAGTTTCACAAATAAAAGTAGGGCTAGTAATCAAAAAAGATCCATTTCAAAACTGCTTGAAATGGAATTACAACAAACATAAACAAACAGAATGGGTGCACAATGAACAAAAGTGCTTCAGTATAACATGGTCTTCTACAACTAAGCACCTACACTATGAGGGTAGAAGAACACCCAACTATCTCGGAATTTGATCTAAATCTTGCCAAAATTATAGGCCAAAAATAAAGCATAGATACCATTGATTCAAATGACGCAAGGAAACAAATATGAATCGGAAACAGGAATCAAAATAACAAGACTAAATGTCTACTGAGGAGGAATTGGCGCGGACTCAGTATCCGTATGAACCTCAGCAAGAGCATGCCGAACTTCCTCAATCATTTTGACCAAATCACACATTCTCGGTCTTTGATCAGGAACGCGAGCCACACAACTCAATGCTATCTGTAACATCTCGACCATTTCTTCTTCGACATGAGGATATCTAAGGATTTCGAGGTCAAATACTTCAGCAGTCCACTCCTCTCGGACTACAGAATGAACCCATCTAACCAAATGCACGAGTTCATCACCAACAGTTGTATGGACTGGCGACTTTCCAGTAAGAAGCTCAAGTAAGAATACTCCAAAACTGTAGACATCCGATGATTGCGTTGCTTTTCGAGTGTCAGTCACTTCAGGAGCTCTATACCCAGCAGCATGAGCAATAGGTGGAGCTAATGGGCTCATTACTGTGGCTAAACCAAAATCTGAAACACAGCCGTATTTCTGATTGTTGAGGAAGATATTTGATGATCTAATGTTACCATGCACGAATTTTCCGCCATTGATTGTGTGTATATGAGCAATTCCTCTTGCAGCTCCTAAGGTAATCTTTAACCGTGTTTCCCAATCAAGAGGAATCCGGTCTTCTCCTCTTTGCGCTGAAAAAAGAAGTTAAATGTTTCATCATCAGCACTTTTGTACGTGAAGTTGCATGTGATATTTGCTACCAAGGGCATCAGAAACAACCTCTTTGTTCACTAATTAGGGTAAGGCCCACTTTACCCTTACAATTCGACTAGTTTCTGAAACCAAGACCAAGATACCCTTAAAATAATAAGAAAAGAGTAATCCAAAAGATCAAGATTAAGGGCATAAGACCAATAACAAGAAAATACTTTGGAAAATGATGCTCTATCAATCATCACATCCCCGAACTAAGCTAATGTTATACAGAGGCTTATTCGTGACAACTAGAGCACACGTTACATATTGTAGCAAACAGAAGGAACTCAACATCGAAAAAACATTTCATTACCGCCACGCCATCAAGTGGCTCCCAACTAGACAGTGGTTAGGGTCGAATTTATGCAACTTTAAATGGTTGTATCTGCTTGACCTCGACAACAAATTTTAACAAACAAAGAAGGAACTTAGCATCTCAAATACTCCACAATTTGCTGTGAACCATCACCAACTTCAAGTCTTCAACAAAATTTAAAAGAGATATACAATGAACATAATTGCATAACATAAGTCATCACATAGGATAATACTTCTATGTTCAAAATTCAAAGCATAGTGATCAACCAAGATATAAGAACTGAAGATAAATAGAGGTAAGGTAGCAACATACTGTGAAGCAATGCGGAGACACTCCCTTGACTGTAGTAATCATTCACCATCAGTTTTTCATCTTTGGAGTAGAAAAAAGCTCGAAGTGCAACAGCATTTTCATGCCTAATGCTTCCGATCAAATCCATCTGTTGCTCAAACTCTCGCTTCCCTGCGCTCACTTCTCTCAACCGTTTCACAACCACAACATTTGCATCCTCCAAAATCGCCTTATAAGACATACCAAAACTCCCCTTACCCAAAATTTCAGCAGAAGACCTAAGCAAATCTTCCAAATCGAATGCATAACTACAACCCTCGAAGAACACTAGTCTATTCCTCGAATCAAGACTATCCGAGATTACTTTCTCAGGGGACATGCTTCCCTTTGGAAATTTCCGACTAAAACCATCATCATAATCCTCACTCTTTCTTCTCAAACAACATGCAAAAAACAGAAACCCAAATGCTCCAAACCCAAGAACACCACACACAATTACAGTTGCCAAAAACCAAGCCTTCCTCCACCAATTCCTAGTCTTCAATGGCTTCTCTCCGGGTAAGGGCGCCATAATAGACTGCTCAAGCGAAGAATTCGACAAACTAACATCATTTCCTACAAATGCTGATCTCGGAAACCTTTCCAATGACTTCGGAACAGAGCCAGTAAGATTGTTATTTGACACATTCAAAACTTGTAAACTTGGTAACCCTAAGTCAGGAATCTCACCAGATAGAGAATTATTAGCTAAATCCAAAGCTGAAAGCTGGGTTAACCTCGAAATCGACTTGGGAATACTCCCATCAAACCGATTATTCGACAAATTTAGTACATTCAGATTCTTCCAACCAGAAAAATCATCAGGCAATGGACCAGAAAAGTTATTAAACTCAAGAAACAACACTGATAAATTTTTCAAATTACTAAACTCAGAAGGGAATGTACCACTGATTTGATTTGATCTAAGGCTCAATACTTGTAAGGCCGATAGCTGCCCAATCGTATTGGCTGGAATCTCCCCACTAAATCCAACGGCCGGTAATCGAACCCCAATCACACGGGTTGAATCAGCATTACAAGTAATCCCGGTCCAATTACTACAAATTGGAGAACTTATACTCCAATCTAGAGCATGTAAATGAGGAACTTTGTTCACGAAATCCAACAATGCTCTCATATCATCCTCAAGCAAATCAGCATTACACAAAAACCCAAAACAAAACACCATTAAAACTACAGAAATACTTGAAAGATTTCTCATTTTTACCCTCAATCCTACTCCTTTCTTGTTGGGTTTTGTTGGATTTGCTTATTTCTTCACCTCAAATACCTAACAAAAATTTAAACAATATAATGTCAAAACATTGATAATATTCGAAAATTTTCGCGCTAATTTTAAGCACAAGCAAGATTGGAAAATAAGAAGCAAGTATTAGACCAAGTTTTTCTTAAAAGTAGTGCATCTTCTTCAACTTTATTTACCAGCTTGAACACTACAGAAAGTCACATGTTTGAATTTGCTTATTTAGTTCATTTTTTAATACTCCCTCCTATTCAGCTCAAATGTCCCATTTGCTTTTTGCACTCTATCCAATGCACTTATTCGATCGTTAATATATCTAATCGTGTATAATAAAAAATTATGAAAAGTTAATATAAATAATCCTTGCATTGAGACGAATCAAACAAGATCTCACTTGACTATATTTTAACTTATAAATTAATAATAAAATACAAATTAAGAGTAAGAGATGAATAGTGTCGAAAAAGCAAATGGGACATTTGAGCCGAATAGGAGGGAGTATGAAAGTATCAGCAGTTTTGACTATATACAAAATAAGTATCTCATTGCACAGAACGCGAGTACGGGACATAGAGCCTTTAACATTAGTTTGCTGTGCTAAATTATTTAAATGATATATAATTTTATTATTTTATTAAATAATAAAATATTCAATAAGAATAATGATTCATAAATAAACATTAAAAAATTTTAGAAATAGTTAAAAAAATTTAGGATAATAATTTGAAAAACTTATTTAAATAAAGTTAATGGAAACCATGTAGGCTCATTAACAATATAAAATGTTAAAATAAAGTTATGGAAGATGTGTGGATATACCACCATAATGATAATCATAAATTCTACTAAAATAATAGAAGAATGTGACAAGTGTCATAATTTTAAGAGTTATTTTCCCGCCTAATCTTACGTAAGTTATTTTAGGTAGTTTTTTAAATTTAATTTTATTTCATTGATTTGCTTAATTAATTTAATCCATATTTGATTTTGCCTCATATGTTTTTCCATTGATGTTTCTTTTCACTTCTATAATAGTCTTTAATAACCAATTTTTTTCTAATATATGTTTTTCCAAAAATTCTTATCATTCCGTGCTTAGCACGGGTATGTACTTATTAAGCACTAATAAAATACTAAAAATTTTGATGAATAAGGTTATGCGTAAAATTTGTGATATAAATAAAAAAATTATATCAAAATAAACCGTCTAAAAAAGCATATGAAAAAACCATCAAAGAATGGAGAGAATATAAATTACTAATTAGTATTACATATAGAAAACGAAGAAATATAGCTACTAAAATAAAATATACTTTCTCCTTTTTTAGTTAGCACTTCATGTTGACTTTCTTATTATTCATCAATTAGATTAAATTGATTTTTGTTGTTAATTCATAAATTAAAAAATAGTTAATTATATGAGATTTTCGTTGAATCATCTTGATTCTAAGTTTATTAATGTTTAGTTTTTATAACATTTTGATTTGCATAATTAGTGAACCAATATTTAAAGATGATACAATATGTCATCGTAAAACGCAAATAACGCAAATAAAAAAAACATAAAAAGTACGATGGTATATATTTCTACTAGCTTATACTCCCTCACCCAGTATCATCTTACCAATTCTTTTTGTTTAACATTTAAGTCGAAAATAAATCAAATTAGATTTCAATCAAAAATATGTCAAATTTTCAACTTATAAATTAAAAATAAAATTACAAATAATTATTTAGTTTCAAAATTTTTATGGGAAGATAATGGTGATGTGGGGCAAAGAGAGTATATTGCTTTTAATTTACCTGTTTTAAAGCTTTAAAATTGAAAAACAAAAGTAAAATTTACATTCTAATGTTAAATTAAATCAACAATTCTTATAAAAAGGTGCAGAAATAGAGAAGTTTGAAAAGAGAAAAGTAAAAGGAAGAAAAAAACAAAAATGACAAATACAAAAAGATAAACGATAAACTTGGAATCTCAACCTACTTTTTTACAGATTCCAAATAAATAATGCAGGTATTAACTGCTGTAAGTAACTGAAAGATGAAGAGACAAGATCAATGACAATTAGTTATGGCTTAAATTAGGTAATTCAAGTGAGGATTTTGTCTTTTTGGTAAGATTTGATCAATCATGATGATTGAATAATAAATATTAAATAGTAATAAAGATGGAAAAAGAGTGACAATTAATTCCTTCTATAAATTATGATGATTCAAGCCTATTGAATACACCATATTTGTTAGGAAATTTCAATATTAATTATTAAATTCTATACAATTTTAAAAATCAATTAATGATCAACTTTTGGCAATTTTTTTATGGTAATCTTCTAGTTTCAAATTTTTCATATTTTGGAAACAAAGTTAATGACACTTTTTCGAATTTAGTTTTATTATTGGCTCATCATATTAATATAATGTATTTTTTATATGTGTAATGATATATGCAACCCTTAGGGTTGTAAAAAACATTAACAAATTTCTCTTTATTATCAATAACTTTAATTTTTCACGAGAATCTAATCTACAAATTGAAAAGAAATTAATATTTTGTATAATTATTTAAACTTCACAAGGAAAGATAAATACTAAACTAATTCAGAATAATTAAACACTTATATTCTCTAAGCTAAAATAATATTAAATTACATAAATAAAATACAAAATTCTTTATTATATACGGCCTTTAAGGCTATATAAAGGGTTGTATATATTTTGTTGATTTTTTCATGTTTTAGTCGGTGGTGGAGCCACATTGGACCACCCGGGGTCACGTGCCCCTAGGCGTTTTTTTTTTTAAATATTTGACGTAGACTTTTCTATTAGTAAGAGTAAAAGTGTAAAATTAATACTGAAGTTTTTTGATGATAAATACTCCCTCATTTTAGTAATTTTGTCTTATTTATTTATTTTATCTCATTTTTTTAATAAGGTCAGTTGATTTAACTTGTTCCATTTCTTTTTGTGGTATGTCGTATTTAAAATTTTAGCAAATAAGAGTAAAATAGTTATTAATTTTACAAATATAACTCTGCCGAAATCTCGTCTATTAGTTGGTACCTCTGGGATTCCGGACTCTGGATCCGCCACTGGTTTTAGTCTATGCCAGATTTTTCTTTGGAAGGAAGAATAAGTTGAATGTTTCGCTTAATAAGGAGGTTTTTTGGGTTTTTTTGATGAATACTTATAAATTTTAAATTTTTTTTTGTGTCATACTTCCTCCGAATCTTTTTAGCTTTCTTCTTTATTTATTTAATAAATTCATATCAATTGTCCCACTTTTTTTTTTTTCTATCTTTTTTTTATCTTAATACCCCAACTTTTACTACCCTAATACCCAACTACTACCTTTACAATTAATTTAATCAATTAAAATACCCAACCACCCTCACTTTTACTACTCCCAATACCCAACTATCACCTTTACAATTAATTTAATCAATTAAAGTACCCAACTACCACCTTTTTAATGGACCCCACACCACCCTTAATAACCGTGAAAACCTAAATGGGACATCTATAATGATTGGGAGGGAATAACATTTTAGGTCATAAAACATTATATTTTATCCTAATTTAAAAATTGAGGATTGCAATGAGAGTAATAAAAGAGTAATTGAAATGTAAATAAATTGAGATAATTTCAAATAAAAATTGAGTGAAAATATCATGAAACAATATGAGTAACACTTAAAAGTTAAAATGGGACTTTTAGTAACTAATTATATAGAGATTGTCGGAGAACTACAAATGGAGTATAGCGGAGTAATGAATTCGTTGCAGATTTGGCAAATGGATTGGTTGGTGAAGATAATGATTTGGCAAATAAAAATTACTCCATGGAATGGACATTTATGAGGCAGCTCATTCAATGGGGTCTCACCAATCTCTTATACATTTCCTTCTCATTCATATCAGTTTCTTTTATGAAAATTTGTCACATAAAAATTTATCCCATCATTGAGAATAATTTTATTTTCTTCCATTAGTAAAAACTCATAAAAAAGCATGCAATTGTTTTTGAAAAATCACTTCTATTGGTGTAGAAATTTTGTTTAAGTGGAAACTTTTGTGTGAGGTTCTTAATCTCATTAGTAAAAACCCACAAAAAAATTATAAATGTTTCTAAAAAAAATTATAACAGCCCGTTTGGTAGATGGAAATGAACCACAGTATTTAAAAACTAATGTAAATTTAATTGAAAAATCTTTTGGCTATCATGCTTGACAACCTTAATCATTTCATTTTCTTTATAAAATTCTTTCCAATGCACTATCATTTGAAGAGTTAGTATTAGGTGGTAATGAAAATTTAAAAAAAAATTTCCATCATCATGGAGAGTGCTCTATCACACTCTCAAAGGTGAGTAAAAAAAATTGCTCACCAATCTCTATCTACATTTTTCCTTTCTACCACAACAAATTTTGTATGGATTGCAAATTCAATTTATCCCATCTTTGAAAAAATAAAATAATTTCCTCACTATTTTTCTGCTCCTACTTTTTTTACTCTATCACCTTTTTTTACTCTGTTAGTTTTTATTAAAAAAATTTTTTGAATAGTGGAGCCCTTTTGAGAAAGTCCAAAAATTTTCTACTAATATGAGTGTGGAAATTTTTGAAACTTCCTCGCAAGAGCCCCAAGATCTAAAATAAATTTCAAAATAAAAACTAAGAGAGTAAAAAGAAAGGATATAGTAAATAATAAATTAGGAAAGGGAAAGTAGTGAAGAACTTTTTTGTTTTTCCATTGATTGGATAAATTAAATTACTAAATATTTTCATATAAAATTTAATATAGTAAAAAGAAAAAATGTAGAATTATTTGGACAAACTCCTTATTTATTTGGCAAACAAATTTGTTTCCTAAAAAATCTCCACTTTGACCATTCTTAATGTTGGGGAAATACTCCAAATCGTCATCATTATTATCCCTACATATTTTTTTTACACTCTAGTTAATTGTTTTAAAAAAATATAAGTTGACCAAAAAAAAGAAATTGACACTCGTCCAAAATATATATATATATATATATATATATATATATTGTTCTTACTTTGTAACATAGTATTTTATGTATATATAGTAACAAAACAAAATCAAACAAAAATCCTTCTCATCCTTTTTATTTAAAAGAAAATCAAAATCATTCTAACTTTATCCTACATCTATATGTAAATATACACTAATTAATTATAAAATTTTATGTTACATAATTAAAAACCTATTTTGCTTTATCTTAATATACTTTAGATTTTGTTTTTTTTTTTTTTTGTAGTGGGGAATAGCAGAGTAATAATTTTGTTGTAGATTTGGCAGAATAGTTGGTGGAGATATTACTCAAGGGAATGGACATTTATGAGACAGATCTTATCGACATTTAAGGCTGTATATTTACAGGTACTTGTGTAGTTGAGCGTTCAAGTACAACATAGTACCATAACAAGGAGTAGCCGAGTAGAATACTTATTTCAAGATGGCACCACCCTCTCTCTACTCTCAATTTTCAATAATTTTTATTTAATAAGGTCTTCTGAGAGGCCGTCTATGATAAAGACGGCTCTCCCAACAGTCCAGCCCAATGATTTTATATTTAAAAATAAGGCTGATGACTAATTAATTATTTATTTTAGTTTACTCATATTTACCCGTTTATGCTATAGACGATCTATAGCAAGAATTTGTGTTGTTATTTTAGTTTGTTCTATTTGGTTTATATTATTTTTTCTTTTTGGTTATGGTTTTAGTGTTTCACTCTCTTTCTTTTATTCTCATTCACAAACTTATTATCTTTCTGTCTTAACCATTTATTTGTATAATCCTTTTGTTTTGGGTGCATTCTCACAGGGGAGAACCCACGTCGAAATACTACTTGAAATTGTTCATACGATTGTAGGATTGAATAATGGAATAAATATTAAAAAAGAACCGAAGAGGTAGAATTAAATATAACATCACTTTGAAAAAAACATAGAACCATATAATCCTAAACAATACTCTAATTAGGTAATATATTTAGTACCTAATGATATTCATTCATATTAAAAGTTTAAATTTTTTATTTTAAATTTCTTGAACCTTATTTCCATGACAGAAATAGATTTTTTTTTAATATTTAGTTTAAAACTCTATATTTAGAAAGACCTTCATTTTATTTCGTTGAACAAATGATTCTTAGACAAACATGCTTGAGAAGGTGAAAAAATTCTAGATTCATAATCAATCATCCAAGTCACAGCTAATATTTTCTCATACTATTTTATATCTAAGTTGTAATTTGTGTTACACCATGTAAAGTTTGAACAATTACTCAAATACAACCATCAACTATCAAGTTAATATATGACTATGCTTGGATTGAGGGTAAATATTAAAAGAGAATAAAAGTTAAAGTAGGAAATCAAAGGTATTTAGATATGAAATTAATGGAATTTCATTGTTCGAGAGATGGAAAAAGTAATTAGTTGCAAAGTAATGAGAAAGAGATATAATTGCGACTAGTTTCCTTATTTTGGAGTAAAAATTAATTCTAGGAAAGGGTGAGGGAATACTTTCCTCCAAATGAGGGAAAGTGTCCTTTTTATTTGAATCCTTGTTTTTTATTTTTCTTTTTTAGTTTATTCTTATTCTACGTCTTTTAAAAGTATTTCAATTACTTCATTTGCACAATATCAACCTTGTTGGATTCATCTAAAAAAGAAATTAGTGATATCAAACAATTTCAATTCATAGGAAGCTCACATATGTAGCTCATTGATAATAAAGATAATAACTACAACAATAGTACTTCTAATACATCACTTCAAAGTAATATTGTAGTATCAATTATCCAAAAAACACTCATTTTTATAATAATTTGTATCAATTTTCATGAAATTCAATCTTAAAAAGAATGAATTGGAGTACAAAAACTTCAAAGGGGAGAATGAAAGAACAATAAATAAAATTACAAAAAGGAAAATCAATGACTAATAAGCACAATATTAACTCAATCAACAAAAAAAAAAATTAAAATAAATGTGAGATAACAATATCTTAATTTATTTTATATTATTTTATATTATGAGTAAAATATCACTATTACTAACAAATTCACATGAAAATGAGCAATATTAAAATAAGCAATATGAAGAAGAAGTTGTGAATAGAGTGAAACCAGATTAATTAATATATAAAAAAATATCCTTAATCATGCATGTAAGAAGCTCACCTTAATTCTAAAATATAGTATGTTCAGCTTCCTTCCATCCAATTCCCTTCTTCTCTAAGTTTTAGTTTGGTATAGTCATTTTCCATTGTAAATTAAAGCATTAAATCATTTAATTTATGTAGCAATTCAATGAATGAATTAGAATGAAGTTTGGTCCATTTTTCCTTTTTACTTTTCGATCATCTTATCTCATTAGATTGTTTGATTTACTTGTCCTTTTTAGGCTATACTTTATGCCTTTTGTATGTCATGTTGCTAAAATTGTCTTACTTTTGTTCCTTCTTATGACTAAGAGTATCTTTATTTTTTAGTTTAGAGTTAATGTATCCTCATTATACTTTTAACTTTTGAAAATCTAAATTTGAATTCGTTTAATTAACAACTTAGCTTTCATGTCACATATTACTATGTGTCGATGAGTTAGCATCAAGTTTTTGGTTGTTTTTAATGGCAATATGAGAAAAACACTTTTTAATTCTCTTTTTTTTTTAAAAAATTACCTAGAATATTTCAATTTATTCGTAACTTTTCTACAATAATCTCACATATTGATTAACCATGATTAATCCCAAACATTAGGGTATTTGACTAGAGTACTAGAATGGATAATTAAAAAAATAAACTAAAAATTAATTTAAAATTACATATAAATTTTGATATTTTACATAACAAAATTCTAAATAGAAAAAAAAATCATAATTTTGTTTGAATATTTTTTTAACATTTTTTTCAACATTTTATTTTAATTTATCCTTTTTAAAAAAAATAAAAATTGCTATAGCAAGTCATCCAATCACCCGATTTACTCTAGGAAAATACCTTTCAAAATTGAAATCATTCATCATTAATCAATAAGTGAGATTATTGTAGAAAAATCACAAATAAATTGAATTATTCTAGGTATTTTTTTTTAATTGGAGTATGTCAGTCACATTTTTTATTAACTTTTCCAGTTTGCTCCTTTCTCTACCAAAATTCTCTCAGCTTCCTTTGCTCTCTAACGTTCACTAAAATTTTCACTCAAGCTTTCATTTCTTGCATTGGAATTTTGGGAAATTTGACTACGTAATTAAACTACAATAACATGATGAAATCTTTCATGTTTTCATTTTTTTTTTAAATGGTGAACAAGACAAGTCGCACATTGGGCGATTTAATCTAGGCTAAGTGGCACATATTGTGTGACTGGAACTAGGTTAAGTCGCACTAAATACAATCACAAAAATGTGCGATATGGCCTATGTCACATCCCGCTCCTTGAGTTGAGCGAGTTTGATTCCTATCTCGCTCCCCTTTGATGTAATGGTTATCATGCCCTCACTTACCCGAAAAGGTTGGACTTTGTGCGGAACTCCATGCCCAACACCACGTCCTCATCATCAATGTCGACCACTAAGAAGTCGACCTTTCCCTTCCACTTCCCCAAGCGGACAGAGACATTCCACGCTTTTCCATACACTGGCGTGGCCCTTGATATGATCGCCTCATCTCACCATCCACTCTAGTGAACTTCACCCGTAAGGCTTTAGCTTCCTCCCTAGCCAAGAAATTGTGCGATGTTCCCGTGTCCACTAGTAGCCTTGTCGGTACCTCGTTCACTTCCCCGTTTATGACCATCAGGCTTTCTCCTTGCTTGATGTCCGTACTGCTGCTTATCGAAGATGCCCTCACCTTTGGTTCATTATTTTCGACTCTTGAAATGTTGAGGAGCCTCATATTGGCGAGTCGGGCATCCTCGTTCATAACCATTGCCCCAATCCTCATTGTGGGTGCGGACTCCTCCCCTGTTGCGATCATGGCACTTAGTTTTTGCCGCATTGGGTAATTTCTTGGTAAATGAGGACCCTCACAAAGGAAACACTTGAAAGGCTTCGAGGGCCCTTTGGATGGATTGATCGCCTATTATCTAATCGTAGGATTATAAATTAGGATCGAGATTCTAATAACGATATTTGAGGCACTAACAGAATACTTATGAAATTAATAACAAGATAAAATGATTTGGTTTGGGTTTCAGAATCAATTCATTCGGCTTTCATTCTTATTCATTCATCAAAGAGAGAAAATGCCCACTATAAATATAAAAGATATGCCATGAAATAAGGAAACTAAATATTACAAATATTTTAAATTCCTAAATACTTAAAATATTATTCTAGAATAAAATCAAAGATATTCTACTAATTATTCTCTAAATATTGTTTATATTCTAAGAATTATTCTCTAAATCTTGTTTATTATTTCCAACACTCCCCCTCAAGTTTGGTCTTGGGATCACCGAGACCAAACTTGCCAATAATATTCTTTAATGCTTTTTAGCCAATTGTCTTGATGATCAGAAAATCCGCAAGTAGATCTTTGATTTAGGATATTTTGATAAATTTTTTTGGCAAATTCGTCATAATTGATTTTCAAATTTTGAGTTCGGGTAAGAAAATGGGTAAAAAAAATTTAGATGGGTTGAATGAAGAAAATTAGTGTTGCAAAAGGGTGAAAGAATTGAATGGGAAAACGTGGGTTTGGGTAGGGTGTTTGTGGGTTTTTTTTTCTTTTGATTTTTGCTATTGTTATTGTGATGTTTAGGACATAGAAATTTTGATTTTTTGGTATGATTATGATCTCCATTTTCTGGATTTGGAGTCGAATATTGCATTTTGTTGTTGATTTCTAGACTTAGAGGGTTTGGATTAGAATGCTTGTTTGTTTGTTTTCTTGGTGAAGAATTGCGAAATTAATCTTGCCACCACACCGGTGATCCACTACAGCTTTGGAGGCAACTTTTTTGTTCTTGAACTCATCACTTTGCCGGGATGATGAATTTCGTTAGGGTTTAGTCTGGTGCATACTTGGTTTGTATTAAATAATAATGAGAGGTACTACCTCGATTAAGACTAAAAATAAGGAAACAAAATATTACAAATATCATAACTTCCTAAAAACTTAAAATATTATTCTAGAATAAAATCAAAATATTATGCATATAATTTTCTAAATATATTATTTCCTACACTCCCCCTCAAGTAGATCTTTTGATTTTGCAAAGGAAATTTTGATTATCTCTTCTGTAATTTTTTCATAATTAACTTTCAATTTTTTTAATTTAGATAAAAGGTCAAGAAATAATTTGGGTTGGTTTATTTTGTTATTTGGGTCAAAGATTGGAATTTTAGGGTGTGGTCTTTATTGAGTTTTGGGTTTAGGTTTTATGGGTAGTGTAAGATTTTTTTTTTTCTTTGTTTTGTAAGAAGGGATTTTTGTAAGGTTAATGGGTATGAAATTTTCGTGAGAGAAATTGGTAGGATTGATTTTTGTGGGTCATGGAGAAGGAGTTTACAAGTTTGATTGATGGGTTTGGGTAGATTTGGTTCTTGTTCGTTAATCCCTTCTTCTTTTAACATTTTATTTTCTTCTTTTTCTTTACTGTCCCTCTCTCCATTAACTTGCATACACAATTCTTCTACATTACTCCCCCTCGCGACCTAACGCTCGATGGTGTCGTTCTTGGAAGGTAGCGAAATTGGCCCGTATAGAGTATGAATCCAAGTCCATAATTCATGGGCAGTGGTAGTGAATGAAATAACGAGGTCGATAATGTCGGAGTTAATACATGCAAGAATCCATGACATAACCCTGACATTATTTTGTTTCCATTGTGGAGTTATGGTCTTCGGGAGAATGACAGTGATATGATTGAGCATCCCCCGATCACCAAGTTCTTCAACTTCTATTTCTTTACACCACGTGGTGTAATTTTGATGGTTTAATTTTTCAATCTGGATTGGTTGTTCAAGTTTTTGAGTCAGTTTTTGAAAAAGTTGGAACATTTGTTCCATTTGTGCCATGGAAAAGGGTCATTTTTTTGGTTTTGTTTTGATTTGGTTTGATTTGATTTGGTTTTTGTTTAGATTAATTTTGTCCGATTATGATCAATAATAAAATACCGATAGAGTTTTTCCGTCCAGGAAAACCTTACGGCTCTGATACCATGAAGAAAATCATAATGCGGAATTTCTTTAGGGTTTAGTCTGGTGAATATTTGGTTTATATTAAATAATAATGAGAGATACTACCTCGATTAAGACTAAAAATAAGGAAACAAAATATTACACATATCATAACTTCCTAAATAATTAAAATATTATTCTAAAATAAAATCAGAATATTTTGCATATAATTTTCTAAATATATTATGTCATACAAATACAATATTCTCATAATCATATGTTGAGCTACCTATCACTGGAAAAATAACTAAATCCTTCGAAAATAAAGCAAGAATCAACATGAATTGAATAAAACTCGGTCCCCCTTCTTGTAAAATAAATGTTGAATCCACCATGAACTTGATATCCCATGTTAGATGAACTATATAGTAGGCCCTATATTTTTATAAGCCCCAAAAAATGGTCACTAACATTTGGATTTATGTTTATTTAAAACATAATAAGAGCAAATACATGTTGAATCCACCAATGGTTTTGGTCTATGGATAGGACCCTACCCACTAGAAAGTTAGGAAGCATCAATCCAATGTATAAATGGTATCATAATAAAACTTTTTTCATATTTTGATTTTCAACATCAATTTTAATTTTATATTTTACACATATATACTTCATCCGGATTTTATTAGTTGCTACAATTCCTGCAGTAACTAATGTTCACCAAGTGATCTTATTTGATATATATTTTTCTTTGTATAATGTAAAACATAGTCAAGTGAAATCTTATTTTATTCGTCTTAATGTGTATTTTCTTAATATTAACTTTTTAGAACTTTTTATCGTATGAAATTAGAGATATCAAAAATTAAAATCGTGCATTGAATAACATGAAAAATAGAAATATAGCAACT